>CM039608.1:15016687-15492531 GCA_022457205.1 Saccharum spontaneum | reverse complement strand
AGCCAATGAGCACTGACGATGTGGGAAATTTGTAGATGAATTATTGCGAAATGTCAAACTGTCTTCAAGAATAAAATTCTCATAATAAATAAGGCACCATAATTCATCACAACCGCACAATCCATTCAAGCGCATCAATTGCCGAACTCGTACTTGGTAATCCATCAAGACGTTCTCCGATAAAGGCTCACTCACAGGGAGCACAACGGTTATCGGATCGTTTACGTTGCTATCTACGCGATTTTTGACCTTTTGCCCGGTACTTTGATTTGATTTCAAGATTGTTAGTGACTGTGAAAGGCTACTTCAAACTGACCACAAAGAGACTTCTCAATGGAGAGTTCTATGTTGGATCAGGACTAGCCACCTTGATACCTGCGCGTGCCAAGCAGCACAACCTTATGTCGCGCGCCATAGGAGGCCCTCGGTTTCGTCGCGGCACCGAAGGAAGCTAATCGTGACACCATCATCGAACACAACACAATAAGACATCCCATCGCGATCGAAATTATCAGGTTCAAACTACATTCCAGAAACATACGGTTCAACCTTACATCCCAACGTCAAATAATTACAAGGCCTCACTCCTACATAGGGAGGCGCAAAAGACGATCCTAACATTAAAGGTACGTGACGACTACTCTAAGCATCATCCTCCGAGTCCGTGTCAAGGATCTCCCCGCCGTCCTCATCATTGACAGGCTCTAACTCTTCGTCTTCTTCTTCTTCTTCTGGCTCTTCCTCCGGTGCTTCCGCAGGTGGAGCATCTTGTGGTCCATCGACCTCTACTTCATCATCATCATCTGCCATGAAGATTCCGGAACCCATCTCCTCATCAACATTGTTGTTCCTAGGTAGCAGAGGATTTAGCTGATTGTTCAGGCGGTGCACTTCTTCATGGAGATTGTTATTGTATTCTTCAGCATTTTCCAACTGTTGTTCGAGCTCAAACTGACGAGCTCTCAGAACATTCTCCTCGTACCAGGCTTCATCCCTCTGTTCCATTACACGGACCAACATACGCTGACAGTTACGATTGGCCACTGTCAGCCTTTGGACTGCAAGTGTTTCTTGATCTCGATCATGAATGACTTGCTCCAACTGTTGCCGTGCTGCATCCCTGGCAGCGGTCACCTCAGCCAGCTCAGCCCGTAACTGTTCCACCTCGGAGGGCTCAGGACGGGGCTCCCGTGGAGCTAACTGGTGGCGAGGGACCCTTCCACCCGTTGATTTACGGGCCGTCATCCGGGTACGAGCCATCTGTATCAACAAGATGTGACTTAAAGTGAGAATCATTTAGGGGATACGAAATTTTTCTTTAGTCGGGACTATTAAAATTTTTAAGGAGGGAGTAAATGACATGTATGATATAATTAAACATGATGCATGCACGATCCGTACGTCCTCTCACCTTAGTAGAAAACTAATATGCTAACGGTAAACGGTGGCATACATACGTTCTCTCATATAAGCGAAACTATCGGTCTACACGTTACGCTGTTAGTGTACCTGCAGAAAATTTCCATTGCAGCCCAACAATTCCCAAAATAATATACAGGAAGCAGTAAACTAAATACTTTCCATATACACATCCCCCAGATGTATATATTTCAGTATCAAAGCTACCCGATGGATAGATGCCCACAATTAAGTGCTTTTACATAGTTACATGGTTAAAACATGTAAATATGCAAACCACCAAAACTACTCTCCCCTAGACCGCCGGTTGGACGATCATGCTCTCACAACTCACACTTACCAGAGCGTCGAGGTAATTGATCCATACATTACCACCCAAGTGGATGGCATCCATACAATATCACGCCGTATGGACGACGAAACAAAAACAAACAAGGCCCCCAAGTTAGTCTTTATAATAAGCCACCTAAGAGTCCTTATTTGGGCTAAGGGATGTGATCACTGGCATAATTATAAAAATACTTTTTAAAGTTTAACCCTTTTCGCAAACAAATACTTTTGTTTTTAATTACTCGTAATGATGTGTTTAATGTTGAATTATGCTCCGATACCAGCTGTAACAGAACCGACCAAATTATAAGAGCACAAGTACGAAAACAAGCACCGAAGCGCTCAAATTTTCAAACTTGAGCCCATATAATCCCGGTAGTCAATCGAAATCACGAAGGATTTCAAACCAAACTGCTTACAACCAGGATCGCATCATTCAACATACACATCATACGATACATTTCACAAGTAGTTCAGAAATAAGTTAACACCACGGAGTAGCAATTATTACAAACTGAGTTTGAAAGTAGCGGAAGTCTTACACACACTGAAATACTTAAATACTGCCAGTTTAGTTAGATCAACATCCCACAAAAGAACGAGGTAAGTACATAAAGATGATCATGCCCATGTGATCTAGTCCTCATCCCCAGCGGGGTGAAGGCAAGTCTTGCAGAAGCCTTGGTAAAGCATATCATCTGCAACAGGAGGGAATAAACCCTGAGTACTGGAATGTACTCAGCTAGACTTACCCGTCGTAAACCAGAAATAAAGTAGACACCAAGGATTATGCAAGGCTTACACAAGAGGCTAGCTGACACCACATTTTGCATAAAGGCATAAGTAGCTGAAACTTTTATAACCTGTACTAGCAGTTATTTTTAGCATTTACCTGTCATCTATCTTAGCACCTGTACTAAACATGCACTTGATTATCATCAAACAATTATTCATATTATTCCATAGCAGGTATAAATTGTGGCAACATTGTATCATTCACTTAACCATCTGTTCAATTAATGAGATCTACGTTGCCGCTGCTCAAGTCAAGTGCTCACTAACCGGGAGCGACGGCGATTCGAATCGAATTCCTATCCAGCTGGAGGGGTATTTCTAACACTCACCGTGCAGACCCCTGCCAGGGTCGCACAGGCCACCATTTCATGTAATTCAGGAATCGCGGGTCCGAATGATGTCGCAACCCCAAGGGCGACACTCTGCCAGGTGATAGGGACTCTAACCCCCCCTTGGTCTCACGCCAATGTCCCCAAGCACATCCTTTCTCTCCTCCAAGAAGCAACCTACCATTCGATTCCCGGCCTGAATCACATTACTCGGCTTCGCGGTCGGAACGACTTATCCGGCCAACTAAGTGTTAGACTGCGTTCAACATGACTCAAGGACGTACAGCGAATCGGTCCTTAAACGACTCAGACGGGCATGGCTCCACACCCAAGACGTGAAGTGTCTTGCGGCTGTACCATCGAACTCCCGCCCGGTCTCAAATTCATTTTAAAGCATGGTTCCATCACGATAGCCATAAGCCACTCGCGACCCAGTCCTATCTCTCGCGGATGACCGGAAATCACCCGACTTCTACCGTACTAAGCAGGGCTAAGCATTGACACGTGCCTACACCTAATATAGGATTAGGGCATAATATCTGGACAAGGACAGGTGTAATGCAACAGTTGTTTTCATACAACTCCTACTACATAATGCAGTAAACAAATAAAAGTACTCAAGATATCTTTTATCAAATAATGGGTTCAGCATGCACCGGGGCTTGCCTTTCAGGAAGGTGGAAGGCCGGTGATCAGGGCACTCTGGTAGATCGTCTGATGGAGCTTCTTCGACGTTGGGGTCTTCTGTTGCTTCCCCCGGTTGACTCAGCACTTCCTCTGGGATCGTCTGCTCGAACTCGAGGAGAGTTACCCCCTCCGGTACACCTATTGCATGAGTGCATAATAAATCTCATGAATGCATAATGAAAGATGCAATATGCTCGGAATGAAATGCATTACGACAATTTAGCGCTCTATTCAAATCACTTCAAAAGAGTAGGTGCAAATTTCCTCTCCGGTAGAGGAGTACTCACCTAGTCTACTTAGCCTAAGATAAAGTTGCTCATCTTCAGTTAGAGCCCTAACACCTAACAATTACAAAAGTAACTTGTCTTAGGATATCACACCATATCAACAAGGCATCACAATAGAGCATACTGGACAGCAGCTACTTGTTTTTATCATAACTAAAGATTTACAATTCCAAAAGATATGATCTAGGACAATCTGGAAAGCCTAAGAAATACTCTACAAATCATTTTCAGACCTCAACCCCAAACTCCTAAGTTTTCCACATCAAACTTCACAAGTTCCAGAATCTGTCCTCTCAAAACAGAGAGTAGCAGATTCTGAACTGCCACTTAAAACAACAGTAACTCTCAAACTACTAAGCCAAATGTTCCCAAATTTTGACACAAGCTAGTTCATCAAGTTTACTGTGACTTTGGTATTTACAAGTTTCCCAACAACCAATTTTATCAAGGGTCAAACTGGGAAATACTTCCAGCTGTCCATAAACCCTAAAATTACAAAGGTTAAATATTTGTTGATATAACCAAAGTCTCCTAAAACCAAACCAATGTTACTAACAGATCACATTAGGTATAAAAACACCAGAAAGTAAAGTGGAGTCAACTAGAATATTCATTTAACCCCATTTCTTAATTTACTTAATTATTTAGGTAGGATTTCAAACATATATGTAAACTGTTCCTAAAATTCTACAAAAATTACAGGGGACTCTCTGTCCTCCAAATAGACCACAGTAAAAATTTGAACAAGTTTTATTCACAGAAACTCTCTATACAAAATTCACAAGCCCAAAAGGCTGATTTTTGCATAAATCATAAATCATATTGAAATGTATCAAACAACAGATTTCATATTTTTCTTAGACACTCTAGGGTACCAAGACATTCTCCAAAAATTTACAATAACATTGCATATGTAGAAAAATTATAAAAATTACTTCAATTATTTCCTAGAATAAAATGATAGCCTTATAACTTGAAACTTACTTAAGTACTGAGGCCCAAATTTTTACCATAGCTAGGACTAGCATAGAGTAACCTACCCACCAAATTTCATAATTTATGGAACTCTACAGCTCAAGCTATAAATTAAACAAATTTGTATACATTCCAAAACACATTTAAAAGATCTAATAAAATCTTACAGAATTTAAACATCTCAAGCCAGATCTATATTTTTCTAAAATACTACACATCCAGTAGATTCTAACAAAATTTATTTCATGATTTTTGGATCCCTAAAACCCTAGATTCCTATTTTTCCAAGTATCACAAAAAATCAGTATCAAAATAATAAAAATCAAATTTTATTTCGGACAACTGGGCCGGCCCGGGAAAACGAATCCGGCCCACAACTCCCACGCGCGCGCTCTCGGCCCGCTCGGCTCTCCCGCCCGCGCGCGGCACTGACACGCGGGCCCCCGCGGTCAGCGACCGGGAGCAGGGGAGCCGACGCCCGGCGAGCTCCGGTGAGCCCGCGCTCGCCGGAGAAGAGCCCGCGCGGCCAACCGAGCACGACCTCGTGATCTCCGTCACCCGGCGCATCGATTGGCACCCATAGGATAGACGGGGATGAGGAGGAGAGGACCTGCCGCCGTGCGTGGCGGCCGGTGACCTCCGGTGGCGGCGCACCGTCGCCGGTGAAGAAGCGCGGTGCGGTTGGAGCTCGGTACGAGCTTCACCGAGTCCAGGCGGTTCCATTTTACTACTAAGGGGAGATGGAGAAGGACCCGAGACACCCGGCCACGGTGAGGTCCCGTGGCGGGCTCCGGCGACCCCTCGGAGGCGGAGAAGAAGACAATGCGGCTCACCTAAGGTTCAATAGCTGGCTCCAGTGGGTCAAGGGGGTGGAGGGTGGTGAGGCGGAGGTGATGGCGAGCGCAAACGGCCGGTGGTGTGGCGTGGCTCGCGCTCGGGCTCGTCGGAGAAGAAGGGGATGGCGGCTCGGTTCTTTGCGTTTTAAAAACGAGAAGGAAGGAGGAGGAGGAAGTGAATGGGGGAGGTGGGAGCGGCAGCAGGGGCGCCCTTCATGCGCTCGGCAGCTGGCCGCGTCGCCAGGTCGCGCGCGGCGCGTGGAGGACACGCGGCGGCGTTGTTCTGCCGCGACGCCACGTTCCGTTCACTGAAGTTTGAATCGTGGTTTCAGTTCAGTCAAGCCGAGTCTGACAGAGCAACTTTGTCACTCATTATCTTCTAAACCGGTTCGAGTTAGGAGAAGATGATAACATCAAATTGGTAGGGCTTTGTGAGGTCAACAACTTTGTCAATTGGTGCTTAGGCTGGTTCGGCCTATATTTGAAACTACATGGCCTCAAAGTAGTGCTCAAAGAAACTGAAGCCGGGTTTCAGTTAAAGGTGCCGACTGACAGGTCATTTTCATGGCCCAATATCTCTTGAACCATTGAGAACCAGGCTTAGGTGATATTGGCAAAGTTGTAGGGCTACATGTGATCTACAAATTTGTCAATATGAGTGAAGGCTAGTTTGGCTTGGTTTGCAAACTACAAGCTTCTAAAGTAGGCATCAGTGAAACTGTAAAGTCCAATTCCAGACTTAGAAAAATTCTAAGTCCTGGAATTACACTACTAGCTGACTTGTGGGCCACTTTTGAGCATGTTGTGGTCATTTTCATGAGATGGTCATATTGAGACTTTTGTTCCCCATGAATTTCTCTACAACTTTGCTTAAGGGTGCTCTTCCATGCAAGGTCTCTAAATTAGACTTTCTAATTGGTCAAACTAGAACCTTCTATGGTCAAATGGGAGTCAAACTTGTCATGGAGGGCAATTTTGTAATTTTGGTCAACATGAACCTTGATCCAAATGTTACTCTAAGTGTAGCTAAGGTGTTGTAGGTCATGATTGATGACTTTACCTCTTTGTTACACCAACTATCAATTACTTTGTGAAATCAATTAAACAAACCCTAAACAAACACATGAATTGCATTACATGAAATACTAAACATGGATTATGCATGTCATGCTTATGCAAATGCAATGCAATTAAGGACTAAACACTTGAGGTGTTACAGGTACAAGCTATAACTACAAGAGGTGGGAGAACTACTAGGGATCCCCCTTATCCAAAAGGAGCAAGAAGGGCACCGGTAGTACCACCAGTGGCAGAACGAGAGAACAATAATGAAGTTGATCAAGGAGTATTACCACAAGAACCTCAATAACAGGAAATGAGACAAGATTTTCATGACACCAATTATATACCATTTCCTCATAGAATCAGAAAAGCACAATCGGATGAGCAGTTTGGTAAGTTTGTGGAGGTTATTCAAAAATTATATGTCAACGTACCTCTGCTAGATGCTATATAGGTCCCTACATATGCCAAGTACATCAGAGATATTCTCAACAAAAAGAGACCACTGCCCACCACTAAGGTGATCAAGCTGACAGAAGAGTGTAGTGTAGCCATCCTTAATAAGTCATTAAAGAAGAAAAAGGATCCAGGATGCCCCACTATTGATTGCTCAATTGGAGATCAACATTTCAACAATGCACTTTGTGACCTTAGAGCAAGTGTCAGTGTGATGCCTGCAACTATCTTCAACAAACTCAAATTTACAACGCTCGAACCAACATCAATGTGCTTACAGCTGGCAGATCAATCAGTCTGATATCCCCTGGGCATCGCGTAGAACATCCTAGTCAAGATAAGAGAATTCTTTGTGCCAGTGAACTTTGTGGTACTAGACATGCACCAGGACTCAAAAGTGTCGATCATCCTTGGGAGACCCTTTCTGAGTACCGCCAATGCACACATTGATGTCGGGATAGGAGAAATCAAGTTTACTATAAATGGGAAGGAAGAGCGATTTGCATTCAAACCAAGACCAGAACTCAATTCCTCTGCAAAGATGGTAGAACAAGACAAGACAGAAGAATCCATAGAGTCGACATATCTGGAATTGGATGCAATAGAAGAATAAATAATTTGGAAGGTCTAGTTCGGAGGACTTTAAAAATTCGAACCCTCATCGGAAGGTAAATCGGTATTTATCTAAGTTTACTTTTTAATCATGCATATTTTATTAGAGCATATTTACTTTTATAGCATTGCATTATAAAAACTCTAGTCCCGCATAAGTAATTTTTATGGTGTGTAAAAACCCATAGAAAATAATTACCGTGGTGGCACAAAAATATTTACTCATGCATTGTTAGCATTTTAATTTTTACTTTATAATTCCTGCATTTTCTTTACAATTATCAATAGTGCAAAGTAGGACCCACTATCTTGGACCCACATGTCATACACTCCACTTCCACTTCCACTTCCACTCTCCTCCACATCACATTATTTCATCCACTTCCACTCACCTCCACCATCTCCTCTTTTCCACCGTCCAATTCCACCACCGAAACTTTCAATTGTGCTTAACCACGAAGCAAAGAAGAGCCAGGCAACATGGCATGGCCAAGTGGGCCTAGGGCGGCCTAGGGCGCCTGCCCTGCTGCCATCCCCCCTATAAATACCCCTTCTCTCCTTGCTTCCATGCACCACAACCATTCCAGAAAACCTTCCAAGTATCGAGTTCTCGGTTCTGAGTAGTTTGCTAGAGCATAGCAAGATTGGAGGAGAGTAGAAGTGAGGAAAAGAGAAGAGTAGAGTGGAGAGTGTTCTTAAGTTTTTTGAGTGAGAGTAGGGAAGGGTTTTAGTGCTGCAATAATCTAGAAGATCATAGCAAAATTAGTGGAGGTGCTGTCCGCTTAGAGTTTGAGCAACTAAAATTTTGAGGGGAGGTTCTGTCAAAAACCAACTAAAAGAAATCTCTTGGACGACTAACCTCTGAACCGCTAGCTCTGGACGGCTAACCGCTAACTCCTTTTTCCCTAACTCCCTCCGCAAGTACTGTCAAAGTTTTGTAGAATGAGCAAGTACGTGAAGGCTTTGAAGGGAGCCACCAAGGAGATGTTCTTAGGGTCATCGTCAGGCCGTACAACTCGATCCGCATCAAGGGTCGGCTCTGACATGAGCATCGACCCTCCCGCTGCTCCTCTGCCTGCATCCTCTTCGGCACTTCCACCAAAGATCCTCCTCAAGTCAAGCCAATTGGTGTTGAAGGATGACCGGGAGAAGGCCTCATACAAGAAGCTCAAGAACAAGGTGTTCACCCACACCCCGGTACTCGACCACGGTCTGCTCAAGGACGCAGGTATGGATTTTGAACTTGACATCATCTTTTCATTAGTCGGGTGGGGATCATTTTGGAACATCACTGAATTGGGGTCCAAGCTCTTAACTATAGAATTTCGTTGCACCCTACAAACCACCAACACAGGAGTTACTTTTAGACTCTTTGCACTGAGTTTTCTCTTACTTGGCGAGAGCTTAGTAATCTCCTGGGTTTTCCCACTAATGCTGCCCTAGACTTAGACACTACCCTAGAGGATTTTGATAGGCACAAGTTTTGGTCAAAGATTTCTAGAGATTTCATTTTTTATCAACCCCACACGAGTGACATGGAACACCCAACACTTAGATTCTTACATAAATGGATGGACTTTGCCTTCTTCCCACGACAAGACCCACGCAAGATTAGAATAGGGGACTTACAATTGATCTATGTGTTGACACTTCTTAACACCACTTTAAGTACTTGGTTGTCATCCCTAGCATGGCGCCAGAAGTGTTGGTATTATAAATGCTCTTCTAGAAAATAAATAAGGGATCCGCAAGCGCACAGATTAAATACCATTGTAGTACTTCACCAGGAAATATTCCAGGTATCGTTAATTTATATTTAGCTCAAGGGAAAGAACTAAGGACTTAAACTAGAGATGAACTTGCCAAACATGACTACTTATGAGAATCAATCACACAGTCACTTGCTTTGACAGGGGGTAAGCCATGATAAATAAATATAATGAATTGATAAGCTCGGAGGATAACACATGCAGAGATTAGAGATAGACTACTCATCATAAAGGTAGGTAGACATCTGACTAGGCAAAAGATTGAATTCTAGGTAGGTTCTAATCAACTAAGTCTTTCATCTACTCTAGCATATACACTATCATATATAGCACAAAAGACTCTTCATCTATGTATAAGGAACATCACTGAAGAAAGCCAGAACATAGCATGACTTCCCATGTAATACCAATTTTGCCTGTCCTACTAACGGGGGTGGATTATATAAGACTCAACGAAACTCTTACTTCCGTGAACTACCACACGACCTAGCCAATAGGGTGCATTTGCAGGTAAACAGCATCTAGGCACCATGCCTACATGTAATCTACCACTTAACTCCCTCGAGAAAAGAGCTAAGCACTTTGCAAACTTATACATAAACTCATCATCAATCATAACTATATCAAATATAGAAATAGAGCAAACTAGGAACATAATAAATAGAAACATAATGATATTTAGAATAAAGTCGTAGAGAAGGATACAAGATAGTACCAAACTTGTAGACGATGATCCAAATCCTGGGCACAGGCGCCCAACTCTTGAAACTATCTAGTCTAAACCTATGTAGAATTTAAAGTATTGGAGTAGCTATTCTAATTCTCTGGTGGAGAGAGATCTCTAAACCCTAGTTCTCATGATGGCTTCCTCTTGATAATAATAATAATGAATTAGGGTTTCAACCTAGGGGTATGGCCTTGTTATATAGCCTCCTCAAATGCACCAGAGCCCTCGGATCAAACCGACCTTCATGTACTATGTAGATTGATCCTCAAAGGCGGTTAGGGGCATGATCCACGAGCTTGGCCCTGATTGGCTAAGGGGTAGGGCGGGCGCCCTGATGACATGGGCGGGCGCCCTGTCCACCTGACAGGTGGGCCCTATCCTCCAGGGGGTGCCTTCCCGAGTCTTCTAGAGTCTTCTTGCAGATACGTGGGTCTTTGTCTCTATGTAAACATGACATGTGGGCCTTCTTTGGTTATTTCCTTATAACCCCCTGCAGAAACAGACATTCACCAAAACTTGTGGAAATCGTCAGTTAAAACCCCTAAGTCTATGGTGATGTTCATTTTAAGTCCTTTATCTTCTTTTGTTGACATTTAAAATTGATAGTTAATTACTGTCAACAAACTCCCCCAAGCTTACCTTTTGCTAGTCCCTGAGCAAATAGCTAAACCTAGATGGATCAAGAGTTGTTGTAATGCTTTCACGCTTTAAAAGTACACATGCATTCAAACAGGAGTTCTTTTCTAGACTAGAGTGGACTGTTTTGACTTTCAAACTTACTCATGTTACTTCCAACCATGGGGCTTTTACCTGCACTTGGGTCTTGAGTAATTAAAAGATAGAACAATTAAGTTAAGCACTATGTCTCAAGCTCTTTGCTCCACCTCTTTTCTAGAGTTTTCTAGAGATTTTCAAAATAAAACTCCGAGTTCCATAAATATGACTCTCACAAGTTTCTCCATATGTGATATTTGTGGATCCTCACTAAGGCATTAGAACGGATTATACCTTATCTCTTCTCTCAAAATATGTAGTATTTTTGGTTCAAGGAAAACTGTGTCATGTCTGCTCTTCCTCACCCTATAACTAATAAAGCTTATGTGGAGTTCATAGGTATGGAAATAGCTCACATACTTGCACTGCATATGTTGCCTAGTTGAACCATGGATCCAGAGGGACTCGTCATACAATCAAATCAAGATGTGTAAGTGTGGTTAATATGGTGGATAAAACAAGGGGTAGAAAGGAAAAGGGATGAATGTTTGATTCTACAATGCTCCATTGATGAAAACTCCTCTTTAAAACTTTGAAAGAAATACTTGGGTTTTTATGAGAGAGGATTTTTTTAGAGCATTTATTTTTTTCTTGTTGTCCCTTCTTGTTGTTTCTCTCTTCTCTTTTCTTCTTCTTTTTTCTTCTTTTTTTAAAATACTTGCCAACAAACTCTTTGATGAAACATAATTGAGAGGATAAATGATAATACTTGGAGTAGTTATAATGATAAGTGGCTAGTAGAATAAATGAATCCTATGGGGAAAATATTTTTGGTGCTCACTCTTAGGGTAAGAGTAGAACATTTTTTGTGGATCTAAATGGGATAAATATGTGGTGTGTACTTCCAGGGTAGAAGTAGCAAGGATGCATGATGTGTGAAAGTGAATCTTGATTTTAACCGCATGAAGAGCTCCTAAGGGTCTACACAGCTCGACCAAACTCAATACAAATACAAGCAACAAATATGTGGAAGTTTCCTATACTAATAATTATGTATGTCTATGGTAGGAATTTCACACTCTGTCATATTAGGAACTCATCATGTGGTAATTTTAATTTTTAAAAACAAAGCTCTAGAATTTAGTGTTGCTAGAAACAAGATAAACAGCAGCTCAACCATATCATATCATGTCCGTCAATTACCTAGACTTTAGATTAAGCATATCTCCCACAGGTTTCCAGTTTAGAGTAAATCTTCATGTCTACCAATTTTATCCAATCCTTAAGAGAACTCTAGGTTGAATACTAGGTACTTGAAAAGAATTATAGCAGAGCAACTGTTCATCATTTCCATCATGCATTCTTAAAAATCTACTTATCTATAGCAACAAGATTAAAGCACACCTTTGTACTCACTCTTTTTATTTGTTTTTCATATTTAAGAAGCACACTAAAACAAATAGAAAATATTTATTTGGTTTTCTAAATTTTTATGCAAACATAAACAGCACTACGAAGAAAAGCAGTAAATAAATTTTTATTTGTTTTTGAGGTTTTTCAGTTTTTTTAAATGCGTGAAATAAAATGAAAGAAAATAAACTTATAGAAAAGAAAAGCTTACCTTGGATAAATGGGGGTCCTCCCCCAAGCTAGATCTTGCTGTAGTCGATCACTCCAAGTAGAAGTACCTGAATAGGGTGCTCATGTTTTGGTTCATGGTTTCTTGGCCGTCGCGAATCTCATTCAAGGTCTGGGTGGTGTTTTTATTCCACTAGCGCTGGTCTTCCCACCACTAGTTCTGTTGAGCTTGGTTTTCTTGTACGGTCTGGAGGGAGTTGTCAGTGCGTTGATGGAACACCACATTCTCTTCATGTATCTCTAGGGTGTAGTAGAATCCGGCATCAGAAGCATGTCCAGGTTGGAAATTCTGGTGGTGATGACCATGATGGGCACCAGAGGATGATGCTCCAAGAGGGTCAACTGAGTGTCTTGCAGGCTGACTGTATGGGCGGTGTTGCCATTGTTCATCATCTCCTTGTGGCCAATCTTCTTCTTCCATGTACTAGGGAGAAGGTTGGGAGGCAGAATGCTCCCAAGGGTTCCTCAGGATACGGGAGTTGCAAGCATCGAAATCATCATAGCCTGTATGAACTGGTGTCTTAGGACCAGGATCAGCGCCGAGCCATGTTGGCTCAGGCTGATATCCCATCCTAGCAGAGGCTACCCTCTGAGGGCTCCGATGATTCACTGGTGTTGCCTGCACATAAACTAAGAGAACTTGCACAGTGTAAAGGCTAAGTCCTAGATTAGGTAACCGGAGTCTGCCTCTATTTTCAAAAATCATGTATAGCCCATCATGCTCCCTTTTTAATATTCTAGCATGTCTAAAAGATTCATATCCATAACATGGTCGGGCTTCCTCGATAAAGTTAACTAAAGAATTATTTAGCGGCCCTAAGTTGGTGGCCAGACGAGTAATTAAAGAATTGCAACCAATAGGGCCCATCAATTCATGAGTGGAAAACCAATGAGCTACCAAGAGACGAACAGGTGAGACTCTAATCTTTTTGAGTGCAGCATAAAGCAACTATGAATGTCCTACCCTGACCTTGCGGATGTCGTCTCTAGGAAACATAGCATAACCCATCCATTTATGTAAGAAATGGAGAGTGGGGAGTTGTATGCTATTGGTACGGGCTTGAAAATAAAAGTCTTCTCCAGTCATTTCTTTCCAAAATTGATTTTTCTCAAAGCCTGGCAATGTGTCATCTAAATCTATCGCAGCTCTTAGGTGGAAACCAAGGTGGTTACTTAGTTCCCTCCAAGTAAGATTAAACGTCTCCTTGAAAAATATAAAGGTTACCCCATCCTCCGTGGTTTGTAAAGTGCACAGGAATTCGATGGTCAAAAGCTTTGACCCTAACTCAGTTATGTCCCAAAACGACTCCCAACCCACCAATAGGAATATCAAATTGAATTCAGCATCCATACGTATCTCATGGAGAAGTGCGAGGTCGAGGACTGGTGTGTGAGTGTAGGCCTTGTTCTTCAATTCCTTGAAAATCTTCCTCTCCCGAGAATCCTTCAAACCAAGATGACTTTCCTTGAGGAGAATCTTCTTTGTTGGTGCTGAGATGATGATGGTGGTTGGTCGGCTGGCGGGTTGACGCTCATCTGAGAGTTGCCTCGTGAAGCGGACCGGGTCATGCGTCCCGATCCAAGAGTCTTGAGCGCGCTCTTCACGGCTCCTTTGGCAGCTTTGAACATCTTGAATATCCTACAAAAACCTTAGCAAAAACAAAACTTGTGGAGAATATTAGCGGGTTAGTAGTTAGCTATCCAGAATTAGTGGTCCAAGGGTCAGTTGTTTGAATAAGATTTTAATTGAGAAATCAGCAGAACCTCCCCCCTAATTCTTTTTAATTGCTTCCTAGGACAGCATGTCCATTAAGTGCACTACTTTCTTCTAATTATTGTAGCACTACACTCTCCTCTCATAGATCACTACTACTCTTCTTCCTTCCCCTACTTCTTCTCTTACTCCTATTCTCTCTTTCTTTGCCTATGCTTGGAGCAGAACACTAGAAGTTGAGAGGTTTTCTGGAATGCTTGTGATTCAAAGAAGTGAGGAAAGGCAGGGTATTTATAGAGGGGGAGAGAGCAGGGTGGGCACCCAAGTGGTGGGGGCGGCCGCCCACCTCCTGGCTCCTCCATGGCTGAATGTTTGCCACTCACCTCTTTGCTTCATGACTAAGCAAAATAAGTGTGCTGGTGGTGGATTTGGACGGTGGAAAAGAGAAGATAGTGGAGGTGAGTGGAAGTGGATGAAATAATATGATGTGATGTATGTGAGGTGGAGTCTATGACATGTGGGTCCTATAGGAGTGGGCCCTATTATAAATATTTATATATGCAGAATCATTTAGGTAAAATAAAATGCATGAGTAAAAATATTTTTATGCCACCACAATAAATTCTTGATACGGGTTTTTACACACTGTAAAAATTATTTATGTGGGGCGTGAATTTTATAATGTGACAGAAAAAAGATTTATGTAAATTTAAAAGTAAACTCAGATAACTACCGACTTACCTTTCGGCGAGGGTTTGAATTTTTTAAAGTCCTCCGAACTGGACTCCCAATATATTTTATTCTTTCTGAGTGTCTAACTCCTATGATGATGACTCTGATATGTCTTTCTTGTCCTGGCATACCATCTTCATAGTGGAGTTGAGTTTGGATTTTGGCTTGAATGAGAATTGTTCTTCTTTCCCATTTATAGTAAACTTGATTTCTCCTTTCCCGATATCAATGTGTGCATTGACGGTGCTTAAAAATTGTCTCCCAAGGATGAGTGACACTTTTGAGTCTGGACTCATGTCTAGTATCACAAAGTCTACTGGCACAAAGAATTCTCTTATCTTGACTACGATGTTCTCAGCAATGCCCAACGAGTATCGAACTGATTGATTTGCCAGTTGTAAGCACATTGATGTTGGTTCGAGTGTTGCAAAATTGACCTTGTGATAGACTGCTGCTGGCATCACACTGACACTTGCTCTAAGGTCACAGAGTGCATTGTTGAAATGTTGGTCTCCAATTAACAATCAATAGTGGGGCATCCTGGATCTTTCTTCTTCTCTAGTGATTTATTGAGGATGACCGCACTATATTCTTTTGTCAGTTTGATCACCTCAGTGGTTGGTAGTGGTCTCTTCTTGTTGAGAATGTCTCTGATGTACCTTGCATATGTAGGGACCTATATGGTGTCCAGTAGAGGTATGTTGACATATAACTTCTGAATAACCTCCACGAACTTACCAAACTGTTCATCTTTTTGTAGCCTTCTATTTCTTTGAGGAAATGGTAAATAATTTGTATCATGAAAATCTTGTCTCATTTCCCTTTCTTGAGGTTCTTGTAATCATTCTTCAACTTCATTGTGATTTTCCTCTTCTGCCATTGCTGGTACTGCTGGTGCCCTTCTGGTCCCTTTAGAATAAGGGGGATCTCTGGTAGATTTTTCTCCTCTTGTAGTTATAGCACTTACCTGCTTAGGGTTAGTGGCAACAGGTAATGCAGCAACTAGCTGTGCTAATTTGTCTTCAATCTCTTTATTAAACTTATGTTGCCTTTCAACCGCAGATGAGAAATTTCCAGCTTACCATGAATGTCTTTGAAAATATTATCATTTACGGCAAGCCTTTTATTAATGTCTTCATTGATTCTAGTTTGCTGCATGACTAACTCTCTTAAAGTATGTTGCTTTGTAGAATTACCTGGATTCATACCTTGGGTAATGTTTTGTTGTTTCCAACTTGGTTGATGTGGAATCTTTCTGACGGTAGTATTTCAATTCTAGTAAGCTGTTTCAATGGCTCTCTGATCTTCTTTGTATTTGGTCCTCTGATCAAGCCAGTTGAGCAAATTATCCATCTTGGTAGATAGTGTATTTACTTCTTCAATGGTTTCTTCACTTTGATGACAATGTTGAATGTTGTCTTGGGGCCAGCTCTAATTATCTGCTATCTTGTCCATAAGTATCTTAGCTTTTTCAAGAGTGAGTGATAAGAATGATCCTTCAGCAGTTGCATCCAGGTGCTCACGGGTCTTTGGGATTAATCCATAATAAAAGCCTTGCATGAGTAACCATTCTTCCATTCCATGATGAGGACAATCTGATATATATCCTTGAAAACGCTCCCATGCTTCTGAAATAGTTTTTATCTTCTGCTGTTGGAAATTGATAATCTTTCCTCTTAAGGCATTGGTTTTGCCTACAGGGAAGAACTTTGCTAGAAAGGCCTTTGAACATTTTGCCCATGTGTTGATGTCTTCTTTATTAGCATAGAACCACTGCTTCGCTCTTCCCACAAGTGAGAATGGAAATAGGCGAAGTAGTATAATGTCTTGAGCGACTCCATCAATGGTGATGGTGCTTCCAATCTCCAAAAAATTCTGTAGATGAGCACTTGCATCTTCATGTACCTTTCCGCTGAATTGGGTAGCTTTCACCATATTTATGAGGCTTGGCTTAAGCTCAAACTCAAGATTCTCAGTTTGAAGTGATAGACCGGTGAGAATATTCTCAATGCGTGGAGCAGAGAATTCTTGCAAGGTTTTTTCTGCCATAGCTTTAGCAATTGGTGACAAGCTCCTTCTTTGGTTGATCCGATTCTGATGATGAAGAGTTGAGTGAATCAGAATCAATCCTGCTATACTCTGTATAAAATATAAACATAGAAAAACAACAGGGGTGATCCTGTCAAAGCAGAGATGCCTTGTTATGATTTCTCATTTTTATAAGTATCTATTTACGTAATTTTTCTCAATAGTTTATTCCTTCCCCGGCAACGACGCCAGAAATGTTTGTTGACACATCTTAACACCACTTTAAGTACTAGGTTGTCATCCCTAGCATGGCGCCAGAAGTGTTGGTATTATAAATGCTCTTCTAGAAAATAAATAAGGGATCTGCAAGCGCACAAATTAAATACCATTGTAGCACTTCACTAGGAAATATTCTAGGTATCGTTAATTTATATTCAGCTCAAGGGAAAGAACTAAGGACTTAAACTAGAGATGAACTTGCAAAACACGACTACTTATGAGAATCAATCACACAGTCACTTGCTTTGACCGGGGGTAAGCCATGATAAATAAATATAATGAATTGATAAGCTCAGAGGATAACACATGCAGAGATTAGAGATAGACTACTCATCATAAAGGTAGGTAGACATCTGACTAGGCAAAAGATTGAATTCTAGGTAGGTTCTAATCAACTAAGTCTTTCATCTACTCTAGCACATACACTATCATATATAGCACAAAAGACTCTTCATCTATGTATATGGAACATCACTGAAGAAATCTAGAACATAGCATGACTTTCCATGTAATACCAATTCTGCCTGTCCTACTAACAGGGGTGGATTATATAAGACTCAATGAAACTGTCACTTCCGTGAACTACCACACGACCTAGCCAATAGGGTGCATTTGTAGGTAAACAGCATCTAGGCACCATGCCTAAATGTAATCTACCACTTAACTCCCTCGAGAAAAGAGCTAAGCGCTTTGCAAACTTATACATAAACTCATCATCAATCCTAACTATATCAAATATAGAACTAGAGCAAACTAGGAACATAATAAATAGAAACATAATGATATTTAGAATAAAGTCATAGAGAAAGATACAAGATAGTACCAAACTTGTAGATGATGATCCAAATCGTGGGCACAGGCGCCCAACTCTTGAATTTATCTAGTCTAAACCTATGTAGAATTTAAAGTATTGGAGTAGCTATTCTAATTCTCTGGTGGAGAGAGATCTCTAAACCCTAGCTCTGATGATGGCTTCCTCTTGATAATAATAATAATGAATTAGGGTTTCAACCCAGGGGTATGGCCTTGCTTATATAGCCTCCTCAAATGCACCAGAGCCCTCGGATCAAACCAACCTTCGGTGTAGATTGATCCTCAAAGGCGGTTAGGGGCATGATCCACGAGCTCGGCCTTGATTGGCTGAGGGGTAGCGCAGGCGCCCTAATAACGTGGGCTGACGCCCTATCCACCTGACAGGTGGGCCCTATCCTCCAAGGGGGGTGCCTTCTCGAGTCTTCTAGAGTCTTCTTGCAGATGTGTGGGGCTTTATCTCTATGTAAACATGACATGTTGGCCTTCTTTGGTTATTTCCTGATAACCTCCTGCAGAAACAGACATTCACCAAAACTTGTGAAAATCATCAGTTAAAATCCCTAAGTCTATGGTGATGTTCATTTTAAGTCCTTTATCTTCTTTTGTTGACATTTAAAATTGATAGTTAATTACTATCAACACTATGCAGCTGTTAAGAAGATACCAGTCTCACCAGTTCATCTTTTAGTGGCGCATTGGCAAGCCATTCCTAGTTTTATAGTTGGAGCCATGGGTTGTTGCTCCATTGTCACTCGCATAGCCGATCAGTTAAATTTGTTGGATGGTGCATCTCTCGCATTTATTGAAGAACACCGACCCATTATTGGTTATGATCATTTTAGTCAGGCTCGCATGCTGAAGAGGGAAAATGATGTGATGTACATGGTTTATGATAACAATGTCAGGCTCTGGTTATCTAACCCGGAACTGAGCCTTTATTCTGTGAGAACGTATTTGATTGACTTTCAGGCACCACAGGTGAGCGAGAGAGCCCCGCAGAGAGCAGCCTCTGCAAGAATGGCATATCAGGCTGAACCATCTTGGTACGGTATGGATCCTAGGCCAGAAAGACCGGCGCATACCAGCTACGACAGCTGGCAGACCTAGAACCATCGGGCTTTGAGGAACCCATGGGAGCGTTCCGCTCCCCTGCAAGAAGAAGAAGAAGACGACGAAGACTGGGGCCGAGGAGACAAGGATGCTTGGAACAACCGGCCCTTTGATTAACCCATTCCCACAAGACACTCCTATGATCCCTATGGAGCAGGGACATCTCACCAGCAGCATGATACCCAGCCTGGACGAGCCTCGGATGCCGGATTCTTCTACACCCGGCAGCACCATGAAGATCAGGAAGCTTTTCGCCAGCGCACCAGCAACTCCCTCCACACATTACATGAAGACCATGCCATCAATGAGCAGAGATGGGAGGAGCAGCGCCGGTGGAATGCAAGCACGACCGAGACCCTGACGAACATACAACAAGAAATGGCACGTGGGAACCGGAACCTGGAGACACTCCTAGGTTACTAGCACCTCGGCTGATTAACCACGGCAAGACTCAGCTTGGGGGAGGCGCCCCTAATTTATCCAAGGTAAGTTTGTTTGTTTTTCTTTGTTTGTATTTTTCTTTATTAGTTTGTTGCAATTTGCTTTCATGCAACTAAAGAAATCAGCAAAACTTAGAAAACCAAATAAATATTTTCTGTTTATCTTAGTATATTTTAAGTTTATTTAATTGGTGTGCCTTAAAAACTTGAAAACCAACTAAAAAGAGTGTGTACATAAGTTTGCTTTAAATTCCTGCTAAGTTTGCTTAATAAGTTGAACTTGAAGAATGCATGATGGACAGTTGCTCTGTTGTAATTCCTTTTAAGTATCTAGCTTTCAACCTAGATTTCTCCTAAGGACTAGATAAAACTGTTAACTTGAGAATTTACTCTGCACTTGAAACCTGTGGGAGCATATGCTTAAACTAAGTCTAGGTAATTGAGGGGCATGATATGAGAAGGTCTGAGCTGCTGTTTATCTAGTTTCTAGTGAAGCTAAATTCTAGAGATTTACTTTTTGAAAATTTAGAAATGCCACATGATGAGTTCCTAGTACGACAGAGTGTTAAAATTCCTACCACAGTCATACATGTTTGATTAGAATAGGAAAACTGCACAAACGTACTGCTTGCAATTGTATTGAGTTTGGTTGGGCTGTGTCGATCCTTAGGGGCTTTTTCATGCGGTTAAAATCAAGATCACTCACACACACATCATGCATTCTTGCTACTTCTACCCTAGAAGTATGCACCACCATATATTTGTCCTATACACCAAAAATGTTCTACTCTTACACTAAGAGTAAACACCAAAAATATTCCCTATAGGTCCTTTTCTGCTAGCCCACTACCACTACAAATACAACAAGTTTTTATCATTCCTCTCATAAATGTTTTAGCAAAAGAAGAGACTTGGGGCTGTTTCTAAAAAAAGAGAAAAAAGAGAAAGAGAAAGAGAAAGAAAAACTTATGGACAAGGGTCCAAAGTCTTCGAAAAAATATATATATCCTTTTAGCCCAAGTTCTCTATTCATCCTTCAAAGTTCAAGAAGAGAGAAGTATCTTCAAAATAGAGTATTGTAGTACTTTCATCCCTTCCTTCTACTCTATTTATTCTCCATCAAATTTTAGCCACCATACAAACCACACATGCACATCTTGATTTGACTATATGTTAGTTCCTTTGGATCCATAGTTTGACTAAGCAACATATGCATTGTAAGTATGTATGAGCCATCTCCCATGAACTCCACATAAATTTACTAGTATAGGGTGAGGGAGAGAAGGCATAACTAAGGTTTGCCTTGAGCCAAAAATACCACATATGTTGAGAGGAGAGAAGGCATAACTAAGATTTGCCTTGGTAAGAATCCACAAATACCACATATTGAGAGACTTGAAAGGGTCGTACAAAAAGGAACTCTGAGTTTTATTTGAAAATTTATGAAAAACTCCAGAACAGAGGTGGAACAAAGAGCTTGAGACATAGTGCTTGACTTGATCGTTCTGCTTTTCAATTACTCATGACCCAACCCAAGTGCAGGTAAAAGCCCCGTGGTTGAAGGTAATATGAGTAAGTTTGAAGGTCAAGCAGTCCATTCTAAGTCTGGAAGAGAAATCCTGTTTGAAGGCATGTGTACTCTTGAGGAGTGAAAACATTGTAGCAACTCCTAATCCATCTCTGGTTTAACTGCTTTGCTTAGAGACAAGCAAAGGTTAAGCTTGGGGGAGTTTGTTGATGCTAGATAACTATCATTTTTAATTATCAACAAAAGAGAAGAAAGGGCATAAAACAACAACACCATAGACTTAGGGGTTTAAACTAACATATTTTCACGAGTTTTGGTAAATGTCTATTTCTGCAGGGGGTTATCAGAAAAGAACCAAAGGAGGCCCACATATCGGGATTACATAGAGATAAAACACCTACATATGAAAAAAAAGTATCTAGAAGGGTCAAGAAGGCAACCCCCTAGAGGGGAGGGCTCACTTGTCAGAGGGCAGGGCGCCCACCCTAATCCCTAGGGCACCCGCCCTAGGCAGGAGCCAATCACGGCTTAGCTCGTGGATCATGCCTCCACCGCCTTTGAAGATCAATCTAAACCCGTTGATTAAGGTCGGTTTGATCCAACGACCGATGTTCCTCGAAAAGGGCTATATAAGCAAGGCCCCCTGTCCTAGGAGAAAACAAGGAATTCATTCATTAGAGGGAGCCATCAGCAGAGCTAGAGTTTTTAATCTGTGCGCTAGCGATACCTAGAATATTTCCCGGTGAAGTGCTACAATGATATTTAATCTGTGTGCTTGCGGATTCTATATAGAGGAGCAGTACATTATTTTATACCAACACTTCTGGCGCCATGCTAGGGATGACAACTTAGCTTAAGTGGTGTTAGAAGTGTCAACACAAGCGCAAGTTCTTCTTCAGCACGAGTAATTACCTCCTCAGCCCTATTGAGATTATTACGGACAAGTATCTTTATTTCCTTAACAACCCCAGAGAGTTTTTGCTTATCTCCACGGAGTGCTGGTCAAAAGCAATAAGAAGAGATCATGCAAAATCAGAACAGAATTACAGAAATAAAGAAGCAAATAAACAAAAAGAACTCGGAGTACCTTCACACGCCTTCTTAAGACCTTCACATTTTCTAGAGGAATCCCGCAAGGCGGCCATGGCTTCATCTCTCCTCTACTCCGCCTCAATAATTTGTGCATGAAGAACCCTCTCAGAATCCTGACGACCTCGCTCAGAATCCAGCTCCGCCTCCTTACTAGCCAACTGCACCTTCAGCTGACTCAACTCAAAGGATAGCTTCTTGTTAGTCTCACCCGAGCCAAAAAAGCTAGAGTGATCCTGAGAGAAAGACTACTCCTGCAGAAAAAGGAAGAAAATGAGAAAAGAGAGTAAAACAAACCGGGAAGACAAAAACAAAGAAAGAAGAAGACGACTACCTGAAGCTACTCTCCAAAGGAAGCCGCACCAGCTGCAAGTCTTCCCTAGGACTCGGTCAACTTAGAGAGATGATGGGTGACATCAAATTGCAGCACCACATCCTCCTCCAAACGAAGACTGCTGGAAGCACGACCAACAGCGGAAGAAGTCGACTGAGCTGAGGAGACCACCACCAAAGCCGAAGTCGCAGCAGTAGAAGCCCCGGCTACCTCCTTAGACAGACCTGCCGCCACGGTCACCATCATCTCCGGAGTTGGTGACTCCACGGTGGCATGATCATCAGGGGGCACTATCTCCCTCACAGTCGCCCCGCTGACCGTGCGTTCCGAGTCCTGAGACTTAGTACGCACGGTCGCACCAGCAGATTGAGAAGAAGTCGATCGGGGATTGGGGAAAGGCGAGGGTGAAGGCCTGCAAAACGATGGACAACCTCAACGATAAGAAGATAAATCAGGAAAAGGGGAAACAGAAGCAAACAACCTAACTAGGATTCACTTACTTGGTTGTCTTCCTCTTCATACTAAAACCCCCAAGCCAAACTAAAGGTTTCGACGGAGGCATGGCGGCAGAAAAGACATCATCACCACCCCGCGCCAGGGATGGCATAACTAACACCTGAGCCCAAGAAGAACTCAGGCTGGATGACCGCTTACTGCAAAGGATAAGGACAAAGTCAAAAGAAGCGCTCAAGAACAACAGCAAGAAAACAAAAATACAACGACAACTCACCGACGAGTGTCGAGGGCCGCATCATCATCCTCATCCTCCTCGCCCTCGAGCAACTTAACCACAGTACCATCTGAGAAAAGAGAAAGTGCTCGGTTATGCACGCAAACAAACAACAAAGAAGACAAAAACATTGAAATTCTTACCTAAGAGCATGCTACCTATAGCTTGAGTACCTGGACGAGTACTCGATTAACAAGGCTTCTTGGTAGAAGACACCCCAACGGAAGCATCGTCTGCTCGCGTCCTCTTGTTGCTACGAGGGGCTTGAGGAACTAGACAAGGGACATACTCATCATATGGGATGGTTTCTGCGATGAAAGCACCAGGAAGGATGGTGGTGGCTTGAGACTTACTGGTTGAAGATGCTCCAGCATGGTTCTCACCAGCTTTCACTCTAGAAGGGTTGTCATCAGCAGGGATCGGATCGATGAAATTCTGACCCAAACCCTACAGATAACCAACAACAAGAAGAGAAGTAAGGGAAATGAAGACACAAAGTACCAGCAACAAAGGAAATATAAAGAATAAAGTACTTGCAGAAGATAAACAACTTATAGCAGGAGGCGGGTTATCGGCACGGTACTCGGGGACCATGTGCGGAACGACACTCACTCCCTTCAGAATTTTCTTGAGGCACTCCAGCACCTCTTCTTCGGTTAACTCTAGAGATGGGACCATACGAGAAGGGTCCTCAGCCCTGAAGTACTCAAAGCCATAATGCTCCCTCGCCTTCAAGGGTTGAACTCGCCGGCGCAGATAACTGGCGACGATTCCAAAGTCATTCAGTCCCTGCTGCTTTAGAACCTGGATTCTATCAAGCAATGGCTGGATCTTCTTAAGCTCTTTGCTCGACAGAGGCTTCTTCTCCCAACGATCATTGACCGAGGGACCAGAATCAGAGTGAACAACAAGAGTGTTGACGGTCCTTAAGTATCAATTATAACTATCAAATAAATAGAGAAAAGGATCCAAATGAAACCAACACCTAGACTTAGGGTTTTATCTGACAGAATTCCACGAGTTTTGCTGTTTATCTATTTCTGCAGGGGGTTATCAGGAAATACGGAAGAAAGGCCCACATGTCGGATTAATGACGGGATATTAACCGAACACGTAATTATCTTACATCTAGAAGAGTCTAGAAGCCACGAGAATGAACGGGAGGCGTAACGGAGCTGGACACAGGGCGCCCGCCCTGGTCCTTAGGGCGCCCGCCCTGGCCTCAGAGCCAATCAGGCTCCGCCTCGAGGATTATGCTCCACCGACCTAGAGGATCAAGGAAAACCGTCCGTTCAATGTCGGTTTGATCCGACGGCCCAGACTCATCCGAAAGGGCTATATAAGCAAGGCCCCTGGCCCTGGAGGAGAGGCCCTCGTCTCATACTTCAAACCCTAATTCAGGAGGAGAGCCTCTGATCAAGCCCGAGAGCCACCACATCAACTAGATCTCTAGTTAGCATAGCTACATAGGATTAGAACTAGAAGGAGTCAATCTTCGATTGGTTCCCGGATCTGTCAAGAGGATTCTTGGTAATTCCTCTATTGTTCTTCAATTATTCATCATTGTTAATATTATGAATATGACTTTGTTCTATTTCAATATATTGATTATGACTTTGCTCTACTTGAATATATTTGCAATTATATTATTCTTAGTTTATCATAGTTATATGCTTGGCTTAGTTAGATTGGAATTATTTACATGCCTAGGATCGTATAGCGTTTATCCATGTGTACAGTGGGTGAATGATAATTATTGTGTAGACGTGGTGTCTATACCGTATTTATCTGCGATTGCACCCTATATGCCGGATTGTGGGGTAGTTCGCGATAGTGACAGCTTCGTTGATTCTTATATAGTCCCCCTCTCGTGTATAGGGCAGGCAGAGCAACACTATTACAGGGGAGTGATTGCTATGTTCTTCATCTTCCTTGCTAATATTCACTATGCATGAATATAGTCTTTTTTCTCACCATGATTGCCAAGTATAATTGCACTAACTATGATATGCTAGACTTTATAGTTAATAATAACTTAGGGAATATCTTTGTAGTTCATCCTAATTCCATGCTAATGACTTGCTAGAATATCTGTTGAGGTGCTTATCATTATTATATGTGGCTAGCTGATCAGATTAATTATCTTTGTCACCATTATCACTTTTACGTTTACTTAATGTGACATTTATACCTGTATAAAGAGATTGATAAATACTCTCGGTTATACATGCAATGATGTGTACTCAGTTCCATATTCTCATTCCATTATCAACCATGATACTTAGAAATCCCTTCCCAGTGGTAAAAATATAAATAACGATACCTGGAATACTTCCCGGTTAAAATGCTACATCAGTATTAATCTGTGCGCTTGCAGATCCCTTTTATTATTTATCTTGATGAGCAAATGCATATTTCAATACCGCGTCTCTCATGTCATGCTGGGGATGACAACTTGGCTTAAGTGGCATGAGGGATAGGTTTGGCATTTTTAGCGCCGTTATCAGAATTAGAAAACTAAGTCTACTTTTGGTAGTGACGTTAAGAATGCCCAACAAGCATTTTTGGCGCCGTTGCCGGGGAAGGTTGATTACTAAGTAGGAATGAATATGGAACTTTGAGTCATCATTTGCATCACTAATCTGATCGAGCTTATCAATTCTCTTATACAGTTTTACCCCTGTATTTTCCATTTTGATTATTTATTACAGGGTGATGCATGAATAGAAGACATCTTCCAGACAACTTTGTTGACGATCCCGAAGCCTTATTCAGAAGAACAAGAGCCAAGCTCAAGAAGACATCGTCAACACTTCAGCACAAAGCTTCATCCAAATCCGAAGACCGCCGAAGTTTCATCCGGAATTTGTCGACTGAATTCGAAGCCATGGCGAACAAAACGATCCGCGAATTCTCAGCTCCCACTACGGACAACATCCGCACTGGACCTGCCGCGGCCATCGACAAGAACTTTGAGCTCAAGCCAGGGCTCATCAATATGGTGCAAGCTAACCAGTTCTGTGGGAAGCCACACGAAGATGCTAGTGCTCATCTTCAACACTTCCTAGAGATCTGCAGCACTTTCACCATGGCTGATGTCCCCAGAGACGCCATACTACTTCGCCTTTTCCCATTCTCACTGTTGGGGAGAGCGAAGCAGTGGTTCTACGCTACAAAGGAGAAGAACACTACATGGGCACTCTGCTCTACGAACTTTCTGGCCAAATTCTTTCCCATGGGCAAGACCAATGCTCTCCGTGGGAAGATTACAAGTTTTCAGCAACAACATGATGAATCCGTTCCAGAAGCATGGGAGCGTTTCCAAGACTACATCCTAGAATGTCCCCATCATGGAATGGAAAGCTGGCTACTGATGCAGACATTTTATCATGGGCTCATTAACAGTGCCCGTGAAACCATGGATGCTGCAGCTGGAGGAGCATTCCTATCACTCACCATACCTCAAGCCACAGCTCTTGTGGAGAAGATGGCATCCAACCAAGGTTGGAATGAAGAAAGAACTCAGACACACAAGAAAGGTGGAGGTATGCACCAGCTCAAGGAGGTAGACATGCTGTCTGCCAAGCTAGACCTACTCATGAAGAAGCTCGATGATCGAGCTGGAGAAAAGAAAGAAGTCATGCACGTCTACGACTCCCACATGACTTGTGAGGAGTGTGGAGGTACTGGACACTCGGGCAATCACTGTCCTGAGTTGCTGGAGGACGTGAACTACATCAACAATAACAACAACTACTACAACCGTCCTCAGCAGAATCAAGGTTGGAATCAACAGAGGCCTAACTACTCAGGTAATTACTAAGGTAACAATTCTTTCAATAATAATAATAATTATCCACCTTTGAGAGAGTTAGTATCCAACCAAGGAAAGCTAATGGATAACCTGTCTAAGAAATTGGCATCTAATGATAAAATACTAGAAAATATAAATAATAGAATGGATAATTTCTCTACTGCCATCAAGAACCAGATTAGCTTTAATAAAATGATTGAATCTCAGTTGAATCAAATAGCTGCTGCTGTTCCTGCTACTAACCCCGGTATACCATCACAACCGGAAGGACTAGAATCTGCAAATCTTGTAGACATGTTTGATGCAGGAGATTACTGGAGTAACCCTATCGTGGAAGTAAGTACTGACCGTCTGCCGGTCAAGAGAGGCGATCCAGGACGCCCCGTCATCCCGATCTCCATCGGCATGCGAGACTTCCCAGAAGCACTCTGTGACTTTGGCTCCAGCGTCAACATCATGCCCAGGGTACTCTATGAAAAACTCTTTTCACAACCATTATTAGAAACAACCATGTGTTTGCAGCTTGCAGATAGGACACTGAGTTTCCCGAGAGGAATATTGAAGAACATCTGTGTCCGAGTGGGTTCCTCGTACGCTCCAGCAGACTTCGTAGTGATAGAGACCGGTTCTGATGAGAGGGCTCCCGTCATCCTAGGGAGACCATTCCTGAACACCGCGGGAGCTGTCATCTATGCTAGTGCTGCCAAGATCAGTTTCTACATCAAGGGGAGGAAGGAAACGTTTTCCTTCAAGAACAAGACCGCACAAATCCCAGAGCAACCCCAATATGAACCAAGGAAGAGGACCAACAGGAGGAACAAGAGCAAGAAGCAAGTATGGACCGAAACAGCTAAGATGGTCACTGCCGTGCACAAAGGTCAAGATCGCCAACTCAAGTCACCGTTCTTGCCTAAGAAGGACGACCCAGGTATGCCAAGCATTTATTGCTCCATTAATGGGTCCCACTTCTATAAGACACTTTGCGACACTGGGTCGGGCGTCAACATAATGGCCAAGGTCACCTATGAACTTCTGTTCGGAACCATGCCCTTAAACCCAACATATATTCAGCTCCAGATGGTAGATCAGACATTCCGACAGGTCGAAGGTACAGTAACTGACGTCCCTGTCAAGATAGACGATCACTTTGTCCATACAGACTTTCAGGTTATTGACATGGGAGAAGATGAATACGATCCACCCATCATCCTTGGAAGACCATTCCTTAGTACTGTCAAAGCAATCATTTACATTGGAACTGGAAAAGTCCACATGCACTTCCCCTCTGAGAAGGTACGTCTTTACTTTACTGACCCTAATTATGTATTTGAAGAATCCAAGCAGGTCAGGACAAGAAGAAGGCGACGTAACCACAATCAGAAGCAACAGGTCATCAAGGACGGATGGGCAGATTATGAAGGAGAAGTGGTAAGATCTGAAGACATACCACTCAACCAACACTGTCCTGAGGAGACCGAAGCACCAAGACAAGTACGGAAAGAAAAGACAGTTGTACATGAAGAAGAGGCGCTGCCGGAACCACCGACTACGCCATCCACCAAGTCCCAGGACGACTGAACGAATAAGAGTCCCGTTCGGAGGATTTAAAAACACCGAACGCCTTGCCAAGAGGTAACTTGGTAGTTATCTTTTCCTTTTAATTATTTACTTTATCTTAAATAGTTTGCTTAGTTAATCATATTCATACTATCTTAAAAAGGAAAATAAAAATGTTAAAAACCCTAAAGCCCCATGTGAGTATAAGAGTGGCATAAAACCCATAAGTACATTCACTGTGGTGGCATAAAAAATATATATATATAATAAATACATAAATATTTTCTTCTGCTTTATAAAAGAAAAAAAAAACATAAAAAAATCAAGGAGGCTCAACATGATAAAGGCTAGATATTTATGCTAACACTTAATCAGTTCCACAAAGCTTTGTTGTCTATTTGAGCTTCACAGAATTCAAGGAGACTAGCAGACAGAGGACATTCTAATCGCTGTCAGGGTGCTGCCGACTTTCAAATACACCTCCGCCATCTGCTAGCTACATCAGAAGAGATTATGTCAAGATCCAGCTTGGGGGAGAGCACCTCCATTATCTTGCTAAGTATTTCTATCTTTATCTTTATATTTATATATACTTCTACCCTATAAAAATAAATATATACATAACTATGAAAAAACCAAATAAAGATTTTGTGCTTATATATATATACCTATATCTTTTGCTTAGTGTGTTTTAATAAATAAATAAAGTGGCTATGCTAAACTGAATCTAAATAATAATAAAACTCTAGCATGGATATGATGAATAGTTGCTTTGCCTAACTTTCAAATTTGAAGTCCTCTCTCTAAGTTTATACATAACTGTTATCATTTAAAGCTTGCTCTAAACCTGAACTTGTGGGAAGAGAACTTGATCTAAAGTCTAAGTTGTTAACGGATATGACATGGGAAGGTTGAGCTGCTGTTTATCTATTCCTAGAGATGCTAGAATTCTGGAGAATTTTATCTTTGAAAATCTTAAAATGCTACATGATGAGTTCCTGTATGATGAGAGTTTAAGTTCCTACCACAGCCATACATACATGCTTGCTAGACTTTAAGCCATACCTTTACTTTTTACTGCTTATGAGCATTGAGTATAGTCAAGCTGTGTAGACCCTTAGGAGCTTGTCATGCGGTTAAAATCAAGATTCACTTGCACGATCACTCATACATGCTGCTTCTACTCCGGAAGTACGCATCCACATATATCCACTCATTCTCATCTCCAGATCCACATAAAATTATTCTACTCCTAATCCGGGAGAGAATAGCCAAAAATATTTTCCCATTCTTGTTATCCCCTGTGAAATAAATGCTCAAGCTATTTTGGTTACTACCACTTGCTATATTGTTCTAAGGAGATGAGTGCTCTATACGAGGAAATAAAAAGGGGCAAGTGCCCGAAACCTCGAAAAGAAAAAGATACGAGGAAATAAAAAGGAGCAAGTGCTCGGAACCTCGATGAAAAAAAAGAAAAAGTGTGAGAAGAGAGGTAAAAATGGACAAGTGTCCGACAGTAGAATTAGGGGTACAAGATACCCACCTGAAAAAAAAAGAAAATATAGAGCACCTCATTCTCCTCAAGAGCTTTAAAAGCAAGAAAGGTACGTATCCCCTCAAAAAGAGCAAAAGTAGAATTAGACTTTCACCATTGTTATCATCACTATCACCATACACCATTCATTCGCCACACATGCACATCTTGATTTGACTTATTGGCTTGTTTCTCTGGATCCATGGTTTGACTATGCAATAAATGTCTTGTAAGTATGTATACTTTATCTCCCACCGATGAGCTCCAGATATCAAAAGCCTTATTAGAATAGGATGAGAGAGAAGGCAGACATCATTACTGCCTTGGTGAGGATCCAGAAATACCACAAAAGAGAGACCTGAGAGAGTCATACAAGGAATCTCTGAGTTTTATTTGAAAATCTGCAAAAAACTCCAAGAGCTATAGCTGATCAAGAATAAGAGACATGGTGCTTGACTAGACTGTTCTATCTTTTAACCGCTCAAGACAAAGGTGATGGTTGTAAGCCCCATGGTGAAAGGTATAATGAGTAAGTTTTAAGTCTTGACAGTTTACTTTAACTCAGAGATGAGACTCTATTTGAAAGCATGTGTACTGTCAAAATTCAAAGGCATTTCAGCAACTACTGAGTCTCTCCTTGCTCAGGGACGAGCAAGAGGTAAGCTTGGGGGAGTTTGTTGACGGTCCTTAAGTATCAATTATAACTATCAAATAAATAGAGAAAAGGATCCAAATGAAACCAACACCTAGACTTAGGGTTTTATCTGACAGAATTCCACGAGTTTTGCTGTTTATCTATTTCTGCAGGGGGTTATCAGGAAATACGGAAGAAAGGCCCACATGTCGGATTAATGACGGGATATTAACTGAACACGTAATTATCTTACATCTAGAAGAGTCCAGAAGCCATGAGAACGAACGGGAGGCGTAACGGAGCCGGACATAGGGCGCCCGCCCTGGTCCTTAGGGCGCCCGCCCTGGCCCCGGAGCCAATCAGGCTCCGCCTCGAGGATTATGCTCCACCGACCTAGAGGATCAAGGAAAACCGTCCATTCAATGTCGGTTTGATCCGACGGCCCAGATTCATCCGAAAGGGCTATATAAGCAAGGCCCCTGGCCCTGGAGGAGAGGCCCTCGTCTCATACTTCAAACCCTAATTCAGGAGGAGAGCCTCTGATCAAGCCCTAGAGCCACCACATCAACTAGATCTCTAGTTAGCATAGCTACATAGGATTAGAACTAGAAGGAGTCAATCTTCGATTGGTTTCCGGATCTGTCAAGAGGATTCTTGGTAATTCCTCTATTGTTCTTCAATTGTTCATCATTGTTAATATTATGAATATGACTTTGTTCTATTTCAATATATTGATTATGACTTTGCTCTACTTGAATATATTTGCAATTATATTATTCTTAGTTTATCATAGTTATATGCTTGGCTTAGTTAGATTGGAATTATATACATGCCTAGGATCGTATAGCGTTTATCCATGTGTACAGTGGGTGAATGATAATTATTGTGTAGACGTGGTGTCTATACCGTATTTATCTGCGATTGCACCCTATATGCCGGATTGTGGGGTAGTTCGCGATAGTGACAGCTTCGTTGATTCTTGTATAGTCCCCCTCTCGTGTATAGGGCAGGCAGAGCAACACTATTACAGGGGAGTGATTGCTATGTTCTTCATCTTCCTTGCTAATATTCACTATGCATAGATATAGTCTTTTCTCACCATGATTGCCAAGTATAATTGCACTAACTATGATATGCTAGACTTTATAGTTAATAATAACTTAGGGAATATCTTTGTAGTTCATCCTAATTCCATGCTAATGACTTGCTAGAATATCTGTTGAGGTGCTTATCATTATTATATGTGGCTAGCTGATCAGATTAATTATCTTTGTCACCATTATCACTTTACGTTTACTTAATGTGACATTTATACCTGTATAAAGAGATTGATAAATACTCTCGGTTATACATGCAATGATGTGTACTCAGTTCCATATTCTCATTCCATTATCAACCATGATACTTAGAAATCCCTTCCCAGTGGTAAAAATACAAATAACGATACCTGGAATACTTCCCGGTTAAAATGCTACATCGGTATTAATCTGTGCGCTTGCAGATCCCTTTTATTATTTATCTTGATGAGCAAATGCATATTTCAATACCGCGTCTCTCATGTCATGCTGGGGATGACAACTTGGCTTAAGTGGCATGAGGGATAGGTTTGGCATTTTTGGCGCCGTTATCAGAATTAGAAAACTAAGTCTACTTTTGGTAGTGACGTTAAGAATGCCCAACAAAGAGCGGGGAGCATGTTTTCGGCATAAAACCACTCGGAACACCATTCCCTCATAGAATCAACTAGGTCATAATTGAAAAAGAGATTTTTATTGCCCTAGCAAAATTGAATCCCACAACCGCCCAGAGGAGAAATATTATCACTCCGGGGGTGTGGTTTTAGACGAAAGAAATAACAAAATAAGGAGATGGAAGGGACGATTCCAAGAAAGGTTTGGTAGAGATGAACAAACATAGACAAATGAAGCACACCATTCGGGGTCAAGTAATTTAAGTAAATCCTAAAATATTGGAGGAAACGATAACGAAAAGCAGAGGTGGGCAAGCAGAGACTAGATCGAACAAAAGAGATAAACAAGACAATCTCACTAGGACCAGGAGTAGGAACCCAATGCTGGCCCGGGATCTTCTAATCAGCAAAATCCTTCTCCTGGATAAGGCCGTCACTGACTAACTCATGCAATTGATCCTCCATTGTAGTCGGAATTGGCCAGAGCTTCTCTGCAGCCCTCATGGCGACGAATTCCTGATTCTCGATAACCGAGAGCGACGCCTCCTCGTCCACCAAAACCTCCTTCGACTTGCTCGATGATTTCTTCTTGCCCATACACTAGTGAGGATCTAAGGTCACCGAGAAACAATGTTTTCTGATCAGCTGATCATTCCTAATCGGTCTGGTACCAATCAGGACGATCAATCATCGATCAGGACGATTAATCAATCTTTGATCGGTCTAATCGTCCATATAATCGTCTAGCATATAATAGGAATATATATCATATATGTATGGTATATATACCATATACTATATATTTATATGGTACACATCAAGCATCAAGACTATATTCTAGTTAGTTGGTTACTTACCTGTGAGATCTGACTCCATATTCTTATTCCAGCCTCCATATGTTTGCTAATTTTCAGAGGAGCTCATCTTCGTGCTCCCTTGGACCTAGAGCCTCCAAGTGGGGAAGAGAGTAGGTGCCCTTGCAGCAGAAGGGGGAGGAGGAAGCAAGCAACAGGGAAGAGGGAGGAGGAAGCAACAAGCAAGCAGCAAGCAGCAGCGGGCTGCTTGGATTGGAACTAGAAAGGAGGGATGAGGGACTGAGTTAGTGAGATGCAGCAGTTCAGCAGATGCACAAGCAGCAAGCTTAGTAGCTGATGGCTGGAGTTGGGAGTGAGGACTGAGGAGAGGGAGTGGGGGTGAGGTATATAAGTGAAACCCTAATGGGTCTGGCCCAAATAAATATAGCCTAGGCCAGAAGCAGCCCATCTTCTTATTTAGCTCTGATCGGCCAAGAGGCCTGATCGGATGATTAATCGTGACTAATCGACGATTAATCGAACGATCAAGTTTCTGATCGCTCTGATCGAATCATAGCCTCTAATCGAGCGCTATGTACCGATCAGGACGATTAATCGGACGATCAGAAAACATTGCTGAGAAAAGCTCAATGGCGGCGATGATAATGGTGGCGGTGGAACTCTGGAGGCTAGGGTTTCACAGAGGCCAAATGCTAAAGGACAAAGGCAAGGTAAGAAAGAAGAAAAAGGAGGGCCCTTAAATAGATTTACAATGGTAAAAACGTGGCCCATCAGGCCCGCTTAACGCGGCATGGAAACACAACGGTCTGTTTCTTGCCATAACTAACACGGCCAAAATGATGGACGACGCAATTTTTCATAACTGTACAGTGCAATGGGCAGATTTCAGACTTATCCATTCATAGACTTATCCGTTCACACTGCGCCATTGCCGAGTTGATACAGATCGCACAACTAAAGAACTTGTCATTCACAAGATTCACAGAAGACGTTACAGTATGCCATCAAAGAACCCAGATACTCCAGAAACAACCTAGATGATAAAGCACTCAGACAACAAAAGAGGAGACAACAACTGAGAAAGAAAGATTTTTCATTACAAATATCATCAAAGGGCACAAGGTTACAGATCTTATAAAACCCAACAAACTCGGTACTATGATGAGCAAGGTCGCAACAAAGAGCCTAGGCAGAACTTGGCTTTAGAAACGACTACGTACTCCTAGCCACAACACGGCAGAAGACAACTAACTCGGATACACTGTTTTCTTCAAAGGAAGGACGCAATGCATCCATGACGGATATCAGTAGCACAGCGGGACAACTCGGACTAGGTGAGACTCACAAACATCAGTCTACCCAAGCCAGATGTGATCCTAGATCAGACGCTGATCTGCACCGAACAGTCACAAGGCAGTGTGGAAGGATCAACCCAGAGCTACTGGATGATGGAACACATCCCACATCACAAGACTTCTTCTACCTGCCACCACGTACTACCTGGTACAATGCTGCTGCGAGATTAGTCTACCTCTAATCTCGATCACAAGACTTCTCCCACTTACTACAAGACTTACAATACTCATAACTCATGTCCGAGGGCTGCTCTACTTCATAAAATATCATAATCATGGCTATGGAGGCTTCGGACTATACAACAAGATACTTGATGAATCGAAGCAGTACACTAGGAGGGTATTTATAGGCCAAAGAGCGACGTACATAGACTGAGAGCACCAACAGAACAAGCCTGACAAAGGTCTCAGTGAAAAGACAGAAAGCAGTAAGAAAAGGACACGCGCGTGAAGGAACAGTATTCAAGGACAAGCATATTCAAAAGAATATACCAACACTATACACCTCGTGAATACAGAGAATTCAATCCAACCGTCAACCACCACCAACCTCGGATATAAAGCTGGCTACCTAAGAAGACGATAAAAGACCCTCTATCCGAGTTCTTAACGATCGAAAAGAACTTCGGAAAGATGCTCGGAGGTTGCAGGGTACAAATCCTGAGAAGAGATTTTCAGTTTTTTCAATAATCAAAATTCAAGATCCTCTAGCTTTTTGTTCCAAATAGTAAGAGGCTCAGGGGCTACACTCTGTGAGTGCGCTTTTTTTTTGAAAAATCATACGTCACTTAGAAGACTTCTTCAAGACAGGACCTATTCAAGGTTTCACATTGAAAGAACCCGGAACAAGCTTAATTCATCAGGCATAGTCAAAGAAACAAGAAAGTCTTCGAGTTCAACCATGAAATGTTTGGGGGCTTATCGATACGGGACCCGCGAGGTTCCCCAACGATGTGACTACAAGTCGTGGGCTCTGGCCTGGCCCACAAACTGGAGCTAGGAGAGGTGTAGCATCCACTACACCAAATTCGAGTAGAATAGGCCAGACTAGCCGGATTCCTATAGAAAGTAACTTCTGTATCTAGTTCAGGACATCTTCTTTAGATTCGACTAGGATTGTAACCGCACCACAGCCTTTTCTATCGATATAAAGAGAGGCTATGGGCACCCCTGTAACAAGAGACAAGATAATACAATCAATCCAACGCAAAGGCTAACGCCGATTGGACGTAAGGTTATTACTCGATCACGATCGAGGACCCGAGCCAGTATAAATCGACTATCTCTGCGTTCACCGTCGAGTTCTAGCACGCGCCGAAGCCCGAACAACTGTCCCGGATATCCCCGTGGCAGGCTATCGGTGGTCAAACACCGACAATGACCATGGTAAAAAAGCCCTATCAGCTTCTCGAGAAGATCCAACGGGACAAAAATGACTTTTTGAAATCATAATCTTACAAAATAAACCCAAAAAATCTATGTCGTCACCGGTTGCCTCATAAGGTATTGACATTTTTTCTTTGTAACTTGGAAAAACTCCTAACTATTGTTGTATGATTATCATTTGTAGAGATTGTATATATGCGCTGACTAATTTATTTTTTAGATTATATCTGCACCCGAGATGACTTACAATTTATTGAGCCCATTAAGAGCATCCCTGCTCACCCGAGGGACGAGGAGGTAGTCCAGATAGATGGTGCCTTGGTTACAAGGAAATACATCGAGTGCCTTTTTGAGCCCGATGCATATGTAAATAACGAGGTACTAAGTAATTATCTCATATGTAATAAGTAATTATCTCATATGTAAGTATATACTTTCAAACCTTTTTTCATACCATTGTGACTTAAATTTGTAGGTCATTAATGCATACATATGCTTATTAAATGAGCAAGATCATCTTAAGCAGAGGTCCGATGGTAATGTCTACATAGAGTTTAGTTTTGTCTACGAAGTATTGATTAGGGACGGCAAACTTGGATGCCAGCATCTTAATAAAGAGTATGAAGAAAGACGTACTTGGCAAAAAAGAGTGCGTGAGTACCTGAAACATGACATGGTAAGTGCAATCTCTAAATTTTGTTTCATTAAAAGCACCTATCTCTAATTGTTTCATTAAAAGCACCTATCTCTAAATTCTAAAATTGCATTCTTGTAATTGTACATATAATACAGGTATTTATTCCAATGAATATCAGAAACATTCACTGGTATCTTGCTGTGGTTAATGCCAAAAAATGCCAATTACAAGTGCTTGATTCAATTAGTGATAGGTTTGGTCGTGAACAACTAGAGCTAATGGTGAGTGTGCTATCGATATATTATTTATTTAACTAAAATCATCTTTCATCATGATGCTAACTTGAGAATGTGGACATATATACTGAATAAATAGCTCAATGGGCTGCAGAGATACATTGACTTTGTATCGCGTGGTATCAATCTTAATGATGAGACTATCAAGTGGACGGACCTCTAGGTTGCTTCCTGGCACAAAGAGGAAATACGTAGTTGCTGGAATATGCAGAAAGATGGGTACACGCCTATCATGTCTCCTCTAATCTCTATTTATTGGTTCAGTCTCATCAGTCATGATCTGTCTTTTTATATAGATATTCGTGTGGCCTTTTCATGCTAAACTTTATGGAGTACTAGTCAGGGGATGTCCTATCTGATGACGTAACTCAGATATAGCTCTCACTGATCCAACCCTGTTATCCTAATTAATAGGTTATGTCTAATAGTATATTTGTTATTACACACACATTAACAATGATAGTACTTTGCATGTTCATATGACAAACTTCAGGCTAAAACTGGCTGCTATTATATTGTTATCAGAGCTAAACAAATGGAAGGGATGTCCATTGGTGCCCAATAAAGTTGAACAATTTGGGAACCCTTCTGATGTCGAAATCATAGATGAAACAAACAACACACCAAATACTACATCTAGCAAGAGGAAACGACAGCAGTCGCCGTGCTCTTCCGACCAAACACCCATTGACCTCTGTTTGTTGCTAGGCCTACCCACTGTGGACATGCCAAGGACGAAGGAGCAATTAACAGATATCATATGCGAGTATATCATGAACATTGCAGACGATACGACATTGCAGTAAGCTATTTGTACTCGGTTTATATCAAATCCTGCCCATATCCTTGGCTGACTATTATTATTATATTTTACATATATGACATATTGGGTAAGAAGCTTCAGGCCATACCAAATAGACTTACGTGTCAAGGATCTTCAGAGACTCATACAAATGGGTACGAGAATGTCCGAAGAGTGTTTCAACTTGGGTGTTCGTGCACATGCAAACAATGAAGCAGTCAGGGTTCAGAATAAAAATAAAAAGATCGTGACAAACCATTATATGGACCTACGATTCTATGTTAGTATGCTTTTCCTATTATATTAGTAATGATAATGTATGTTATTTATGTCTTGCTTACCTTATATTTTACTGTAGACATTGTTGAACTCTAACACTTTCAAGACTTGAAGACCGAGACTTCGAAGGAGGAAAGAAAAAAACAGGTTGGCAAAACATGTGAATGTTGGCCATATATGCAATATGATCCCTCTCGCTGTAAATTTGTAAGACTTCTTTTCTTTTAATTTATTTTATATACTTTAATGCTACTTCACTACTGTATCGTAATCCTGGCTGTTGTGTAGGTCTTTCTCTCATGGATTCATTTGCTGTCAGGAGCATATATGCTTTACATGCTCGACCAAGAGGATTTAAATATGACTATACTTGATACCACATTACCTCCGGAAAGGATGAAAGGCGATATACCATTCAAGAGGTACGTAAGAACAATTATTCAAATAGAACAAGACTATATGCTTGGCATGAAGGCTCAAGGCTCTGGATGGAAAGCGATAGGTATTTTTTCATTGGAAAACTATAATTTCAGATGGCATTCCAGTTGATAGAGATACGTAAGTTCCTTTAAACCACCCTATAGAATGATATAATAACTATATTATTTTTATAAATATAATAATTTTAATATAATGAATACCTAACAATTTATTTCTATTACAGAAGTTTGTCTGCCTTCCATGTTCTACAACTAATGGCGGCTTGGAATAATGGGCAACTTACACGGATCAACATGGTGAGTGTAAACGCTATTTTTTTTGTCATAATATGTTGTTTGATTTATTATAATTTATCTACATATAATACTACTGATTGTACTTTTTGATTTTATATTTGACTATGCACAGGATGACTGAAGAATACGAAATGACTTCGTGATCAAACTATTGACATACATAGGAAATTCAAGACGACATTCGATTCCTAAAGAAGTGCAAGCTTATCTTTCGTGTGTCGTAGGCATGAAGTGATGCAATAGGTTATGGACAATTAAGATGATGTTTCAGTTTCACATTCAAACTTAAAGCAATGTTTTAACTATCAATCTATCTATTTTCGCGCTCATACATATGTTCGTGGTATTATATGCTCCTGTCGTAACGCACGGGTATTTTTCTAGTATACTCCCTCTATGTTGGTAAAAGAAGTCGTTTTGGACAAGGTTTGTGTCAAACATTGGGAACATAAAACATGAATAACTTTTAAGTTGTTGAGTTTGGAAATATGAAAAACAATATGAATAGATTTGTCTTGAAATATATTTGCATAAAAGTATACATATATCACTTTTGAATAAATATTTTTATAGAAAAATGAAGTCAAAGTTATGCTTTGGAGACCGTGTCATTGTCTAAAATGACTTCTTTTACCAACATGGAGGGAGTATATTATATATACAAAATAGAAAATGAGTAAAAATGTGAAAAATCCATCGGATCTAAAAAATCGCGTGAAAGACTTACAAAATTATAATATAATAAAGAGGCCTACGAATTACTTCCTCCGTCCGAGAAAAGATGTAATTATGGGATACGTGCTAGTCAAACTGACTCAAGTTTGACCAAATTTATAGCAAATAATATTAACATTTATGTCTCCAAATAAATTTATTATAAAAATATATTCTATAATTAATCTAATGATATTTATTTTGTATCATAAACATTAGTATTTTTTTATATAAATTTATTTAAAGTTGAAATTGTTTGACTCTTGAAAAACGAGAATCGCATGTTGTTATGAACGGAGGGAGTAAGTGTTAACGCCCGGAAGGGGCTAACCCAACGGGGCCTAAATATAACAAGGTCCGCCGTCTCCCATTGCCCATCCTCTCCGTCGAATCAGAAACCCTACCTTCACCGCGCCACGGCCCACGAGCCGGGATGACCGCATCAGCCGCCGACGATGGCAGCTCTTTGGCGCCTACCGTCACCGAGGGAGAAGCCACAGCCGAGGCCGGGGCTGGGGCAGCTGTTGAAGAGTGCGCCGAGGGCAAGGAGATGAAGTTGGGGCCTTCGGCTGCAGTTGAGGAGCCGGACGAGGAGGCGCGGGAAGAGGATCTTGAGGAGGAGGAGGAGGAGGATGCGGGGAAGGTGGAAACTGCGGATGGGATAGAGGCGGAGTTGATGGAGCCATTGCCGGTGCTGAAGCTTGGGGAGGAGGCCGAACCCGAAGAGCTAGAGGGGAAGAAGGTAGAGCTGGATGAGGAGCCAGAGGAGAACGAGCCATCGGAAGAGGAGCCCGAGGAGGTGGAAGAGTGCAAGGAGGGCGACGGTGTTGCGGAGGTGGATGGGTCAGTGGCGAACGGTATGTAGAGGCTGAGACGTAGAGGCTATGGCGTCTTGCTATGAGCAATAACTTTAATCTGTGACTTTAGTATGGTTTGGAGTGATAGTTTTCAAATTCTGAGTGTGGTATCGGTTTGTTCCTTTAGTCTTTTGGATGCCTGGTGCTGCCTAAAATCATGTCCCTTCACAGTTTCTAAAGGCATTTGCCATGCTTATACCGAAGTAGGTTGCTCAGCCATACAGCCACATCCTTAGGAGAATTTTGCCATCCATCTCGTCTCTGCACACACTCCACACAAACCTAGCAATTGGGCACCAAGAAATAACATGGTCTGTGGTATGTGGTTGTTCACAGAGTTTACATTTAATATTCCCATTCCAATGCGGCAATGCTTCTTGAACAATATCTCTGCCTATTGAATTCTATCATAAATGACTTTTCACAGAAAGGTCCTTATTTTTAGGGGCAAAATTGCCTTCCACATTTCTACCATCCTTGTATTTATGGTTCTTGGAAAAGCCAATGCCTTGTAATGTGAGGATGTAGAAAACAATCCAGATTTTTCCAAAGCTCAGCTCATTATGTTTTCGCCCTCACTCACTGTGTCCATTAGCTCCCCAAATTCTTGCCACTCTAATTGTTCTGGTGCACCCAAAGTTCTAAAACACATTAGACCACTCACCCAAGTTTTTCAATAGTTTTTTGATCCAATGCAAACATCTTCAAAAATTGGAAACCATATCAGCCATTCCTTCAATAAAAACCTACATCACCCAGATACTTCTTCCTTCTGATATTTATTGCTGGGTAATTCACCCAGATACCACCACTCTCTCTTCTTCTGACACCTCAATACAAAAAATTTCGCTCTTAAATTAATTTTCTGCCCAAACATATTCTCAAAGCATAACCACAAGAACTTAGTATTGATATTCTGGTCATCCAACCCCCGGAAGATCACAGTATCATCAGCATTCTGTAAATGATTTAAGCCTCCCTGTACCAAATCAAACACCAGACCCTTTATCTTTCCAGCATCTTTAGAATTCAGTAACATAGTTTTTATCACTAGAAAGTTTAAACAGCAATGAAGATAAAGAGTCATCTTCCCTCAATCAATCCTTTGTATGTCCTGAAATACACTCCAGGTGTGCCATTTGTGTTAATTCCCACTATACCTCCTAATAATTTGCTTCACCAAGTCAACCAAAATTTGGGAAAAAATTCTCTGTAGCACCTCTAACATAAAGATCCACTGTACTTTGTCATAGACCTTCTCAAATTCCACTTTCAAGATTACCCCCTTCTTTTCTTTTCACTCTAAGCTCATGTAGAACTTCATATAAGAGAATAAACTCCTCCAAGATACCTTCCCCAGGGCTGAAAGTAGTTTGATTTCTGGTAATCAATTTATCCACCAAAGGAGTCAATCCCATTGTGTGGATTTTGGTAAACCACTTATAATCCACATTGAATAAGCAGATAGTCTTTACTGTCTGATGTTATTAGCTTCAGTTAGCTTAGGGATTGGAGTGATCAAACCATAGCTGAGCCTGCTAAGATTGAGTTCACCTCTATGAAATTTATCCAACATTTCCTTGTCAGGCCTCTTAACTTGATCCCAAAGACTGTTGAAAGTTAGTGTGTTCGTTTTAGTTTTCGTCTCTGTTAGAATCACATATTTTAGTATTAGGAAAAATTATAACACAATGGCAACTAAAGTTTTTCATCCCACCTAAATAAGGTTACAACTGTTGAGCTATTTATTGTAATTTGGATCTAGGAATATTAAGATCTCTTTAGCAAAGTAGCCTTTTATTGAGTCTTTTCTCTATACTTAGAGGCCGTTTGGCGCAGCTCTCGTCTGCTCTGGCTCCGTGTACTGTAAAACACTGTAGCAAGGCGGAGCTAGAGCTGGAGCTGGTGAGCTATAAATTGTGGCTCCGCCGGCTCCTCTTTCTCAGTCCATTTGTTGCCTCAGGAATCAAAATGGCTCTGCTACAGTGGTTGAGAGGAGGAGCCAGAGCCTCCAAGAGCCATGCCAAACAGGTCCTTGGTGCTATGCCTGGTTGTATGGATATTTCTGTGCCCTATACTAATAGTGAACCATTCAGTAGTTAAAGTTTTTCTTCTATTTCATGCAGAAACAAATGAGATGTCCAAACTGGAATATGGTAAATCTGGCAACACAAATAAGGATAAAGATGCTGATCAATTGAGCAGTGGGAGTGATAGTGGTGATGATATGCAGAACTCTGAACTTGCTGGAGGCCTTGAAATATTTGTTGATGACTTGCCTCATGATTGTGTTAAGGAAGACATTGCCATGGCCTTTTCTCAATCAGGGGAGGTCAAATCTGTTAGGATAATTAAAAATTCATCAATTGAAAAGAACAAAGACGTTGCACTTGTTTGTTATGCAAGCATTGAAGCTGCAAAGAAGGTTCTCGCTGAATTTAAGGAGGGAATTGAGGTTTTGAATTCGACAACCCTTTTACAGCCAATTTAATGTGTCAAATCTTAATGCATAATATAATATGTATTGTGTGTTGTTTTCATCAGGTAAAAGGAAAAATGGTCAGGGTATCTGCTTGTCAAGATAATAATACCCTTTACCTGGGCAACATTTGCAAGGGCTGGACCAGAGATCAGGTACGATATGACATTTTGATTGAGATCCTGAAAATATCGCTGTTCATTTTATAATCTGCAAAATTTGATAGGACAATTAGACAGTTTAATCCCTTATATTGTTTATAGATTGAACTGTATCTTTGAAATCAGAACATTCAGTACCAAGTATGCGGTTGGGCTGCCTCAGAGGTGTTAGTCGCTGGATTCGCACTCTTGGTAGTAGCTGAATCCTTACTCTCATCGAGAGAGGATGACACTAGGAGTTGGGGCAATTTTCTGGTTTATTTCTCACACAAACTCATACAATGCCATGCCAACCTGAGGGGCTGGGGATACATATTTATAGGCTGCTAGCCAGCCAAGCATATGCCAAGATGCTAGTCTAAGATGCTAGTCTAGATGCTAACCACTTAGTCTAAGATGCTGTCCTAGATGCCAACTGCTGTCCTAAAAGCAGATGCTGTCCTAGATGCCATCCTAGATGCTAACTGCTATCCTAAAAGCAGTCAAAAGATGCTGGACACAAAGATCATGTGCTGCAGTGTGCAGCAGCCCTACAACCACCAGCCACAGAGACTTATCCATCACTCTCCCCCTAAGTCTTGTGTGGCTCCTTGTGGGGTATCTGGGCCATCCCGATCCTGGCGCGAAGTTCCTGGAACTTGACCCGCCCAAGGGACTTGGTCAGGAAGTCGGCGAGCTGGTCTTGGGTGTTGATGTAGTTGGCCCGGACACTCCCTTCCTCCAGGCAGCTTCTGATGAAGTGGTACCTCACCCGGATGTGCTTGCTGCGCTCGTGGAAGACAGGATTCTTTGCCAAGGCCAAGGCGGACTTGCTGTCCACCTTGAGCTCCACCGCTTCAGTGTCTCTGCCGAGGAGATCACCAAGCAGTCGAGCGAGCCAGAGCGCTTGAGTCGAAGCGGTGGAAGCCGCTATGTACTCGGCCTCGCAGCTGGACAGGGCCACCACCTGCTGCTTGACCGATTGCCAGCTAACGAGGCACTTGCCGAGGAAGAAGAGGACCCCGCTCGTGCTCTTGCTGGTGTCGATGTCGCCCGCGTGGTCACTGTCGCTGTACCCGACGAAATGCGCCGCACCGGGGCACCTCGGGTAGTGCAAGCCGTAGTCTGAGGTGCCTGCGATGTAGCGGAGGATCCTCTTTACGGCCTGCTGGTGCTCCGCCGTCGGTCGCTGCATGAACCGGCTGACGTAGCCGACGGCGAACGCCAAGTCCGGTCGCGTGTGGACAAGGTAGCGAAGGCTGCCCACAATGCGCCGGTACTGCGTCGCGTCCACCTCCTCCTCCGTACTCTCCCGACTCAGCCTCAGCCTCTCCTCCATAGGAGTGTGGGCTGGGTTGCAGCCGGTGAGACCGCCTAGCTCCACAATGCGCTTGGCGTAGGCAGTCTGGCGAAGAGAGGTGCCGGAGCTGTCCTGGTGGACCTCGATCCCCAGGTAGAAGGAGAGAGGGCCCAAGTCGCTCATCTGGAAAGTCGCCCTCATCTTCTCCTTGAACGCCTCGATCTCCACCTCCTTGGTGCCGGTGATCACCAAGTCGTCGACGTAGACGCCTACCAGCAGGGCCTTTCCTCCGCTGCCCCGCCGGTAGATGGCCGCCTCGTGTGGGCTTTGCTCGAAGCCCATCCCCTTCAGCGTGGAATCCAGCTTGGCATTCCACGCCCTCGGTGCCTGCCGCAAGCCATAGAGGGCCTTGCGCAGGCGAAGCACCTTGCCCTCCTTGCCGGGAATCGCAAATCCCGGCGGCTGATGCACGTAGACCTCCTTCAAGTCGCCGTTAAGGAACGCCGACTTGACATCCATGTGATGGACACGCCAGCCCTCCTGGGCAGCTAGCGCAAGGAGGAGTCGCACGGACTCCATCCGTGCAACAGGCGCGAAGGCGTCGTCGAAGTCGATTCCTTCTTGCTGGACGAAGCCGCGCGCCACCAGACGCGCCTTGTGCTTGATCACCTCTCCGGTCTCGTCCTTCTTGAGCTTGAAGACCCACTTGAGAGAGATGGCGTGGTGGCCGGCTGGAAGATCGGCCAGCTCCCATGTCTTGTTCCGCTCGACGGCGTCCATCTCCATCTGCATCGCGGCACGCCATGCCGCGTCCCTCTCCGCCTCGGCGAAGGAACGAGGCTCGCCATCGTCCTGTGCGAGGTGCAGCTCCGCCTCAAAGTCATGCTGTGCCAGTCCAGGGACCGGCTGCTCGCCGAGGAGGTTGTCCACGGTACGGTAGCGCAGAGGCTCGCCGTCGTGGTAGGCATCGATGCGATCCTCGTCGTTGGACAGCGGAGTGGCGAACTCCACTGTGCGCTGCTCGTCGTGGGCCGAAGCTGCCAGTGCCGAGCCTGAAGAGGTAGGGTCCGGTGTAGGAGAACGAGGCGTGGCCGGCGGTGCTGGTGGTGGACTCGCCGGAGCCTGTGGACTTGCCGGAGCTGGTGGTGGCGGTGGTGAAGGACTCGCCGGAGGTGGTGGCGAACGAGGTGGTGGGGTAGGCGAGCTCGGTGAGGACGAGCTGCTAGCTCCCCCCGCCTCCTTGAAGTGGACGTAGTCGACGACGAAATCGCTGGTCGTCGGAGTCGAGTCGTCATCCACCATCTTGCCCCACGTCCAGCTTCGCCCCTCGTCGAACGCGACGTCACGCGTGATGCGCACGCGCCGTGTCGCAGGGTCGAGGACGCGGTAGGCCTTGGCGCCCTCCGCGTAGCCGATGAAGACCCCTGGCGTGCTCCGGTCATCGAGCTTGCCGACGTGGTTGAGCTCCTTGACGAAGACCAGGCAGCCGAAGACGCGAAGGTGGCTCACCGTGGGCTTGCGCCCGTGCCAGGCCTCGTATGGCGTCTTGCCGTCGAGGGCCTTGGTGGGGGAGCGGTTGAGCAAGTGGGCAGCAGTCATCACCGCCTCACCCTAGTAGATCGCCGGCATCCCTCTCTGCTTGAGGAGGGCACGGGCGGTGGCCACCACCGTCTGGTTGCGGCGCTCGACGACGCCGTTCTGCTGCGGAGTGTACGGCGCGGAGAAGTGGCGGTGGATCCCCTCATCGTCGCAGTACGCCGCGAACTCGGCCGCCGTGAACTCACTGCCGTTGTCCGTGCGTAGGACCCGAAGCTTGCGGCCGCACTCCGCCTCCGCAGCAGCTTGAAGGTGCTTGATGGCGTCCGCTGCGGCTGCCTTGGCGTCGAGCAGGACAGCCCACATGTAGCGGGACACGTCGTCGACGAGGAGGAGGAAGTAGCGCCAGCCTCTAGGTGTAGCCGGTGTCACGGGGCCACAGAGGTTACCGTGTACGAGCTCCAGCTTCTCCTTGGCGCGGAAGCTCGCCTGGCGGGGGAAAGGGAGCCGCCGCAGCTTGGTGAGCACGCAGGTGTCGCAGAATTGCTCCACGTGGTCGACGTGCGGCATGCCCCGCACCATCTCCTTGCTGCCGAGCTGCCTCAGGGCCTCAAAGTTGAGGTGCCCAAAGCACTCGTGCCACCTCCAAGCGTCGTCGTCGCGGCGGGCTGCAAGACAAAGAGGTTGCGCCACCTGTGCGTGAAGGACGTAGAGACGGTTGCTCCTGTTGACCTTGACCAGGAGCCGGTGTCGATGATCCCAGATGCGCAGCACCCCGTGCTCGATCTCCACGCGCGATCCGCTCTCATCCAGCTGTCCCAAGCTGATGATGGAGTTCCTCAACGCGGGGATGTAGTAGACACCGATGAGCAGCCTGTGCTTGCCAGTCTTGGCGACGAAGACGACAGAGCCGACGCCCTTGATCTCCACAGCGGAGGCGTCGCCGAACTTGACGGTGCCTCGAACGCTTGGGTCGAGCTCGGTGAAGAACTCCCGCCGTCCAGTCATGTGGTGGGTGGCGCCGGTGTCAAGGCACCACCCGTCGGTCTTGTCATTGCCGGAGCTGTCGTCGAGGAGGGCGTGTGCTTTTGGCTCGTCAAGGTGGAGGAGAGCCGTTGCGGCCGGTGCCGCTGGAGGTAGTTCGATGCTCGCATGAGCAATGAACAAAGCCGGCTGCTCCTCCTCTTCCGCCTACGCGACGTGGGCCTGGCCGCGTCGTGGCTGTCGACAATCCTTGGCCCAATGACCAAGCTTGCCGCAGTTGTAGCAAGGGTCGCCTCGTGCTGGCTTTTGCTTGCCAGCGGCGCCGCCCTGGGCGCCTCCACGATCATCACCCTCGGCATGTCCTCGCGCCCCTGCCTGGGCGTCTTTGCGCGGCTTGCCACGCTTGCCACGCTTGCGGCCGCCTGTCGTGGAAGAAGGCTCCCCCTTCTTCCTGTCGCCTTGGCCGGCAGCCCACTGCTCCCGAGTGAGGAGGAGCTTCCCGCCAATGGTGACGGGTCCCGAGAGGCGCTGTGGCTCATCGCCGTCAACGACCTTGAGGCGGCCCAACGCCTCCTCGATCGTCATCGTGGAGAGGTCCAGCAGAGACTCGATTGAGCGAGCCATCTGCTTGTACTTCTCGGGGACGCAGCGGAAGAGCTTCTCAACAGCTCTCTCCTCGCCGTAGGTGTCGTCGCCGAACTGCACCAACTTCTGCAACAGAGTGTTAAGACGGAGAGCAAAGTCATCAACGTCCTCACCTGGCTTGAAGGCCAGGTTCTCCCACTCCTTGCGAAGTGCCTGCAGTGTGGACTTGCGGGCGCGGGCGCTGCCGATGCGTGCTGCAGCGATGGCGTCCCAAGCCTCCTTGGCAGTCCGCTTGCTGGTAAGCGAAAACTGCATCTCGGGCGGGACTGCAGCAATGAGAGCATCCAGCGCCCGTCGATCTTGGTCGTAGTCGACGTCGCCGTACCGGACTGCATCCCACATATGCCGCACCTGGAGCTTCACCCTCATCACCGCAGCCCACTCAACGTAGTTGGTCTTGGTGAGGGTAGGCCACCCGCCGCCGGGGCCGACGTCCCTGACGATAGCCTGGTACTCGTGGTGACCATGGTACCGAACCGGGGAGAGAGAGCCGCGGTGCTTGTGAAGGCCGCGCTCTCCGTCGACTCGTCCGCCGCCGGGGCCGACGTCCCTGACGACAGCCTGGTACTCGTGGTGACCACGGTACCGAATCGGGGAGAGAGAGCCGCGCTGCCTGTGAAGGCCGCGCTCTCCGTCGACCCGTCCGCCGCCGCCATGCGCGCCTCCTCCAGGAGCGCCACCGCCGTGCGCGCCTCCTTCAGGAGCGCCGCCAGCGTGTCTGCGCCTGTCTGGGCTGTCGCCGCGCTCGTGGGCGTGCACGGCTGCCCACTGCGCCGCTCGCCCTCGCGATGCCTCCCTCTCCAGCAGCTCGAGGTCCGCGTCGGCGCTGTCATCAGCAGCGATGGAGCTGCTGTTGCTGCCGCGTAGAACCTCGACCTCCGCTGCTGCTGCACGCGCTGCATCCGCCGCCGCCGCTGCTTCCACCTCCGCTCTAGCTGCTGCTAGCTCCGCTGCTGCCAGCCTCGATGCCCTTGCCGCTGCTGCAGCGGCGTCTGCTGCCGCTCGCTCGCGCTTCTCTGCCGCGGCGAGGTCGGCCTCCTGCCGACGCCGCGTGCTCGAAGCGATCGAGCCCTGAGACTGGCCTGCGGACATGGCGCGCTATCGAGGGGGCTGCTGTGTGGAGAGCAGGGGCAGCCGGAGCTGCTGCTGCTACCGGCTGCGGTTGGGGCTGCTGCGAGGCCGGGGAAGGAGAAGAGCAGGAGATGCTCAGGCTATAGGATAGTACGGCTCGGATACCACTTGTTAGTCGCTGGATTCGCACTCTTGGTAGTAGCTGAATCCTTACTCTCATCGAGAGGATGACACTAGGAGTTGGGGCAATTTTCTGGTTTATTTCTCACACAAACTCATACAATGCCATACCAACCTGAGGGGTTGGAGATACATATTTATAGGCTACTAGCCAGCCAAGCATATGCCATGATGCTAGTCTAAGATGCTAGTCTAGATGCTAACCACTTAGTCTAAGATGCTGTCCTAGATGCCAATTGCTGTCTTAAAAGCAGATGCTGTTCTAGATGCCGTCCTAGATGCTAACTGCTGTCCTAAAAGCAGTCAAAAGATGCTGGACACAAAGATCATGTGCTGCAGTGTGCAGCAGCCCTACAACCACCAGCCACAGAGACTTATCCATCAAGAGGAACCTTGATTTAAGTAGAAGGATTTTTTTTTGGAGTCTTGATTTGTAAGAATACTACTGTCCAAATTTAAATTTATCAAACTGTTCAGTTTTGTTAAAGGTACAAAAATAGCTATATCTGTATAGTCGTCTTAATGGTCCAGTTTATATTTAATTAACTAGATTGTTGCAAGTGCTGAGTCAGACCACCATGAGCTCATGCTGTTTTTTTATAATAATTTACCTTGCTTCTAGATCTTTGCCCATGGATTGCAATGGTAGTGTAAAAAAAATCAATGCAACAAGAGGAACACAGAGACAGTTGTGGTGCAAATCAAACCTAAAGAAGATTTTATTTTTTCATTATGAAGCATTGATTTTGGTGATAACATTGTCCAAAGACATTAATAGCCAAAGAATATCAATGTGAAATTCGAATAGCATATTAGGCTTGAAATTCGTGTGCACCCGAACGCGCTGGGTATGTTCAAGATTGCTATGGAATCTCGTGTTGGAAATGGGGTTTCTACTTTGTTTTGGAGCGACAGATGGCTGCTGGGTTGTTCCTTAGTTGACCTTGCTCCCTCAGTGTTAGCTGCTGTCCCTCCAAGGTCCAACAGCAGAGGACAGTGGCACAGGCCCTACAAGATCTCAGCTGGCCGAGAGATATTCAGGCTGGCCTCTCCTTCATTGGCCTTTTTGAGTTTTTCCAACTTTGGGACCTCATCTACGAGGTAGTCTTATCTCAAGAAGAGGATCAGCACATATGGAAGTTAGATGGGTCGGGCTGCTTCTCCTCCAAATCTGCCTATAGAGCCTTCTTCAATGGATCAACTACCTTTGAGCCATGGCGGAGATTGTGGAAATATGGGCGCTGCCCAAGTGCAAAGTCTTCCTTTGGCTGGCCATTCGGAACAATTGTTGGACGGCGGATCGGCTTGCTAAGAGAGGCCTCCCTCATCCGAGTCATTGCCCGCTTTGTGACCAAGAGGATGAAACTATCCAGCACCTCGTCACTTCGTGTGTGTTTGCCCGGGAATTATGGTTCAAAATCTTATCACCCATGGGCCTGCAAGCAGCCATACCAAGGAGAAGGAAAAGGTCCTTTGCGGAATGGTGGCGCAAGATAATCAAGCTAGTACCAAAGGAGAAAAAGAAAGGCACAAATACAGTCATCATCCTAATTGCCTGGGTGCTATGGAAGCATAGGAACTCTTGTGTTTTTGACAACACAAGACCAAGCATGGCAGCAGCCCTTCATGCTTTTAACGAGGAGCGTCAGCTATGGTGCCTCGCAGGAGCCCGTGGATTGCGTGCGCTTGATTTAGGTCAAGTTGGTGGACTAGGTTAGTCTAGTCGAGTTTGGGGCGTGTCAGGTCTGGTCTCACCTCTAGGTGTTTTTTCTTTAGTTACAAAACTTTGTTTTGTTTACAACCCCTCACGGCTTGGCTCAGAGTGAGGTGGTGGTGATTTGTAAGGGGCCATTTCTCTATCTCTTAATGCAATGATACACATCTCCTGCGTATCCGAGAGAGAGAAAAAAGACATCTTTATATTTCACAATTTCGAAATCCGATAATTACGTCATTACAAATGATAAATGATTTAGACTTCCCAAGGATTGTTCTAATGGGCCAAACAAGAGATCTTAATTGTTCGTGACCAGACTGTTACAAGGATTAAACAAAGGAGATTAAGTAGCATACCTGTGGTAGGAAGAACGATAGTAACCTTCTTAGAGAAGGATTGTCTTTTTAGTGCTTCAACCTACAAAGGATGAGAACTTGGAGTCAGTTTTAACTGCATGAGATAGAGACATTGTAAGGGACAGCTCGCAACACCGTTGTAATGCTTGGAGTAGAGCCATTAAAAACCTTCCAGATTTCCCAAGCCACTAATATTGCCAGCGAATTGAACCCCTTTCTGTAGTCTTTTGCCACCTCTTTAACTGCCTTGCACCACCAGCTTGAGAATTTATGAGTTGATGGTTGAGGTGCAATGGAGGCCAAGCCAATTTTCTTCTGTAAAATAGTGTACCAGATTTGCCGGGCAAAAACACACGAAACCAATAGGTATTGTATGGTCTCCTCTTGATCACAGAAGGGGCAAGCAGCTGGGTGGGGGAGTCCTCTTTTAGCGAGTCGGTCTACCATCCGACAACGATTCTTTACTGCAAGCCAAATGAAGAACTTGCAGCAAACAGGAGCCCATGATTTCCAAGTTTGTTTCCAAGGAGCAAAGCGGATGCTGAAATAAGGAAAAAGGCACTGTAGGCCGACTTGCTAGAGTAAGAACCGGACCTAGTAAGCCTCCAAACATGCTGGTGACATTCTGTTGCAGCGAGAAACCTTCCACCGAATCCCATAAGAGGAGATATTCTGTAAGAATCTGGACAGAGAGCCCTTCTTATGTCAGTTACCCAACGTCGGGCAACCAGGGCTTTGGCGACCTTGTGTTCTTTAATGATCCTCTTAGGAATAGCCTGGAAAAGATGAAGTGCCAATTGAGCCATGGTTTTCCACCCAGCCATCTATCTGTCCAGAACAATGTATTTTGCCCATTGCCAACAAAAGTTTCAACCACCATGCTGAAAAAGACCTGAGCAATTTGTGGCACTTAATAGGTAGACCAGCCCATGGCCGAGAGGAATTGGTTTTCTCAAGCCAAAGCCAGCAGATACGGAGGGACCTACCTAAGATTTCTAGATTATTGTTTAAGTTGCCAGTGGAATGCTGAAATAACAACCTTTGAGAAGTTGAAGGTTAACTTTTTCAATAATACTACAATTATTGGTACTCTGATATGTTATTTAAAATTCCCAATACATTGATAAATATAGCCGTTGTTAATCAAATGATAAGTAAATTCAGAAGTGCAGAATAACTTAATTAAATGCAACTTGTTTGATTGCATAAATGTGATCTATTGTTGAATCCAGAAAAAAATGAAAATTGAGATTTAATACTGGTATGCCAAGGCTCATTTGCATTGGACCATTGAAAAATACCTTTTTAAAAACACAATATTGTTTCTACCCTGAATTCTTTCTCTTTCAGAAAGTTGGTGTTTAATTCTTTATTCATTTTTATTATACTTATTGTATTCTCTTTGGAATAAAAGGGTGCCTCAGAAGCTGAAAGGTAAGTTCTATAGGACGGCGATTCGTCCGGCGATGTTATACGGTGCTGAGTGTTGGCCTACAAAAAGGCGACATGTCCAGCAATTGAGTGTAGCAGAGATGCGTATGTTGCGTTGGTGTTGTGGGCACACAAGGAGGGATAAAGTCCGGAACGACGATATTCGGGATAGGGTTGGGGTGGCACCAATTGAGGAGAAATTGATTCAACATCGGTTGAGATGGTTTGGACATGTCCAACGGAGGCCTCCTGAGGCGTCGGTGCGTAGTGGAGTTCTAAAGCGGGCCGATAATGTAAAGAGCGGTAGAGGTCGACCTAAACTAACTTGGGACGAGTCCGTTAAGAGAGATCTTAAGGAGTGGAATATCTCTAAGGATTTAGCTATGGATAGGAGCGCTTGGAGATTGGCAATCAACGTGCCGGAACCGTGACCTCTTTTGTCTCTCTTTATGTCCTTTTTTGTGTCTCCCTGTTTCTCGTCTCTTTTGGGTTTCATCTCTAGCCTACCCCAACTTGCTTGGGACAAAAGGCTATGTTGTTGTTTGTTGTTGTTGTTGTATTCTCTTTGGAATAATTGTGGATAATTCTCCAAATCATCACTTGCTGTAGAACTTTTCTCATTTACTTTATATTTGTTTAACTCTTTAGGTGCTGAACACCCTAAAAAGTATTGGAATTCAAGAGTGCAAGATAACCTTTCCCACTTACAAGGGAGGAAGCAGAGGGTTTGCTTTTCTTAAATTTGCCTCGCACTACTATGCTAGAGCAGCATTTCGTCGCTTAATGAAATCTGATGCTATTTTTGGTACTGATAGAAGCGCTAAAGTATCTTTTTATGAAACCCCCACAAAATCATCCAAGAGTCTTTTGGAGGTAAGCATTGATTTCTATTTCATATATTCGAAATTCATTTGAGTGAGTACTATCTGGAATATTTTAATTATTTATTATGTCATTTTCCCTTATTGATAGCTAATCCCTGTCCCAGAATATAAGGACTTTTTGAGTTGGTCCTAAGTCAAACTATCCTATGTTTGTTGACCAAGTTTACAGAAAAGTACAATAGCATATTTCAAACGAGCAGCATTAGGTCCATTATGAAATATATTTTCATAATTTACTCTCTTGAAATGTACTAGATGTTAATACTCTTCTCTATAAATTTGGTCAAACTTAGAATAGTTTGACTTAGGACAAACTCTAAAATCCTTACTAGGATGGTACAACATGTTTGGTGGATTGCTTGCTTGCTGTAAATGAATTGTGTTAACTTAAGCACAACGTATTTGGACACAACATCATTAGTAGTCTGTTTAGTTTCTGGTTGATACTTACAAATTTGTACTGGAAAAAAATCTGAATCTCATTCTGGTAACCTTCCTATGATCTGCAGAAGCTTATCCAGTAGCTGGGGATATGAAAGCTTAACTGAAAACTTCGCAAAGTGGCACTATTTCAGTATTTCGCCTGTGATATGAACTTGTTTATTTTGTTTGTGACCAAAAAATCTTATAGCATAGTGGCTATAGAAATTAGAGCTTCAGTAGTCCTACAGTTTTGTTCTGACTTAGGTTTTACTACATTTCTACAAACTTTTTGTTCTGCTGGCCTGGGCCTTGTCATTTAGATTGAAGTTTCCAGGAATACCGAATCCATTATTATTTTTATTTGGCCACGGGGGGTTGTTGTTCCTATTTTAGTTCTTGATTCTTGACCTGACATTTTCAGGTCAATGATATATATATGCCCAGGTACCCATTGGCTGTGCATGAAATAATGAAATGCATGTACCACAGCCTTGCATGCATTCGTGTTGTATTGGTAATTATAGCATGTAGCAACATAGTCATTTTTTTTTTTTGAACAACACGTCAAGTCTATTTATTCATGCACACAGGGTTCAGCGGAGTCGCGAACCAAAATATCAGATACAAAACTCGGGAGGGGATCAAGCCAAACATGAGGTTGATCCGGGTCCCAACCAAGACTCAAACGAGCGAGTTCATGAGCACTCCTATTACAAGATCTAGGAATATAAGCAATCTGTACAGAAATAAAGGATGACAGAATCAACTCTCGTGCTTCCTTGTAGAGGACGGATGCAGGACTAAGATCACGTTCGTCCGACTGGAGCGCCTTCACCGTATTCACTGAATCAGACTCAAGTATAATTCTTCCCATACCATGGCTCGACGCCGCTTGCAAACCTGCAATGCAGGCCTGAGCTTCGGCACACTCAGCATCATGAACGGCTCCCAGGGAGCCAGATCCCACCACAGATGCATGCCCATTATGGTCACGGATAACAAATCCCCAGTTACCTGTTTTGGTTTCAGCAAAGAAAGCTCCATCGCAATTTACCTTGACGATATCTCTTGGTGGTCGAGTCCATGATGCATGCAGTCGTGAGCCTTTTTTCGCCTTCTCCTTTGTAGTCCCAGATTCCATCGCTAACAAAGATGCACGATGTACGACCTGGGCTGGAGAACGCATACCCTCACCTGCATAAGCTTTGTTCCGCGCCTCCCACCATGAGTATAAGAGCATGATCACCCGCATGCATAATTCATTACGTAGGGACAATATGGCCAAGATCACGTCGGCAGCTGATTGTTTCTGAAGCAATTCAGTTCGTATGTCTTCCAGTGAGGCCTCTCGCCAACATTTAACAACGAACTTGCATTTCAAAAAACAGTGACCCCCATCTTCATTGAGTCTCCAGCATACCGGGCATCTGGTATCTATATCCATCCCTCTCCTCCTTATATTCATTTGTACTGGGAGGCTGTTGTGGGCTAGGCGCCAAATGAACTGTTTGATTTTCGGAGCACAGTCCAAACGCCAAATGCTCTTCCACTTCAGTTTCTTGTCTATTTGTTCATGTGATGAGTTTCCTCGCTGCCTTCTTGCTCTCTGTACTGACTGATCATGGAGAGTGTGGTAAGCTGACTTAACAGAGAACAGCCCTTTATTATCAAAATGCCAAGCTATGACATCCTCCCTACCAATTTGCACCGGTATAGCAAGGATATGCTGGACATCCTCCTCCCAAAAGACATCCCTGACCAGCACATGGTCCCAATCTCCAGTAACTGGGTCGATCAACTCTGAGACCCGAGTGATCAGGGTATGCCTTCTCGGAGTAACGGGCATTCTTGTTACACCACGAGGTATCCATGGGTCAAGCCAAATATTGATTGAGTTTCCATCACCAACTCGCCATATTAAACCCTCCTTCAAAGCTTTAATTCCCCGCAAAATGCTTCTCCACGCATAAGAAATCCCCATGGTCTCCTTTGCATTCAACAGATTACAATCCCTGTAGTACTTGGCCTTTAGCACCCGTCCACACAAGGAGTCCGGAGCCTTGAGTAGCCTCCAGGCTTGTCGAGCCAGCATCGCCAAGTTGAACAAGTACAAATCACGAAAGCCCAGTCCTCCTTCATCCTTTCTTCTACACATAGTGTCCCAGGATAGCCAATGCATTTTATTTTCATTGTCCTGTTGTGACCACCAATAGCGACAAATCATTGCACTGATATCATCGCATAAGGATTTTGTTAGGTCAAAACATGACATCGCATATGTTGGGATAGCCTGGGCTACGGCCTTAATCAAAGTTTCTTTGCCCGCTTTAGAAAGAAGTTTTTCCTTCCATCCTTGAATTTTCTTCCATACCCTATCCTTTAGATAAGCAAAAGTCTTTGATCTCGAACGGCCCATATATACAGGGAGACCCAAGTACTTTTCATTTCTTGCTTCTGATGATATATGTAAGGTGGATAGCATATCACTTTTATCTCTATCACTTGTATTCTTACTGAACATAATGGAGGATTTATCCTTATTAATAGTTTGTCCCGAGCTCTCCTCATACAAAGCTAAAACATTCTGCAGATGACTTGCACTCCGTTCATTTGCTTTTAGAAGTAGCAAAGAGTCGTCCGCAAACAATAGATGATTAATGCTCGGTGCATCAGCACATATTCGCACTCCCTCCAATTCCCCTCTTTCCTTGGCATTAGTCAACAGAGAAGAGAACCCTTCCGCACAGATTAGAAACAAATAGGGAGAAATTGGATCCCCTTGTCTTAACCCGCGTTTAGGTATTATTTTCTCTGTAAGATCACCATTTATCTTGACTTTATATGAAACCGATGTCACACACCTCATCACAGTGTTGACCCAAGTCTCATGAAAGCCCAATTTCAGCATCATACTCCTCAAAAAAGGCCACTCAACACGATCATAGGCCTTGCTCATGTCTAGCTTTACTGCTGCATAACCTTCTTTACCTGATCTTTTATTTTGCAAAAAGTGAGACATTTCGTAAGCCAAGAGGATATTATCAGTGATTAATCTCCCTGGCACGAAAGCACTTTGGTTAGGTGAAATAATCTCATTCAAAATACCCTTCAACCGGTTGGATAAAATTTTTGAGATAATCTTATAAACAACAGTGCATAAACTGATGGGTCGAAGGTCTTTAAGCCTCTCAGGGTTTTGAACTTTTGGAATAAGAACCACAACAGTGTCGTTCCACACATTAGGCATGGCCCCACCCCTCAAAAAGTTTTTTACTTCCCGGGTGATATCAGCCCCCACAATGTGCCAATACTGTTTATAAAAGAGAGCAGGCATACCATCGACACCTGGAGCTTTGAGATCACCAATCCCATCCAGCGCGGCTTTTACCTCTTCATCATTTACCTCCCTGCATAACATCTGGTTCATCTCAGCAGTAACCTTCACGGGAACATGCTGCAGGAGCTCTTCCATCTGTGCACCTGCATGGGACTGGAACAGGCTTTGATAATACTTAAAAACCAGCGCCCTTTTCTCCACCTCTCCTGTCACCACATCTCCTGTATCCGTCACAAGTTTCTTTACTTTGTTTCTCCTTCTTCGTTCGGACGCATATTTGTGAAAGAAATTGGAGTTGCGATCTCCCTTTTCTAACCACAGCACATGGGCTCGCTGTTTCCAGTAAAGCTCTTTCTGATCCTCTAGCTTTTCAAGTCTATATTTGAGTACTTGCTCCCTCGTAACAGCCTGAGCACTAATCTGCTCCTTGCGACAGCTCTCCAAGGCTTTTCTTGCACGTTGTATTCGCTTTTCCAGATCACCCAAAACATTACATTTCCAGTCCCAAAGATCCGCCGCAACATCCTGGACTGCATTCTCCACTGAGCCCCTTCTCACATTCATCGAAAGTTTCCATGCATTCTCAACAATGGCCTCACACGTTTCCTCGTGCACCCACCCAGCCTCGAAATGAAAAGGACTTGGACCACTCCTTCCCTGCTCATCATCACCTTCAGTTTCAGTCATAACAACAACTGGTCTGTGATCTGAATGGTGTGGCTGACCATTGATCACACGGAGTCCTGGAAACCGGGTACGCCACTCCACATTGGCGACGGCCCGGTCAAGCCTTTCCCTGATGTAGCCTTCACTAGTATGATTATTATTTCTCCAAGTGAAGACATCACCCTCGAAGCCAAGGTCAGTCAAAGAGCAAAATTCCAGCGCCTCCCTGAACTGATCCATGCACCGCTGAGATCGTGGCACCCCACCTTCCTTCTCCCACCCCATCAGCACTTCATTGAAATCCCCTAGACACAGCCAAGGACGCCTTTTCGCTGCATTAAGAGTGCGCAACGCCCTCCACGTCAAGTCTTTATGCTCCGAACGGGGATCACCATAAACCCCCGTCAGTCTCCAAACAAAACCATCATTCTCCTCAACCTCTGCATCTATATACAGCCGAGTCGCTGTATGAACATGCAACTTCACCTCCTTTTTCCAGAATATAGCGAGTCCACCACTTCTCCCATCGCAATCTCTGGATACCATGTTCGTCATGCCTAGTTTCCACCGAAAATTTTGTATTCTCTCCCTGACCATTTTTGTCTCAGACAGGAAAAGAATGTCGGGATCCTCCTCCTTCTGAAGATTCAGAAGGCCCCGAACTGCCGGGCCATTCCCGAGTCCCCGACAGTTCCACGCGATGATCTTCATTGCTTCTCGCAGGACTGTTCTGACAGTCCCGCATTCAAAGTTTGTTTAGGCATCCTCACTTCCTCATCCACTGCACACTTCTGTTTCTTTGCTCCCTCCAGATCCTCATCTTCATCATCCGAGAATAATCTTTTTTTTGCATCAATCTGCATTTGGTCATCATTCCTATGCTCTGATCTTGGACGCCTTCTAAAAGTTTTTGGCATGTTCTTCATCTGTCCATCAGTAGCGTCCACTTTTTTGCCCCCACGCTCATCATCCTCACTCTTCTCTGCATGCTCCTGCAAGGTACTATGCACATAGCCAGAACCCCGCCTCTCATCCTCCTCCGATGCCCCAACCTCCGTCTCCTTTGGTGCAGCCACCACCACTGTAGTCGCTGCCATAATCTTAAGAGGGCTCATAACTTCTTTGTCTCTAGAAACATCCGCACCCCTAGACTCCTTACTCGCCGACCCAACATGTCGCCATGAAGGGCCATCACTCCTCGACAGGCCCCCGCCGGAGGCACTGCCACTTCCCCAGCGCCCAGTACTACTCCCCTTCCATTTTGCCATTCCTCCTCCATCTGAGGATCTGACAAAACCACCATCACCTCTTCTCCTTGTTGGACGGAAACGCAGCTCGCTGCCAAACTGTGGTGTTTCTCCCTTCTTCAGCTTAGTCAGGCACACCCTATCTGTATGCCCAATCACACCACAAACATAGCAGAAATCCGGCAAGTGCTCATACACCACGGGACACCACCGATCCGGACCCTCTTCTTCAGTTTTCACTGTAACACCCCGCATCAGGGGCTTACGAATATCGAGCCTGATCTTCACCCTCAGAAATCTCCCCGTCGCCATTCTGTCTTCCCCCACATCAGCCTCCATAAACTCACCTATCTCATCTCCTAGCAATTCTCCAGTTTTTTTGGATAGCAGGCCCAAAGGCAGATTTGTAACATGTACCCAAATTGGGATGTAGGAGAATTCAATTTCTTCTAGGGTTTTAGACCCATCGAAGTCAGCCATCACAAGCAGCTCATTCGACAGCATCCATGGACCTTCTTCCAATGCTTTCCTCTTCCCCGCCGCCTGGTGAAAGCTGAAGAGAAAGTGGTTCTCCCCAAGGTCCTTGCAGTCCACTCCACGGATCGGGCACCAGATCTTTCCAACCGATTGGATCAGGGCCTCCGGCGGCGCCAGTTTCTCCGAGAGGAGTTTACCGATCGCCTGAGGAGTCGAAGGGCCCTTCTCCTCTCGACGGGATCCGCCGATCATGATTCCCTTTTTCTCTGCCGCAGACAATTGCAGATTCTTCATCATCTTCGCTACTCCCTCCATCTTCAAAGCCAGGGGCGCAACAAACTTGACTTCAGAAAACACAGACCTGGGACTAGGATTTGGCTAGCAAATCTTAGGTTTCTCGGCTGCACACAGCAGAATTGAGGTGGACACCGTTGGAACAAGGAAGTGGTGGTCAAATCCAACGCAGATGCAAGACCAATCGGTGGAGAGATGTTGGAGAAGGGGGAGGATGGGAAAAACCCTAGTCGCCCAGAGAAAAACCTCGAGCCGCCCTAGGCGCCGAGGAAAAACCCTAGCCCAACCTTTGAAACTTTTATGCAACATAGTCATTTTGGCAGCGAAGTTCTGATCCACAAGGAACTTAAGAAAGGAAAGGAAAAACCACCCTCTTCAATGCCCATGTTCCAGGGCTGTCAAGCCCATTTCTCCTATATTCCTCTATTTGTGCAGAATATGTAGTTCCTTTCTGACGCCCGCCTCCTATTTTCTCCATGTGAATTGTGCATCCTTGCAACTGTGTGTACCTTACTGAATGCTCCAATCAATAGTTCTTTCCCTAAAGGCTTACTATGTGCTGATGACGCTTACCAGATCGAACATCCTTTTAGCACTGTTGGACAGCGTTGGCATTAACCCTTCACTGCCATGTTTGAATTCCTCAAGTACTGCATATTGTGATGCGATCTTATTTTATAATGTGTATTTCTCATTCTGCTTATAAGCTGTTGTGATAATCAGCAAATTCAGTGATTGTAGGTGCTCGAGCCATATCTCTTATGCAGCACTTATGCGTGAGCTTTTTGTGTCAACTGTGCTAATTATAGTTTTAGAAAATGTATTATGTATATATGCCACACTAGTAGGTTGCTTCTTGTATTTTGCATTACCAGGCTACGTTAGAGACTATGTTTCATATGCAGATAATCAATTACCAAATTAGATGTACTTATTATTATCTTTCAGCATTTTGTAAATTTAGTTAGAAGGGCAGGCCTGGTGCAGTGGTGAGAGCTGTCTCACTGAGTCACCAGGTCGTGGGTTTGAAGCAGCCTCTCTGCAGATTTTGCGGGGGGAAGACTTGCCTCGATTTTTCCCTTCCCCAGACCTCACTCACGTGGGAGCCTCCGGCACTGGGTCTGCCATTTTATTTTGTACATTTAGATTCTCTGAGATTATCGGACATTAACAATTTGTCATTTCTTCACTTCATAACTGACTAATATTCTTTGTAGGCAAAAAAAGTATACCTGGAACATGTCCCTCTTTCTTGGGATGAGAATAGGATTAAAGAATACTGTGAAGAATATGGGGAGATTCTGAAAGTTGATCTTTTCCAGATATCAAAGAATTTGGAAAACGAAACAATTTCTTTTGTTGAATTCTCATCCAGCAAGGGTGCATTAGCTTGTGTGGCAGGAATAAACAAAGCAAAGATAGTTGATGGAAGCTTCAAGGTATATGTCCTGTTTTCTCAAACCTTTTCAGTTGTTCTGGTTTACTTGCTGACATGGACAATCTCTTTCATTACTTAGTTGTGTGCATATCTTGCTTGGCCAAAAAGTGCTTTGAAGGTCAATAGTGCTGCACCTTCAAATGCTACCACAACTGAGAAGGACAGAAACCACACAGAGAAGGTTGTTGTAGATAAGAATTTACCCCATAAATTCCGGAAAGGCGACAAGAGCAAACTTACCTCTCGGACAAAGGAGGCAATTATGAAGACAAATTCATCAAGCAAATTACCAAATGACAATGATACAAAACTAACCTCACAAGGTGCTGCAGAAGTACCAGAAACCTCCAAATCTTCTGAAGGCAAAAGGAAAGTTGGAAAGAACAAACATGCCTCTGTATACCAAAAACCATGGAAGAAAGCAAGAAATAATCGTATGTTCCCTCTCATCATTCATTGGCCATCTTTTATGAATGAAAACTATTTCTTATACTAATCATTGTGCAGGTAATGTTGATGAGAGCCAGCTAACTTATCGAGGTGCAGTACTGCAAACATCTAACACTTCCAAAGGGAAAAGGAAAGCCAGCGAGAACAGAAGTATATATATAAATGAAAAACCTCTGAAGAAAGCACATAACAATAGTATGTTCTTCCTTGATTAAAATCCTTTGGTCAATACACATTAATTGATTAACAAAAACTAGTTCTTATGCATGAATATGCAGGTAATTTGGCTGGAAATTCGAGATCTAAATCATATGCCTCTGATCTGGTACTACTAAAAGCTATACATCTGACATTCTTATTCTCATCATCAGATTTCCATCGTTTTTTATTTCCATGCTACTTTTGTATTCATGCCTTTTAGGAACCTCATGCTGGATTCATTTCGCCTACAATTCGAGATCATGGCAGTGATGCATATAATCGGCCGAGGTTTTATTCCTTTTGTATTTGTCTCTTGTTATTTATCTGTCTGAATTTTTGGGATTTGGGAGGGAGTAAAAGATGGGTTGATGGATGGGAAGGGAGCCTTGGATCAAGGAGAAGGTTTTACCTTCTTAATTCTTGCCTCTTTAGACGTCTGTCTCTTTTTATCAAGAGGATTACTTAGTAGCCAAATAACTAAGAAATTGGATCTAACTTGAAATTGACAATAGCATCCCTAGCTAGCTTCCTAATCTCATAATAAGCTAGATTTGTTAGAACCAATTCTAGATTTGTCTTTATTATTTCACTGATTTAAATAGATTCTTTGAATAATAACCTTTGTTCAACCAATTTTTCAAGTTCTAGCATCCACACCAGCCAGTGTTGTTATATGGGCTGGACAGGGATTTAGTCAAGGTTCATGGCTTGGCTATATGGGCTGCCATGCCAAGGCCTTAGTGATAAACCATGCCACGCCATTGACCTTGACATGAAAGCCCATATATCCACACCAAGGTCGCTTGTGTGACCTAAAGTGCTAAATGTTAAAAATTTATCAGACGAAATAGTCTACATAATAATAAAAAATCCCATTCTATGCTCTGTAGTACATTGACCATAGAGAACTTGAGATCTGGCTTAGTAGTTGTACCTAATTTCAGTTATATTTTATGATCTCACAGAACTGCACAGTACGATATCCATCCTTATGCCAGAGGTATGATCTTGCAAATTACATATTTTGTTTACTAAGCATTTGCTAATATTCATAACTATGACACATGAAAGCATTATTTGTTTATTTATCATTTACCTGGCATCCTCCTTTATACATCTTGAAATTATCTTGTGACCGTTTAGGTGTGTTACGATTTAAAGACCTATGTCAGGTTTTCAAGGATCACATATGAAATGTCATGTGAATATGAAAGTTTTAAGCAATATTGTTGGAAAGTGATTCTCTATTGATTAGGGCTAACCCTAGAAGGGTAGCTATATAGGTTCCATACATGGGCCATATGGGCCTTAGCCTCATGGGCCTAAACACATACTCCAACACCCCCCTGCAGTCTGAACTACCGGCGCAGCGGAGTTCAAGGCTGAATAAGAAAGAACACACACAACCCCCCACAGACGCAACTAGCCACCGGTGATGTTGAGGCTGGAGCGAAACTCGGCGAAGGTCGAGGACGGGAGGCCTTTGGTGAAGATGTCTGCGAACTGGGAGGTCGTCGGAACATGAAGGACCCGCACCTCGCCTATGGCCACCCGATCACGAACAAAGTGGAGGTCGATCTCCACATGCTTCGTCCGCTGGTGCTGGATGGGGTTGGTGGAGAGGTAGACCGCACTGACGTTGTCGCAGTAGATCAGTGTGCTCCGGGAGGGCGGAGTGTGCAACTCCGCAAGCAGCTGCCTGAGCCAGGCGGCCTCCGCCACGCCGTTAGCAACAGCGTGGTACTCCGCCTCGGCGCTGGACCGGGAGACCACCGGCTGGCGCTTGGACGACTAAGACACCAGGTTGCCGCCCAGGAAGACGGCGTAGCCGGAGGTGGAGCGGCGAGTATTCGGGCACCCGGCCCAGTCAGCGTCGGTGTAAACGGTGAGGTCGGTGGAGGAGGCCCGGTGGAGGAGGAGGCCGTAGTCGAGCGTGCCCCGGAGGTAGCGGAGGAGGCGCTTGAGAGTCGTGAGGTGAGGCTCCCGGGGGTCATGCATATGGAGGCAGACCTGCTGAACTGCATAGGTGATGTCCGGCCGGGTGAATGTGAGGTACTGAAGGGCCCCGGCGAGACTCCTGTACGCAGTGGGATCGGCCACCGGTGGTTCCTCAGCCTCAGACAGCTTGCCCTGAGTGTCGACCGGAGTGGAGCAGGGGTTGCAGTCAGTCATCCCAGCCCGCTCCAGGATGTCCCGAGTGTACTATCGCTGGTGAAGTAGGAGCCCGGTAGGACGGTGCTCAACAGTGACACCGAGGAAGTGGTGGAGCTCACCCAGATCCTTCATCGCGAACTCCTGCTGGAGAGCGGTGATGATCCGGTGGAGAAGTGGCTCACTGGAGGCGGTGAGGACAATGTCATCAACATAGAGCAGCAAGTATGCAGTGTCGGCTCCATGGTGGTAAACGAACAGGGACGTATCAGACTTGGCCTCCATGAACCCCAGGGTCAGCAAGAAAGCGGTGAACTGGTGGTTCCACGCCCGAGGTGCCTGCTTGAGGCCGTAGAGGGACCTGTTGAGCCGGCAGACCATGTCAGGACGGGTGGTGTCGACGAACCCCGCCGGCTGACTGCAGTACACCGTCTCGGTAAGAAGGCCGTGGAGGAAGGCGTTCTTGACGTCCAGCTGGTGGACGGGCCAAGACCGAGCAAGCACCAGCAATAGCACGGTACGGACGGTGGCCGGCTTGACCACTGGGCTGAAGGTCTCATCATAGTCGACGCCAGGGCGCTGAGTGAAACCCCGGAGGACCCACCGAGCCTTGTAGCGCTCGAGAGAGCCGTCGGCCTGGCGCTTGTGGGTCCAAATCCACTTGCCGGTGACGACGTTGGAGCCTGGCGGCCGGGGCACCAACTCCCACGTCTGGTTGGCGAGTAGCGCGGCGTACTCCTCTTCCATCGCGCGGCGCCAGTGAGGGTCCAACAGGGCGTCGCGGACGGAAGAGGGTACCGGAGAGACCACCGCGTCGCCGGTCGAAGCCTCGAGGGCACGAGGCGGCAGTGTGCCAGCCGCGTGTCGTGTCACCATCGGGTGAACATGCCGCGGGTGTCGGTGAAGCAGCGGCGGGTGGTAGACCGGCGGGGCACCACGAGCCGGCGGGGACTGTGGCGGTGGTGTCGGTGTCCCCGGTGGAGAAGGGAGCGCGAGCGGCGGCGGCCGCGGCCTGCGCTGGTACACCCGTACCGGCGCGGCGAACCTCGACGGAGGTGCCGGGGCAGGTGCCGGGACGGGATCCGGCGTCGGCGACCGACACGACCCCCCCGGGGCAGAAGCGGGGGACGAAGGCCTCAGGTCGGCACCAACCGGAGGGGACGGGGCCGCGCCCGAGGACGACGGGCCCGGACCCGCTGGGGATCCGGGACCGGGGGCCGGCCCGGCGCGCAGCGAAGCGGTACCTGCAGGAGGCCACGAAAAAGGTGGCTGGACCACCGGGTCAGTGGGAAACAGGGAGGGTGGGTCAGGTACCGGAGGGGTGGTAGAGCTGGAAAAGGGAAAGACGGACTCATCGAACACCACATGGCGAGAGATGAGAACCCATCGGGATGTAAGGTCAAAGCACCGGTACCCCTTGTGATCCGGGGAGTACCCGAGGAAGACAGAGCGTGGAGCGAGGGTCCAGCTTGTGGGAAGAAGTGGCAGCGGTGTTGGGGTAACACGCACACCCAAACACGCGGAGGTGATCGTACCGAGGCGGGGTACCGAAGAGGGCGTGGTGAGGAGTGGGAGCGGGGCAGGCCGCGGAAGGAAGGCGGTTAAGAAGGTAGGTGAAGGTGTGCAGACCCTCAGCCCAGAAGCGAGCAGGAAGAGAGGCCTGAAACAGAAGGGTACGCACGGTGTCGTTGGTGGTGCGAATCATCTGCTCAGCCTTGCCATTCTGGGAAGAGGTGTATGGACAAGACATGCGGAGCTGAACACCGTGAGAGAGAAAGAAGGCACGGGAGGCGGAGTTATCGAACTCACGACCATTGTCACACTGGACGGCCTTGATGGTGAGGCCGAACTGTGTGGACACCCAAGCGAAGAAGTGGAGAATGGCGGGGAAAGCTGACTTTGCACGAAGAGGAAAAGTCCAGGAGTAATGAGAGAAATCATCAAGCAGCACAAGATAGAACTTGTAGCCAGAAACGCTGATGACAGGAGAGGTCCATAGGTCGCAATGTATAAGATCAAAGATGTGAGCCGTCTGGGAAGAACTATGGAAAGGAAGACGGACATGACGGCTGTTGGGCATTCTTAACGTCATTACCAAAAGTAGACTTAGTTTTCTAATTCTGATAACAGCGCCAAAAATGCCGAACCTATCCCTCATGCCACTTAAGCCAAGTTGTCATCCCCAGCATGACATGAGAGACGCGGTATTGAAATATGCAACTGCTCTTCTAAATAAATAATAAATAAGATCTGCAAGCGCACAGATTAATACCGATGTAGCATTTTAACCGGGAAGTATTCCAGGTATCGTTATTTATATTTTTACCACTGGGAAGGGATTACTAACATCAATGTTGATTATGGAATGAAATATAGGAATGAGTATCAATCGTTGCATGTATAAGTGAGAGCATTCATCTATCTCTTGCATACAAGGGTAAGTGTCACATAAAATATGGATAAAGTATGAATGGTGACAAAGATAATTAATCTGATCAACTAGCCACATATAATAATGATAAGCACCTCAACAGATATTCTAGCAAGTCATTAGCATGATATTAGGACGAACTACAAGGATATTTCCTAAGTTATTCTTAACTATAAAGTCTAGCATATCATAGTTAGTGTAAGTACACTTGGCAATCATTGCGAGAAAGGACTACGCCCATGCATAGTGATATTATCAAGGAAGATGAGAAACATAGCAATCACTCCCCCGTAATAATGTTGCTCTGCCTGCCTTACACACGGGAGGGGGACTATATAAGAACCAACGAAGCTGTCACCATCGCGGACCACCCCACGATCCGGCATATAAGGTGCAATCGCAGATAAATATGGTCTAAGCACCACGCCTACACAATATTTATCATTTACCCATGGATCCGATGGATAAACGCTATACGATCCTAAACATGTATATAATTCCAATCTAACTAAGCCAAGCGTATAACTACGATAAACTAAGAACAATATAATTGCAAACATAAACAAGTAGAGCAAAGTCATAATCAATATATTAAAATAGAACAAAGTTGTATTCATAATATTGAAGAACAAAGATGAACAATGAAGAACAATAAAGGAATTACCAAGAATCCTCTTGACAGATCCGGAAACCAATCGAAGATTGACTCCTTCTAGTTCTAATCCTATGTAGCTATGCTATACTAGAGATCTAGTTGATGTGGTGGCTCTAGGGCTTGATCAGAGACTCTCCTCCTGAGATTAGGGTTTGAAGAATGAGAATGAGGGAGTGCCTCCTCCAGGGGCCAGGGGTCCTGCTTATATAGCCCCCTCAAGTGAACGTGGGCCGTCGGATCAAAACGACATTAATCGCACGATTTTCCTTGATCCCTTAGGTCGGTGGAGCATAATCCGCGAGACGGAGCCTGATTGGCTCTCAGGCGAGGGCAGGCGCCCTAGGGAGCAGGGCGGGCGCCCTGCCTCCGGGCCCGTTCGGCCTCCCGTTCGATCTCGTGGCTTCTGAAGTCTTCTAGATGATAGAAAATCGGTGAACACGTTATTATCTCTATGTAAACCCGACGTGTGGGCCTTTCCTCCGTATTTTCTGATAACCCCCTGCAGAAACAGACAAACACCAAAACTCGTGGAATTCTGTCAGATAAAACCCTAAGTCTAGGTGTTGGTTGCATTTGAATGCTTTTCTTTATTTATTTGATAACTATATTTGGTACTTAAGGACCGTCAACAAATTCCCCCAAGCTTACCTCTTGCTCGTCCCTAAGCAAGGATAGACTCATTATGGATCGGAAGTTGCTGCAACGCCTTTGAACGTTGACGGTACATATGCTTTCAAATAAGGTCTCATCCCTGAGTTAGAGTAAACTGTTAAGACTTAAAACTTACTCATTTTACCTTTCACTATGGGGTTTGCAACCGTCACCTGCATCTTGAGTGGTTAAAAGATAGAACGGTCTAGTCAAACGCCATGTCTCTTATTCTTGATCAGCTATAGCTCTGGAGTTTTTGCAAATTTTTCAAATAAAACTCAGAGATTCCTTATATGACTTTCTCGGGTCTCTCTTTTGTGGTATTTCTGGATCCTTACCAAGACAGTAATGGTATATGCCTTCTCTCTCAAAGTATGTGGTATTTATGGTATAAGGCGTAGTGACATTGCCTTCTCTCTCACCCTACTCTAATAAGGCTTTGATATCTGGAGCTCATAGGTGGGAGATACAGTATACATACTCATAGAACATTTATTGCATAGTCAAACCATGGATCCAGAGAAACAAGTCAATAAGTCAAATCAAGATGTGCATGTGTGGTGAATAAGTGGTGTATGGTGATGATGGTGATAACAAAAGTCTAATGCTCTTTTTGAGGGAATACATACCTTTCTTGCTTTTTAAAACTTTTCAAGGGAATGAGATGCTCTATTTTTTTTTCTCTTTTTTTTCTCTCAGGTGGGTATCTTGTACCCCTAATTCTACTGTCGGACACTTGTCCATTTTTACCTCTCGTCTCACTTTTCTTTCTTCGAGGTTCCGAGCACTTGCTCCTTTTTATTTCCTCGTATTTATATTTTTTTAGAGCAATCTTCCTCTTTTGAAAATATAGCAAGTGGTAGTAGAAATGACTTGAGCATTAACTTCACAGGGAATAACAGGAATTGGATAATATTTTTGGCTATTCTCTCCCAGGTCAGGAGTAGAATAATTTTGGGTGAATCTGGAGATGGAAATGAGTGGATATATGTGGATGCGTACTTCCGGAGTAGAAGCAGCATGTATGAGTGAACGTGCAAGTGAATCTTGATTTTAACCACATGACAAGTTCCTAAGGGCCTACACAGCTTGACCACACTCAATGCTCATAAGCAGTAAGTAGTAAAAGTGCGGCTCTTAATCTAACAAGCATGTATATATGGCTGTGGTAGGAATTTAAACTCTCATCATACAGGAACTCATCATGCAACATTTTAAAGATTTTCAAAGATAAAATTATCCAGAATTCTAGCATCTCTAGGAACAGATAAACAGCAGCTCAACCTTCCCATATCATATCCGCTAACAACTTAGACTTCAGATCAAGTTCTCTTCCCACTAGTTCAGATTTAGAGCCAGTTTTAAATTAGTTATGTCTAAACTAGAGAGATAACAAATTTGAAAATTAGGCAGAGCAACTATTCATCATATCATGCTAGAGTTTTATTTTCAAGATTCAGTTTAGCATAGCTACTTTATTTATTTATTAAACTAAGCAAATATATATAAACACAAAATATTTATTTGGGTTTTCATGATTATGCATCTTTTTATTTTAATAAAGCATAGGTATAAATGTAGATAAAAATACTTATCGAGATAAATGGGGGTGCTCTCCCCCAAGCTGGATCTTGACGTAATTTCTTCTGATGTAGCTAGCAGGTGCAGAGGTGTATTTGAATGTCGGCAGCACCCTGACAACGATTAGGATATCCTCCGTCTGCTAGTCTTCCTGAATTCTGTGGAGCTCAAATAGACAACAAAGCTTCGTGGAACTTGATTAAGCGTTAGCATAAATATCTAGCCTTTATCATGTTTGAGCTTCCTTGGTAAATGTCACTCTATTTTTTTATTTTTATTTTTATAGAACAGAAAAAATATATATTATTTTTTTATGCCACCACAGTGAATGTACTTATGGGTTTTATGCCACTCGCATACTCACATGGGGCTTACTGTTTTCAACATTTTTTTAAGACAGAATGAACATGATTAACTGAGCAATAATTAAAGGGAAAATGATAACTACCAAGTTTACCTCTTGGCACGGCGTTCGGTGTTTTTAAGTCCTCCGAACAGGACTTCTTTCCTTCTTAGTTGTCCTGGGATTTGGGTGGCGTAGACGGTGGTTTCGGCAGCGTCTCCTCTTCTTGTGTAACTGTCTTCGCCTTCCATACCCGACTTGGTGCTTCGGTCTCCTGTTGTGTATCCTCGGGCCTTATGACCTCTCCTTCATAGTCTGCCCATACGTCCTTGATGGTTTGCCTCCTTTGGTTACGGTTACGTCGCCTTCTTCTTGTCCTGACCTTCGACCTTTCGGGATGTCTGATCTGCCATCTGGAGCTGAGTGTATGTTGGTTTTAAGGGCATGGTCCCGTACAAGAGCTGATAGGTGACTGTGGCCATTATGTTGACGCCTGATCCAGTGTCGCAGAGTGCCTTCTAAAAGGAGTATCCATTGATTGAGCACTCAATGCTTGGCATACCTGGGTCGTCCTTCTTATTCAGGAAGGGCGACTTGAGTCGACCATCTTGACCTCCTTGAACTGCAGTGACCATCTTAGCTGATTTGGTCCATCCTTGGTTGTTCTTGTTCTGCTTGTTCCTCCTGTTGGTCCTCTTCCTTGGTTCATGTTGGGGTTGCTCTGGGATTTGTGTAATCTTGTTCTTGAAGGAAAACGTCTCCTTCCTCCCCTTGATGTTGAAGTTGATCTTCGCAGCGCTGGCGTACATGACAGCTCCCGAGGTGTTCAGGAATGGCCTTCTCAGAATAACTGGTGACCTCTCATCGGACCCGGTCTCTATCACCACGAAGTCAGCTGGAGCATACGAGGTACCAACTCGGACACACATGTTCTTTAATATTCCTTTAGGAAAGCTTAGTGTCCGATCTGCAAGCTGCAAACACATAGTTGTTTCTGATAAAGGATATGTAAAGAATTTTTCATAGAGTACTCTGGGCATAATGTTGACGATGGAGCCAAAGTCACAGAGTGCTTCTGGGAAGTCCACCATGCCGATGGAGATCGGGATGACGGGGCGTCCTGGATCGCCTCTCTTGACTGGCAGAACGTCATTATGTACTCCGACAGCGGGATTACTCCAATAGTTACCTGCATCAAACATGTCTACAAGATTTGCAGATTCTAATCCTTCCGGCTGTGATGGTATACCGGGGTTAGTAGCAGGAACAGCAGCAGCTATTTGATTTAACTGAGATTCAATCATTTTATTAAAGCTAATTTGGTTTTTGATGGCAGTAGAGAAATTATCCATTCTATTATTTATATTTTCTAGTATTTTATCATTGGATGCCAATTTCTTAGACAAGTTATCCATTAGCTTTCCTTGATTAGACACTAACTCTCTCAGGGGTGGAAAATTATTATTGTTGTTGTAAGAGTTATTACCTTGATAATTACCTGAGTAGTTACCTGAGTAGTTAGGCCTCTGTTGATTCCAACCTTGATTTTGTTGAGGACGGTTGTAGTTGTTGTTGTTGTTGATGTACCTTGCATCCTCAAACATCTCAGGGCAGTGATTGCCTGAGTGTCCAGTGTCTCCACATTCCTCACAAGTCATGTGAGAGTCGTAGACGTTCATGACTTCTCTTTTGTCTCCAGCTTTGTCATCGAGCTTTTTCATGAGTAGGTCTAGCTTTGCAGACAGCATGTCTACCTCCTTGAGCTGGTGCATACCTCCACCCTTCTTGCGTGTTTGAGTCCTCTCTTTGTTCCAACCTTGGTTGGACGCCATCTTCTCCACAAGGGCTGTAGCTTGGTATGGTGAGTGATAGAAATGCGCCTCTAGCTGCAGCATCCATGGTCTCACGAGCACTAGTGATGAGCCCATGATAGAAAGTCTGCATAAGTAGCTAGCTCTCCATTCCATGATCGGGACATTCTAGGATGTAATCTTGAAAGCGCTCCCATGCTTCTGGAACGGATTCATCATGTTGTTGCTGAAAACTTGTAATCTTCCCACGGAGAGCATTGGTCTTGCCCATGGGAAAGAACTTAGCCAGAAAGTTCGTAGAGCAGAGTGCCCACGTAGTGTTCTTATCCTTCGTCGCGTAGAACCACTGCTTCGCTCTCCCCAATAGTGAGAATGGAAAAAGGCAAAGTAGTATGGCATCTCTGGGAACATCTAATAAAGTGAATGTGCTGCAAATCTCTAGGAAGTGTTGGAGATGAGCACTTGCATCTTCGTGCGGCTTCCCACAAAACTGGTTGGCTTGTACCATGTTGATGAGCCCTGGCTTGAGCTCAAAGTTCTTGTCGATGGCCGCAGCAGGTCCAGTGCGGATGTTGTCCGTAGTGGGAGCTGAGAACTCGCGGATCGTCTTGTTCGCCATGGCTGCGAACTCTGTTGACAAATTCCGGATGAAACTTCGGCGGTCTTCTGAATTGGATGAAGTGTTGCGTCGAAGTGTTGACTTCTTGAGCTTGGCTCTTGCCTCTCTGATTAATGCTTCGGGGTTGTCAACAAAATTTTCTGGAAGATGTCCTCTATTCATACATCACCCTGCAAAACAATAAGAATAGAAAAATACAGGGGTAAATCTGTATGGGAGAATTGATGATCTCAATCACTTAATGATGCGAATGATGACTCAAATTCTGTATTCATTCCTTGTTAGTAAATCAACCTTCCCCGGCAACGGCGCCAAAAATGCTTGTTGGGCATTCTTAACGTCATTACCAAAAGTAGACTTAGTTTTCTAATTCTAATAACGGCGCCAAAAATGCCGAACCTATCCCTTATGCCACTTAAGCCAAGTTGTCATCCCCAGCATGACATGAGAGACGCGGTATTGAAATATGCAACTGCTCTTCTAAATAAATAATAAATAAGATCTGCAAGCGCACAGATTAATACCGATGTAGCATTTTAACCTGGAAGTATTCCAGGTATCGTTATTTATATTTTTACCACTGGGAAGGGATTACTAACATCAATGTTGATTATGGAATGAAATATAGGAATGAGTATCAATCGTTGCATGTATAAGTGAGAGCATTCATCTATCTCTTGCATACAAGGGTAAGTGTCACATAAAATATGGATAAAGTATGAATGGTGACAAAGATAATTAATCTGATCAACTAGCCACATATAATAATGATAAGCACCTCAACAGATATTCTAGCAAGTCATTAGCATGATATTAGGACGAACTACAAGGATATTTCCTAAGTTATTCTTAACTATAAAGTCTAGCATATCATAGTTAGTGTAAGTACACTTGGCAATCATTGCGAGAAAGGACTACGCCCATGCATAGTGATATTATCAAGGAAGATGAGAAACATAGCAATCACTCCCCCGTAATAATGTTGCTCTGCCTGCCTTACACACGGGAGGGGGACTATATAAGAACCAACGAAGCTGTCACCATCGCGGACCACCCCACGATCCGGCATATAAGGTGCAATCGCAGATAAATATGGTCTAAGCACCACGCCTACACAATATTTATCATTTACCCATGGATCCGATGGATAAACGCTATACGATCCTAAACATGTATATAATTCCAATCTAACTAAGCCAAGCGTATAACTACGATAAACTAAGAACAATATAATTGCAAACATAAACAAGTAGAGCAAAGTCATAATCAATATATTAAAATAGAACAAAGTTGTATTCATAATATTGAAGAACAAAGATGAACAATGAAGAACAGTAAAGGAATTACCAAGAATCCTCTTGACAGATCCGGAAACCAATCGAAGATTGACTCCTTCTAGTTCTAATCCTATGTAGCTATGCTATACTAGAGATCTAGTTGATGTGGTGGCTCTAGGGCTTGATCAGAGACTCTCCTCCTGAGATTAGGGTTTGAAGAATGAGAATGAGGGAGTGCCTCCTCTAGGGGCCAGGGGTCCTGCTTATATAGCCCCCTCAAGTGAACGTGGGCCGTCGGATCAAACCGACATTAATCGCACGGTTTTCCTTGATCCCTTAGGTCGGTGGAGCATAATCCGCGAGACGGAGCCTGATTGGCTCTCAGGCGAGGGCGGGCGCCCTAGGGAGCAGGGCGGGCGCCCTGCCTCCGGGCCCGTTCGGCCTCCCGTTCGATCTCGTGGCTTCTGGAGTCTTCTAGATGATAGAAAATCGGTGAACACGTTATTATCTCTATGTAAACCCGACGTGTGGGCCTTTCCTCCGTATTTTCTGATAACCCCCTGCAGAAACAGACAAACACCAAAACTCGTGGAATTCTGTCAGATAAAACCCTAAGTCTAGGTGTTGGTTGCATTTGGATCCTTTTCTTTATTTATTTGATAACTATATTTGGTACTTAAGAACAACGGCCCAGCTGACACGCATGACACAAATGCTCATCGTGAGTCTGAGGGCACCGAATGTCAGAACTACGACTGAGCTGCATCAGGGCATCACGACCAGGATGGCTGAGTCGCCGGTGCCAAGTGGTGGAGGAAGTAGTGGTGGCGAAAGCAGCTGACAAAGGGGTCGGCGAAGAAGACGAAGGAGACACTGGGAAGCGAAGGGTGTAAAGGGGACCCGTGCTGTCACACCGAAGCAGAGGACGGCGGGAAGCCAAATCTCTGACAGTGAGACCGGAAGAGTCAAACTCCACAGAACAGGAATTGTCAGCAGTAAACTGACGAATAGAAAGAAGGTTGTGAACCATAGAAGGTGCCACAAGAACATCAGGAAGACGAAAGGAGCCATGAGCGCCGGCGGCACCCACGGACGTGACAGGAAGGCAAGACCCATTAGCGACCATGATGGATGAAGGGTGATAGGAAGAAGGAAGTTGAACGGAAGAGAGAATAGTGGGGTCAGGAGTGGTGTGGTAGGTGGCACCCGAATCGGTGATCCACTGTGGGCCGACAGGAGTTCTCGGGGCCATTGTGCTGAAGGAGTGTGCCAAGGCCGCCGAATCCCAACCGGGCGAGGCGCTGGAGGGTGTAGCCCACGGGAATGCTGCTGGTTGAAAACTGGGAGAAGCAGCAGCGAGCATGGCGGCGGCCGACAGGCGAGGCTCACCCCCGGGAGCCTGGAAGGACCATGACGGGTCGTGGAACCCAGAACCCCCACCACGTCCCCGTCCGCGACGACGGTGTCTGCCACGGCCCCCCCACCCCCGCTCGGCCCGGGGGAGGAGAACCCACAAGAAACGACGGCGGCGTAGGGGATGGATGTGGTGCCCAGGCCTGGCCAGTGCCCGAGCCAGAGGTGAGCGGCGCGAGTGGGTGGCCTGCGCCGGCGGGCAGCGCTGGAGGGTGGCCGGGCGATGCCGGGGCCACGCCAAGGGCGGCCGGAGCCCAGGAAGGAGAGGTGGTCGGGGCGGCCGGGAAAGGCGCAGTCGCGGGGGCACTGCCGGCAGCGAAAGCAATGGCCTGCTGTGATGAGGACATCACTCCTTCACATACACACAATGATCCACTGCTGGACATTCAAGGTCCAATCACTAGAGCTCGCGCGCGTCAATTAAATTTAGAGGTGAGCTCGTTCCTAAGTAACTCTTTATATGATTCTAAGAATAGATTGCTACCTAATGATTATATTGTGCTTAGGTATGAAGGAAAGGTCCAGGAAACACATGGAGGAGGGCTTGGAGGCGTGGAGGACCAGCGAGGGCGCCCGGATAAAGATGGAGGACCAAACCAAACCAAGTTCGAGTCCACCTCGGAATCCAGGACCAGTCTGCCTTAAACTGGTCACCCAGGACGCATCCGGACTCCGTTTTCGATGATCCATATATGGATGGAAAGCTTATTTGATAAGAAAACCAACCCAAGTGGTCTCACGTCAAAAGCTATTCGGAATCAACGGGAATCGTCGAAACAAGTCACCGTCCAGAATCTGTCAGGGCGCTGTGTCGCCGTCTTTTGGGCCGTTTGGGCCTTGTATCGTGTTGGTACTTCTCAGGGACGCGAATAGGGGTCCTTGGACGTCCCTTAGGCTATATAATAAGTAGTCGCCGCCTACATTAGGGTTGGGTTTTGCTTAGATTATTCTGTTGATAACAGTTTCGCCGCCGCCGTCGGTTTGTGAGACCCCAACTTTGTGAGATTAATCATTCATCTGCAATTTGGTTGCATTCCTTTGTGTTCTTGCTTGTGTTCTCGATTTGCAGGCAAGGACTTAGCCTTCTTGGCGAGGTCGACCGTGCAACGCCGGTCGATAACCAGAGGAGTCGTGGTGCTGCGATTGCGGGGTTCAGAGCCGAGTTGTTCGGAAGCCGGATCAAATTGTGTCGTGACTCCACCAAATCGAGAGTTATCAGAACCTTTCGGAAGATCGGGAACCCTAGTTCACATCAATTGGTAATCAGAGCTTCAGGTATACCGTCAGGTTCAATTTTACCCTAGTTTAGTTTGATTTCGCCTTCGTCCTAGAGTCCACAGAAAAGCCAAAAAAAATTTAGTGTTTTCCTATCCCAGAAACCACGTTTAGCCTTTTGCATAATTCTTTTCAGATTCCGTCGTGTTGAGTTTGTGTCCTAATCAAGGTCTTGTTGCTGGTTAGGTTGTGTTAGAGTCCAGTTCGTGTGTTTTCCCCATCGTTTCCTGTCAAACCCTAGCCACCGTGACCACTTTTGTACGCATTGTTCCAGTTTTGTCCTCTATTTCGTAGTCCAAACTTAAAACTGGTCCAGTTTTCGCGTACGAACTCGGATTTCGACGTTCCAGATATCAAAATCGATCAGAAAAAAATTTCGGATCCGACCATCCCCAGCTTCATCGGGGTTCGAAAATTTTATTTTGGTCAAAAACTGGTCACAAGATCCTCTTTTCGTGGTCACAAGCTTTTCCTCAATTTTGGATCCATCTTCTGAATTTTCCACAGGTCACGTCTTTCACTTGTTTCAGCTCAATTTTTTTGTGGTTACTTCTTGTGTGCTCCTAAGTGAAGAAAAAATATCAAAAAAAATAAAAAGAAAAAGTCAAAGATTCCCAAAAAAACAACGACAGCCCAAAAAATAGAAAAATTGAGAGGGGCAAAAGAGGAACAATATTTAGAGGAGCACATAGAGGAGACAGTTTGTTATAATTGTGGGCGTGTGCTATCTTGTGATTGTTTCTTATCACTCTTGCTATCCATCATACTTGTTTCTCTATTTTGTTATCACACATCTGGTATTTGGAACACGTTAGACCAGCAACGAGAGCAAGTATTTGGGACTATAATTCAGCATTACTTTCTGTTTTTGAATTGTGTTCCACTCACATATTTGGCCTGCCTGCCTTAAATCCACATACTTCTTCTGGACAGTATAAGTTTTGATCCCTGTAATCGCAGTGCTACGTCTTCCAGGTATCCTTGACCTTGCTGGTAAGAACCTTGTAAGAGCTTGAGAAGGGGGCTCCTTTTTGCTGCGATCTTGAGAGGCACTACTCCACCTACGTAGTAGATTATTAGGGATAACTTTCACTGTTTGTTCCTATTTTGTGTCTACAATGCCAGGTGACGGAGAGGATACGGCACCCAAAGACTGGTCTGAGTGCGTCAGCCAAGACCAGCTACAATCTGTTGTAGATAATGCTCAGAGGGAGATGACTGAGGCAATAGCCAAAGCTGTCACTGACGCGCTCATTGATCTCAAGCTCGGCAACACCCTTGAGAGATTGGACAAACGTTTGTCCGCACTAACCGACAGGGTAGCTGCCTTGGAAGCGCAGCCGCCACCCGTCCAAGAAGTCCATGATGGCAGCAACACCGGAGGACACGATGATGTAGTATATGACACCGATGGTAATGTTGATCAAGCAGCAACAAGACAAAACAGATTACGCCATCGTCTACGTAGAAACGCCACAGGTATGGGTGGCGCTCAACACTTCAACCGCCACCAAGGTAATCGTAATCGTGCTCCCGATGATCCTTATGCTAAGGTTAAATTTAAAATACCTTCCTTTTCAGGCCATTATGATGCTGAGGGATATCTTGATTGGGAGATGATAGTCGAGCAGAAATTTAGTTCCCACCTAGTGCCTGAGGAACATAGAGTTAGACAAGCCACTAGTGAGTTTACAGATTTTGCTATCATTTGGTGGACTGGTTTAGCTGCAGACAATGCGACACCTAGTACCTGGGAAGAGCTTAAGGTTGCTATGCGTGATAGATTTGTGCCACCATCATATCATAGAGACCTCCGTAAGAAACTGATGCGTTTAGAACAGGGAGATAAAGCTGTACAGGATTACTATGGTGATCTTCAAAAAGGATTAATGCGTTGTGGCATAGTGGAGGGACCTGAGGATTCTATTGTTCGTTTTTATTCGGGTTTGAGGCGTGAAATTCAAGACATAGTTGATTATAAGGAATTTAACACTGTCAACCAGTTGTTTCAGTTTGCTATGCTTGCAGAGAAGGAGTTGCAGGGGCGTGACTTGCAGGGCAAGAACAAGGTTGGCACCACATACACACCGCGATCTTCGGGGCTTCCCAAGGCATCTTCCTATCGGATGCAACCAACCGCGAGCAAGGATAAGTCTGGAGTCAAATCATCTTCTCCACGACCTTCCGGTTCAGGTAAAAATTCTGTGCAGGAACCTTTAAAGAGTGCATCCTCTGTCGCCTCAACGGGACGCACTCCTGGCGTTCAGTGCCACCGCTGCCATGGATTTGGGCATATGCAGCGAGAGTGCCCTAGTCAGCGAGCATACATTGCTACAGACGATGGGTACATCAGCACCTCTGACATTGAAGATGATGAGGATCAAGAACAAGCTGTTCAGGAGGACGGCGAAGTTTTTGGTAGCGATGACACGGCCGCTTACATGAATATCATTGTGCAGCGAGTGCTTAGCACACAGATACAACAACCTGAGAAGCTGCAACGCCACAATTTGTTCCAGATTTTCTTCGTAATCAACAATCGACGAGCACGTGTCATCATTGATGGAGGTAGCTGCAATAACTTGGTGAGTACAGATTTGGTCAAGAAGCTTGGCTTGACCACACGACCACACCCCCATCCGTACCATATTCAGTGGTTGAATGATTCAGGTAAAGCTAAGGTAACACAAACTTGCAGAGTCTCTTTTTCCATTGGTACCTATGTTGATTATGTTGATTGTGATGTAGTACCTATGGAAGCTTGTTCACTTTTATTGGGTCGTCCTTGGGAATTTGATAAAGATGCTATACACCATGGTAGAAGTAATACATACACTTTTGTGCATAAAGGAAAGAAAATTACTTTGGTTCCTTTGACCCCAGCTGAAATTGTACAACATGATAGAGCACGAACTGCTAGTTTGCATGAGGTTAAATCTGAAAATCAGCAAGTAGCAAATTCTATTTACCCACCTAAACAGGAGAAGTTAGCACCTAATGTTCAGGCTCAGGGAATTAAATTGAAGGGTGCTGTTATGCTTGCAAGAAAAAGTGACCTTGCTGAAATTTCTGATGACGATGTATGCTATACTTTGGTTTGCAAACGAACCTTGTTTTCTCTTGATGATGATGTTAGCTCGGTACCGCCTGCTGCCACTAACCTTTTGCAGGAGTATGAGGACATTTTTCCAGCTGAGATACCCCCGGGGCTTCCACCTATGAGAGGGATAGAGCATCAAATTGATTTGATTCCGGGAGCATCATTGCCAAACCGCGCTGCTTATCGAACCAACCCCGAGGAGACTAAGGAAATTCAGCGGCAAGTACAAGAGCTTTTGGACCGTGGGTACGTACGTGAAAGCCTTAGCCCTTGCGCTGTTCCTGTAATTTTGGTTCCTAAGAAAGATGGTTCTTGGCGTATGTGTGTTGATTGCAGAGCCATTAATAATATTACCATTCGATATCGTCACCCTATTCCTAGGCTTGATGACATGCTTGATGAATTATGTGGCTCTGTAATTTTCACAAAGATTGATTTGCGTAGTGGCTACCACCAAATTAGAATGAAACTTGGAGATGAATGGAAAACAGCTTTCAAAACTAAATTCGGATTGTATGAATGGTTAGTAATGCCTTTTGGGTTGACTAATGCACCTAGTACATTCATGCGCCTAATGAATGAGGTTTTAAGAGTTTTCATTGGTCGATTTGTGGTAGTTTATTTTGATGATATCTTAATTTATAGCAAGTCTTTGGATGAACATATGGATCACTTACGTGCTGTTTTTAATGCTTTACGCGAGGCACGTTTATTTGGTAACCTTGAGAAGTGCATCTTTTGCACGGATCGAGTCTCTTTTCTTGGCTATGTTGTTACTCCACAGGGAATTGAGGTGGATGAGGCAAAGATTGAAGCCATTAAGAGCTGGCCGGTTCCCCAATCCATCACACAGGTGAGGAGTTTTCTTGGTCTTGCAGGATTTTACCGCCGCTTTGTCAAGGATTTCAGCACCATTGCTGCCCCTTTACACGAGTTGACAAAGAAGGGTGTGGTGTTTCATTGGGGAAGGGCACAAGAGGCGTCCTTAGACACTTTGAAGGACAAGCTTACACACGCACCATTGCTGCAACTTCCAAATTTTGGTAAGACTTTTGAGCTAGAATGTGATGCTAGTGGAGTTGGCATTGGAGGTGTTTTGATGCAAGATGGTAAGCCCATTGCATACTTTAGCGAAAAATTACATAGCCCTGTTTTGAATTACTCCACGTATGATAAGGAATTGTATGCTCTTGTACGTTCTTTAGAGACGTGGCGTCATTATTTGTGGCCTAAAGAGTTTGTTATTCATTCGGATCATGAATCGCTTAAGTATCTTCGTTCACAACATAATCTGAATCGTAGACATGCTAAGTGGGTTGAATTTATTGAATCTTTTCCTTATGTTTTCAAACACAAGAAAGGGAAGGATAATGTGATTGCAGATGCTTTGTCTAGGCGATACACTTTGTTGTCCCAACTTGAATGTAGAATTTTTGGACTTGAAACAATAAAAGAACAATATGCGCTTGATCCTGATTTTAAAGATGTGTTGCTGAATTGCAAAGGGGGACGTTCATGGAACAAGTTTGTGGTCAATGATGGTTTTGTATTTAGAGCTAACCGCCTATGCATTCCAGTAGGATCCGTTCGTCTTTTGTTGATGCAGGAAGCGCATGGAGGAGGGTTGATGGGACATTTTGGTGCTAAGAAGACGGAGGATGTTTTGGCCACACACTTCTTTTGGCCAAAGATGAAGAGAGATGTTGAGCGATTCGTGGCACGTTGTATCACATGTCAAAAAGCTAAGTCTCGCTTGAATCCACATGGTTTGTATATGCCTCTTCCTGTTCCTTCTATTCCTTGGGCAGATATTTCTATGGACTTTGTTTTGGGATTGCCTAAGACTAAGAGGGGGAGGGATAGCATTTTTGTTGTGGTGGATCGATTTTCTAAGATGGCACATTTTATACCATGTCATAAAAGTGATGATGCTATTCATATTGCTGACCTCTTTTTCAAAGAGATTGTTCGTTTGCATGGTATGCCTTCTACTATTGTTTCAGATCGCGACGCTAAATTTTTGAGTCACTTTTGGCGCACTCTATGGAATAAGTTGGGTACAAAACTATTGTTTTATACAACTTGTCACCCACAAACCGATGGGCAAACAGAGGTAGTTAACCGCACTTTGGGAGCCATGTTGAGAGCTATTCTGAAGAAAAATTTGAGGATGTGGGAAGAATGTTTGCCTCATGTGGAGTTTGCTTACAATCGGGCAACACATTCTACCACCAAGGTAAGTCCTTTTCAGGTAGTGTATGGATTCAATCCCCGTGCTCCAATTGATATTTTGCCTCTACCTACTAGTGATAGAATTCATGTTGATGCTAAGGAACGTGCTGATTTTATTTTGCAAATGCATGAAACAACTAAGCACAACATTGAAAAAATGACTGAAAAGTATAGAATTGCTGGTAGTAAAGGTAGACAAGGAGTGAAGCTTGAACCGGGTGATTTGGTTTGGTTGCACTTGAGAAAGGATAGATTTCCAGATTTGAGAAAGTCTAAGTTGATGCCTAGAGCTGATGGTCCATTTAAAATTGTTGAGAAGATTAATGATAATGCATATAAGCTTGAGTTACCCCCCGAATTTGGGGTTAGTCCCACTTTTAACATTTCAGATTTGAAGCCATACTTGGGAGACGAAGATGAGTTGGTGTCGAGGACGACTCCAATTCAAGAGGGGGAGGATGATGAGGACATCACTCCTTCACATACACACAATGATCCACTGCTGGACATTCAAGGTCCAATCACTAGAGCTCGCGCGCGTCAATTAAATTTAGAGGTGAGCTCGTTCCTAAGTAACTCTTTATATGATTCTAAGAATAGATTGCTACCTAATGATTATATTGTGCTTAGGTATGAAGGAAAGGTCCAGGAAACACATGGAGGAGGGCTTGGAGGCGTGGAGGACCAGCGAGGGCGCCCGGATAAAGATGGAGGACCAAACCAAACCAAGTTCGAGTCCACCTCGGAATCCAGGACCAGTCTGCCTTAAACTGGTCACCCAGGACGCATCCGGACTCCGTTTTCGATGATCCATATATGGATGGAAAGCTTATTTGATAAGAAAACCAACCCAAGTGGTCTCACGTCAAAAGCTATTCGGAATCAACGGGAATCGTCGAAACAAGTCACCGTCCAGAATCTGTCAGGGCGCTGTGTCGCCGTCTTTTGGGCCGTTTGGGCCTTGTATCGTGTTGGTACTTCTCAGGGACGCGAATAGGGGTCCTTGGACGTCCCTTAGGCTATATAATAAGTAGTCGCCGCCTACATTAGGGTTGGGTTTTGCTTAGATTATTCTGTTGATAACAGTTTCGCCGCCGCCGTCGGTTTGTGAGACCCCAACTTTGTGAGATTAATCATTCATCTGCAATTTGGTTGCATTCCTTTGTGTTCTTGCTTGTGTTCTCGATTTGCAGGCAAGGACTTAGCCTTCTTGGCGAGGTCAACCGTGCAACGCCGGTCGATAACCAGAGGAGTCGTGGTGCTGCGATTGCGGGGTTCAGAGCCGAGTTGTTCGGAAGCCGGATCAAATTGTGTCGTGACTCCACCAAATCGAGAGTTATCAGAACCTTTCGGAAGATCGGGAACCCTAGTTCACATCATGCTGTGCCCATGTCGCGGGAAAGAGGGGCGCAGAGGCGGAGGGGGTGGGCGAAGGCAGCAGCGCGGGTGGGCGGGCCGCACCAGCAAAGGGAAGGGCGGTCCCAACGGTCACACCGGACGCAAGGCAGCAGCCAGCCTGCAGGCCAGGGGTCGGCCATGCTGCGGGAGGAGGAGCAGTAGCCGGCAGTGGCGCGGTGGCGGCAGCAGGTAGCCCGCCAGAGGCCGGCCAAGCACCAGAAGATGGAGGAGCAGCAGCCAGCAGGGGCGCAATGGCCGCGTCAGGTGCGCCTGGTGCGTACTGTCCAGTGGCTGGCCAGGGCACTGAAGAAGAAGCAGCGGCACCAGGGGGCGCTGCCGGAGGAGAAGCAGCGGCACTAGGGGGCGCTGCTGGAGGAGAAGCAGCGGCACCAGGGGGCGCTGCTGGAGGAGGAGCGGCAGCCATCAGGGGCGCTGCGTCACGCTAGGAGGGGCGCCAGGTGGGGGCCGCACCAGGAGGGGCGGCAGAGAGGTGGAGGGCGGGTGTGGGCTGGGCGCCGACTGCAGTACCAGCGGGAGGGAGCTGGGCGGCGCCAGCAGAGAGCTGGGCGGAGAGGTGGGCGGTAGAGGAGATGGCGGCGCCCAGGGCCAGCCCACCCCCTGGCGGCTGGAGCAGGGGCTGGCCCCCCGCGCCAGAGAGGGGCGGCGGCCAGTCGGCCCTGGGAGCAGCGCCTGGAGGGAGGGGGCGGGAGGAAGCAGCTGCTGCCCATGAGGGAGAAGAGAGAGGTGGAAAGGCATGGAAGTAGGTGGGGGAAGGGGGAGGTGGCTGGCAGCCGGCCATGGAGGAGGGTGGCCGGCGGCCAGGAGGAGGGGCCAGGAGCGGCGGCGCCCAGGAGAAGAAAGGGGCGGCCAGACCTAGGCTGATACCATGTTGGAAAGTGATTCTCTATTGATTAGGGCTAACCCTAGAAGGGTAGCTATATAGGTTCCATACATGGGTCACATGGGCCTTAACCTCATGGGCCTAAACACATACTCCAACAAATATAAAGTATGATCTTTTTGGTAGTTGTTTCAGAAATTATGATAGGGAAAGTGGGTAACAAACCAGTCAATTGTAGGCCATAAAATCACAAGGATGATGGTATATAAATATAAAATTAATAGTAAAATTTAATTGGCAATAGTAATAATAGTAAGAAAACTTCAGAGGTACGTAGTAAATGATGAATGATTTCAAAGGAGCGTAAAGATTCAGTACTTTTCCTGTTATACTGTACTACTCCCTCCATTTCAAACTGTAGGTCGTTTTGGCTTTTCTAGGTATGTGTAGCTTTTGTGTGCATCTAGATATACAAGTATGTCTAGGTACGTAGTGAAACTTATGAACCTTCAGCCAATAAACACTTTATTTGAGAATTTGCTTACTTGAATATGTTTTTCCTGTGCTGATGATCTCCACCCCCCCCCCCCCCCCCCTCCCTTCTAATTTGCGGAACATCTTGGGTTTATGCTTATCTGCTCTCTTTTCTGTTAGCCCAAGATTTTAGCTTGTAATCTAATATTTTATTTTCTTTTTTGGGGGAGAAACTGCAGCGTCAACATCAGCCTACTCTGGTTACAGAAGCCATGCTGGCTATGAGGTAAGTCATGACAATGTATCAATAATCACAAGAGTGCAGAAAATTGTTCATATTTTGAAGTATGCTTGGTCATTTATATATGTAGTAGACATTACTAAACCGGCATAGTTGTCAAATATATAACCATATTTGACATGCCATCATAATTAGAGGGCAGTTGGCCCCTGTATTGAGGAAACTGGAAACTAGGCAATTCGAAACCTCGCCTCCCTCTTTTGGGCACAAGAACTGTTGATATTTCAGTTTTTTTTTACATGTGCATGTAAAATTGTGGAACAAAATGCACTAGTACAAACGCTCTCTAGTATCCAGAACTGGACAGAATTGCAGAACATTTTGTGAATTCTGGGCACAGCAGTGGAGACACAATTCTGCTTGTACTGGCCTTGGCTAACACCACCGGATACACTGATGATTCGTAGGTCTAACCTGCAGTTTGCAAGGGCATATCAAGGGCTTGTTTGCTTGAGGGCCCAAACTTAGCCTTACTTACCTTACTAAAAGTTGAGAACGCCCCATGTTTTTTCTTGTGGTTTGGTAGATGCACATGTTTTTTCTCTCTCTCAAGATTCTGAACCCTGGTTGCACCTCAAAAATGAAACATTTACTTTTGTCTGACCTGCCCATTGCGCCTGGAGTCTAGGCACCCCGAATGAGTATAAGTATATACCATTGTGATATAACCACGTTCTAGTAATTCCTAGGTGCACCTTTCTGAAATATGTGGTTGCCTGTACTATGTCTTGATTAACTTTTCTTGCCCTTGCAGGCTGTATATACATATGAATACGCACGGAACCGGGCGCCTACACCTCCAAGTGGATCTTACATCCCTCGAAGAGGACGTTACTGACTAAAATGGAGTCCTGGCTCCATGCATCCATTGGATCGCATGCAGGGGTAAAAACGGTACGGATATTTTCTGACCATATTCGAGACCGAATCCGTTTAGAGGTTTTCATATCTGTCCATATCCGAGTCCGGATATTTAACATCCGATACCGTATTCGTATCCGAATACTCAAATCACATATTTATGATGTCGATATCTAATCGTATCCTATCCGGCATGGTTGACACTATCCGTATTCGAATCCGAATCTGGTCAGAAATATGAAAACAAATATAATATCGGTGATATCCGTTCGTATCCGATCCGTTTTCATCCTAATCGCATGGTATTTAGATGTTTCAGACATGTACAGTAGAAGTTAAAAAGGAAGTTGTTTGAGGAAAATAAGAACCCTCTGCAGCTTTCCATTTGACTTCAGTGCAGCCCTGCACACCGGTTGTTTGTTGAAGAATGTTTATTTTTTTAACCTTAGAGCATCTCCAAGTGTTTTTATAAAGTTTATCTCTAAATCATTATTTGGAGAGTCATTTGATTAACAATCATTTCTATACATTTGTATCCTCCAACATCTATATCTTGTGCACATTCTAGAGAGATCTTCGCTCACTATCTTTGGTTAGCAAAAAATCCGGAATATAATGTGTCTATATTTTGGAGATCCAATTAAGAAGGTTATTGGATGGTGTTTTTTTTTAACAAAATTTGTATTCTATAAATTAGGAAGGATATAGTCTCTTGGAGTTTTACTAAGAGCGTATCCAGCAGAAGTAGACGTGCATTTCGTCCTGCATCCATGTTGCTTATCGGTGGTTGCTATTCTCCAAACTTCTTCCTCCGGCCACAGTCGAACCATTGACCTTTATTTACTCAAGCATGTCCTCGGCCATAAAATCATGCCAAAACTAAGGCAATCAAACAAAATGGATGCTAAAAAACAGAAGGTCTCACCACAAACCCTGTCCTCGACGACGCCGTAGGTCCAGTTGTCCTCACACGACATCAGGACCCGGCCAGAGAACCTCAGCAGCCGGTCGTCGTTGTTGCCCAGATAGAACCACCCGTCGTGCCAGCCGTTGTTCGACGAGATGAGGTGCGTCGGGATGTACTGCTCACCTCAACCCACCCGGACTTGGAGGATGCGGCTCCCTGCATGCACCGTGCGCTGCACTCCTCTCTTGCCTGCCTTCTTGGCGAAATGCTCTGCCTTGAAGAGCTGGAGCCACAGATTCTAGTGTGGCTCCATCCCTAGGTACCCCTCGCAGACCGCCGCAAAAATGGCATCCTGCGAGATGGAGTTGGGGGCGAGATGATGCAGCTCCACCTTGTAGTAATGGAGGAGCGCCCGCATGAAGCGACTCGGTGGCATCCCGAGCCCCCTCATGGAAAGCCATGAAGCTCACCACGTATCCCTCCGGGGCGCTGGCTCCCGGTGGTCGGACGGCAGCACCCTCCATTCCGGCTGGTTCCGGCTTGTCCTCGGTCGCAGAAGACCATCGCGGACCAACTCCTCCAGCTTCCTCTCCGTCACCGAGGAGCGAGCCCACGCGTCCGCGGGAAGGATCTGGTTCTTTCCCGCCATGGTCGTTGGAAACAGCGTGCGGCGGCGGCAGAGGAAGAAGCGACGGCGCGGTGAAGGGCGGCTGAAGGACGCACAGGGAGAAAGAGGGCAGAAACACAAATGGCCTGTAAGGGGAACACACGGGATCCCGGGCCTCATACTTATACCCCGATGGAAGACCAACAGGCGGGCGAAAAGGTAGGAACAGTTTCCGCATTCAATAACCTTACCTAACCGCTCCCTCAAAACCCACAGGTAAGGGCACGTGTCCGCCGTTCACTCCATAACCGTCACACCACGCCGGCCACTACCGCGCCGTTCTCGCTTCTCCTAAAAAGTCGCGCCTCAAACGGGCCGGAAGGGGATCCACATACGGATATTTCCAGGCGAATGAATAACGAGCTCCGAGCCCACTATGAACCTCGAGGGATCGAAAGCTGGCCCTCGACCAGGGTTCGACAGCTGCCCTCGAGTAACGGAGTCAGGGACAACTAGGGACGCGCCTATAGAAGGCCAGGGCTCGAACCACTCTCTCAAGGCGCCCCAGACGTATTCGAGGCTAGAAGAAAGGTCGACGGTGGAATCCCCTCGGAGGGAGGCATCGAGCCCTCGGATCCTATCGCATGGAACCGAGATCCACACGACTACTCTTTGGTATTTTTGAGAGCGCCTCCGTGGCCGCTAGCCGACTCCTACCTAACGGAGCACGGGCTCGCACTCGAATTCCCCGCTAACAGCTCACCGGAGACCGTCGAAACTCGCTCGACGAGGGTAGTACGACGTTCCCCACCCCTCCTTTTTTCTAAGGAGCGTGAGGGTCGAACGATAAAAGATGGGCAAGACCCTGATCGACCTCCTGCGCACGAGGCTCCGGGGCTCGACCGCAAAAAGCTAAACCTCAAACGAAAGAGGACAAAACTCAGATGCGAGAGCATTCCTCGATATGACGTACTAAAGACCTCGGAGGAGTCAAAACACTCCACCAAGGCTTCAGGGGCTACACCCGGAGGGTGCGCTCGCGCTGTCACATCCGGTTTTCTAAAGAACAAAACCAGGCTAATCATATATGTACCCAGGAAGTCCACATATGCCAAAATGAAAAAGTATCAGAAACAATGTTATTATATAACGTATACATAGATATATTAACACTTACATCAGAGTATCGCGGAACGGTGACTAAACTTCAGGCTCCATTCTTCTCAGGGACGGCTGACTGGTGGCTCCGTATGCCAAACACTTCTGAAAACTCTACTACCTCTTTATCCTTCTTCTGAGCAGCACCTCACTACACACTAAGGTGTGAGGGAATAGCAAGAGTGAGTCTATGTCGAACTTAACAAGTATAACACAGGGTTCATGAGGCACAAAAGGCTAGACACTGTTTGACTGCGTTTAGCTTTTAATCATCATATAATTAGCAATTGAGTAGCATCAAGGTATTCCAATTCCCATTAATGAATCAATGATCAATTGTAATAAGGATAATGAATAGCATTAACATGAGCATAATAGTAATAACAATAATTAAGCATGATATAACAATGGTGATCAACTATTCTGTAAGAATCCCCAAGGCCGCTCCTGTCCGTGAGCATGGCTAGTATACCAGTTGGAAAAAGTCTAATTGACCTCCCCAACTATAGGGAGTGGTCTAGTTTACCCCCGAACTATGAAATGGTCTAATTTACCCCCTGAACTTTGCAAAACCGGCCAAATCACCCCCTCGGGCGGTTTTGGGCGGTGGTTTTGCTACAGTGTCAGCGGTTTTGCTACAGTAACCGCGGTTTTGTATTTTTCTTTTTTATTTATTTCGTCTGAATCTTTGAAAAATCATAGTAAATCACAGAAAAATCATAAAATGAAAAATCTAATTTTGTTGGACTCCATATGAGTAGATCTACACAGTGAATATATAATATAGTATGTTTTAGTACAAATTTTTTGTTGTATGAATTATTTAAATTAATTACAGAAAAAAATAGATCAAATAAATCGTCGTATTCTCCCTCGAGGGTGATTAGTGGTGGAATAGTGCTCGGCATGGCGTGTATAATGACCGGTTTTCACCGCCCATCCCGGGATGGGCAGTAAAAAGTAAGATTTGACACTGGTACTGCTTCCATGCCTCTACAGTGCCTCTACCGGCCATTCTCGGGGCACGTCGCTACGGTGACCTCTACAGTGCTCGACAAAACTTCACTCCTAAGGCTCCCCGGCGTCCCTGCCTCCTCTTGACCCTATAAAAGGGCAGCAGGGGACTCTACGAAGGGGGCGACAACGGACAAGCAAAAACTAGTCACCATCCCACCATAGAAGATCAACACCTCAAGCAACCTCCTTTGTACTCTCACTTTTTTTCTCTGAGACCTGGGAGCGGCTCCCTCTCTCACAGCTTGTAACCCCTACGTAAGCACTTAGGTGCAAGGAAATACAATATCCCCCTCCTCGCTGGACGTAGGGCATTCTTTGCTCGAACCAGGATAAACCCCCGTGTACTCTCCTTGCATCACCATCCAGATCAGGGACACGCAACACTGATTCACTCGTTGGCTTAGGACCTCACGGGACTATACGCTGACAAGCACAGACTCAAGAGCAGCATCGGCTTCACTTGACCAAACTCAATGCTTCAAATCCTCCACTTCCACCTTAAAGTTGAAGGGGGTGTTAAGTATACCAAGGCCCATCTAATATAGCCCCATGAGGCTTCTATATTTATAGTCATCTCCACTGTGAAATCTCTCATTCTCTCTGCTGTCCAAGGTTAGTAACAAAATTAACCTCTAATGGACTGAAATTATCAAAAAAATTGCAGTGCAAATGGAATGTTGCCAGCTTTAATTCAGCAACGTTACCAACTTTAAAGTTGACACATGAAAACATTAGCCCAACGGTTGTAAACAAGGGAACCAGTAGCACAGGTCCCTATTTTTGTATTTGCAAAAGACACCCCGCCTTGGTAATCTACAAAAAATTGGCGACCTATCATGTAGACTGAATCAGACCAGTGGCGGAGCCAGGAATTATGCATAGGGGGTGGGCAGTCAAAGAGTTTCGACATATGAGAATTGACGATAGCTTAATTGTTTAGATTTTTGTTCCGGGGTTAAGCTCTATTTTCGTAGTTTTATTTCAGTATTTGATGATTTAACATGCTCGCTATTTTCCCCGTGGTAGATGACCGTGTCTGTTGACATTGGGGTGCATATGATGACTCATGAATATTAAAATCTACCAGCTTAGTATTTCAGAAGTGCTCATACCCATGGTAAGTGAGTGTTTTGTCGACAACGTGGTGCATGTGATGACTCATAAATCTTAAAATATATCGTCTCAGTATTTCGAAAGTGCTTATAGTGGAGTAGGAGATGTATGTTTGTTCGTAGAAGTGATGTGCGTGCATGTATGTGAGCGTCTACATCTATAATGTGATTCACAATAAAAAGAGATGATTACTGAATTGTTGTTGCTAGTCAAGTATGTGTTCAGTAAAATATAAAGTATAATAAAACATAAGTATTATAGTAGAACCAAAAATTTCAATAGATATATATGTCCTATTATGATAGACAAACAAACTTAGATAAATCAAAATATTTTATTATGATTGTTTTCTATTCAATTTTGTTGTCTAGAGGATATTAGTAGACATATATAACATGATTTTATTTATTATAGTCTTTTAATATTGGCTCCGCCAGTGAATCAGACCACAATGACGCGGATGGTTAAGTTTGAAACTAATGGTGTTTCTTTATACTACTGAAACAAATGGCAAATGTGTTTAGAAATTCTTTTAGGTCACAATATGTATGGAGTTCTAAATGCAAACTCGACTATAATTCTGATGCTCTATTTTGAAGTTTATTGCTGTTATACAAAAATATTCTCAAAAACAGGAGCGCTGCAAATTAATCAGTCATAGCACTGGAAAGGTTTTCCTGAGACTTCGGTGGCATAATCTGAAAACAAAAGCACGATCAAACACAGATAAAAAGCTAACGAACATTACAGTTAGGCGTTTCAGTATATGACTGACGAATGTGCTCTTGCTAGATAGGGAACATTTCACCATCTTTGTTGTTGCTAGATAGCTAAGGCAGGAACAGTTCAAGGCGAGCCCCATCAAACTAAGGTCAAATGTATCACCTCTCGCTTGCTTTTTTTCGAACTATTAACACAGTGCGTGATACACCGCAACCCAATTTAGTGATACCAATTTTAGAACTACTTCAAAGCAAAACATCTGAATAATCAGGAATGTTAGTTTACTGTAAGCTAGACATCCCAATATTTTACTACTGTAAGCTGAGAATGCAGCATGGTCAATAATTGGGAATGTTGAACAGGCAGTGATTTGGAAAATTCAATGGTCCTGTTCGGCAGGCTGTTTTTTGGCTTATAAGTCGGCTGTGGTTGATTTGCTGTAAGAGAAAAATACTGTTCCACGGCTGATAAGCCGTGCTGATAAGCTCAGCCGAACAGGAGAATGTCAACTCACATGGTCATTGAGCTCGATGTTATTTATTCAGACATGATTCTTTGCCCTTGAATTGGGATGTCTTCTGCATAGATTTTTAATCCTAGGATCAATATATCCTTCAGTCAGAACTCAGAAGTGCATTGTAAAGACCAGCAATATTGGATTAAGCATCCAAATCCGAGACAAATAATCGGTAGTGCCCCCAAATAGCTAGATAATTTGAATCTGACGACGACGTACACATAAGGACATCACAACCTCAAATCTGAAATCTCACCTGGAAAGCTCCCAGACGTTAGGTGGCGTTGGATCTTTGGGCGTCGTTTAAACCTCTCCAAAAATATTTGGCACAATATTAAAACTTTCTTTAACCCTACGTGAATTATAGAAAAGAAAGAGAAAGTTTAATATGGCACTTTAATCAATTCACCTCCAAGCATTTTGGGTATGATGGGTATGTGCAGTAGTGGCTTGCGTCGTTCAAAGAAGAGATCAAAGATTTAAACAAATAGGAGAAAACAACAGAAGTTCATATGCATACGGGTGTCGTGAATGAATTGGCGGATGCTGCACTGCTGCATTCAACAGGAGACCGAAGTGCAGTTTAGAATGGAGCACCGCACAAGAAAGGATGGGGACGGGATTTTAGGAAGCAAAAGATGTGATGCCCTTTCTTCCTTTCTATTCGACCAGGGATGTGGTGGGTGTTTTTTACGCTAATTACAGCGTCGATCGGTGGTAGTGCATCATTCTGTTCCGCCGGTAGATGATACTAGGATGGAATGCGAGCTTCGCCGCACGCGGACTGCTGCAGGCATCCATTTAAATTGCGTGTTCCGGTCGGTTCTACCTTAGTTAAGAAATAAGCCAAAAAGGCATGACATGCCTGGTGAGAATAGTATTGCCATAGGATGTTTACATAGACGATCACTCAGCGTTGAGTCAGAGAATTCATGAAATGTTTTGATTTATAGTTGATTTACACAGCCAGAGCATATTTGCAAGACATGCTCATATGAACAGAGCACAAATATGTAGTTAATTTACATAGCCAGCAGAGCACAATTACGACTTGAAATGAACCCAATTGGAACACTATAAATTTTTACAAAATCAACACCTTCATCTGACTGTTGAACCTTCGCACCATCAAGAGTTGAAGCCGGCATACTCTTGTTCCCAATGTGCTTGCTATAGGCATGTTGCATGTGATCACCATGGCAACCTCTGTATTAATGACAATACGGTTGCAAATTTTAAAAATAGGCGTTTAGTATGGCCATGGCAGCAACAATTCACCTGCATGTATCAATTATTTCATCAGGTTTGGATTCCCTGTTAGAACATCTGTAATTTGCTGCCTCTATGTCTGCATTCTGTGAAGACAGTGAAGATAATAACATTAGCATACATGAGCTGACGTAGGTGTCTGTGCTAGTGGCATCAGGGGGAGAAGGTTTTATACCCTAAACGAAAAATGCAGCGACTGTTACAGAATAAAGAATTGTCTCTATACTTATAAAAGTAAAGAAGTAGCAGAGAAATATTACCTTTTGTAGGTGTAATGATAGAAGGCACCATTGTAGGCGAAAATATAGTATTTAGTGTCTATTGAGTCGAGGGTTGGTAAGGATGAAAACGGAACGAAAATATTCCGAACCGAACCATATCGTTTTCTGTATTTTATTCGATCGAATTCGTATTTTTGTGTTCGACTTTACCGTTTTCGCTTTCGTTTTCGTATTTTAAATGTAAAAGTAGAAAATGGTTTAGACATTTTCCGACCATTTCCGACCGTTTTCCACTTTTCTACTTTTAATTTGGAATATCCCGAATTCAAAATTCAGTTTAAACCGAATTTTGTTGTCAATCATTACTGTCCAGGCAACTAGGCAAAGGCAAGTGTGGAGCACTGATGTTCATTGGCCGTATTATATAGGCACCTCACCCATGTCGCGCCTCCCTGAGTCGTCGAGGTAGGACTAATCACCTCGCACGGTGCTGTATGCTTGCATAGCTGCATCTGGCTTCACGCGGCGCTGTTGTTACATTGCATGTGACTGGGCCGACCAAAAGAGAGGGAGCTAGATGGGACAGGCGTTGTTGCTATCCTTTCTAGTCTAGTATCGATGGCATCTCAAATTTTCCTCTTTTTTCTTTTTTTCTTTTCTTTTTTTCTCTGGTTGCACTCGAAATTTGCCACGATGACACTTGTTAATTGTTATGCATTGTGGATCGGTATTCCGAATTGAATTTTCGTATACTGACCGTGTTCGACATAATTTCGCTCGAATGGATTCGTTTTCGAAATTCTCGATATTCCGTAAGTTCACGTTCGTTTTCGTGTCCGGCTTTACCGTTTTCGTTTTCGTTTTCGTTTTCGTATTCAAATATAAAAGTAGAAAATGGTTGAGGAGTTTTCCGACCGTTTCCGACCGTTTTCATCCTTAAGGGTTGGCCTTGTTTAGTTATTGCTACAGAAGGTGATTGTTGTATGAAACTATGAGTTATCGTGGTGATCATACTTACTGGCATGCATCTAGAGCTAGTAGCACAAGGGGAATCAGCAATGCCTACAATCCCATTGACGATATGTAATCTCAATTCTTTGTAGCACTTCAGGGACACTAAAGATGGAATTGTCTTCCATATAGTCCTATGACCTGTGGTGCAACCATCGACACCAATAAGGTTTGACCACCTATTATTTCTTCTGCTCTTGGGCTGAAGGAGACCAACTGTACAACTGGAGGTATGTCAAAGAGAGTACTTTAATTCACTGTTATCATGAAAAATTTCAAAACAAAAAGAGAAAAACCAAGGCACATAAATTTTGCTTCCATGTTAGTGCAAAATCTATATTTCAATTCGAACCTAAACGCTAATATGAAACTTATATATTTACAATATTAATTTAGGCTTAAGGAATGAGGTGAAGCACATAGGTTTTTAGCCTCGAACTTAAGCATGAAGAGAATCTGCGGTATGGAATCTACTGTGAAAATAGTAATAAATAAATGAATCAACGGGTGTGATTTTGATTGAGACATGATGGCTGATCAAATCAACCATAGCACAACAGTATACCCACTTTCAGTTTAGTAGAGACTATTGTATTCATTTTTTATGAGGCATATGAGGATGACATGAATATTGCACCAGATAGCATCTAGGCAGTTTACTAATTGACATTAAACCAAAACTCATGAAAAGAAACAGATTTTATGAAATTCTATTGAACAAATTAACATGACATAGGACCTTCCTTGTAAAAAAAAACAAGTAACAAAGGTTGAAGAAAGGGCTAGACTCCAAAAAATGGAATGGTTGGTTAGGTATAACTATTGCATGGTTTACTGAAGCCGAGGACTGGACCGTGGCACTATCACCAACTTTTTTTTGGTCAACATAACATTGCCAGTATGGTGGCCAAATCAATATGAAACCTTGTATATGCAATTACTGTAGGTTACAATCACTATGTAAGTCAATCACTATGTAAGGCAACAGGAGAACATGATCTGAAAAACGTGCATTCCACAGAGCCTAACTGAAAATGGTTGTTACCTGCCATTTTGTCAGTTGCCTAACAGATTTTGGCAATCCCACTATAGATCTCATAAACACACATATAAAGAAAAATCAGTATTAGGCAGGTGAGTATTTTGAACCATGTAGTCAGTTGAAGGAATTGCTAATACAGTAATTCCTTTTGAACCATGAAGAAATAACGAATGACCGAGCAATAAGCTAGCAGAGGAATAACGAAGAAGGAAGAAGGAAGCACCGTGCACGCCGGCCTTGAGGGGGGCCCCGAGAGACAGAGCGGAAGGAGCAGGCGGCGGATACGACGAAGGCGCTGTCTACAGCGGCGTCGGAGACGGCGAAGGCAGTCCTCGCAGCGGCGGCGGAGCAGACGAAGGCAAGCGGCGGAGACGGCGAAGGAAGGCCGCACAGCCGACGGAGGCAACCACCGCAGCGCCGGCGTCGCGCGCGAGGCTAGAGGCCGCCGCATCGTCCGGGGACGACGACAGCGAGGGCGGAGCCGACTGAAAGCACGGTGGGCCAGCTCGAACAGGAGAAGAAAAAAATTAAAGCCCCATGGTACGGAGACAGGCAGTCCATGCAGGACACGGAGGCCTGCTGAGCAGGCACGCGTACAGGAGCAGTACGACGTGGCGAAAGTATATTTAACAGACAATTTAGTTTTGTATGATAACACCGAATCATGCGGGAGCAGTCGGAGGGGAGGGATCATACGGCATGGGTAGTGATGAAAACGGATCGAATAGGAAGGAGGGCCTGTTTAGTTCTCGAAAATTTTTAGGAAACGCTACTGTAGCAATTTCGTTGTTATTTAATAAATATTATTCAATCATAGACTAACTAGACTTAAAAGATTCGTATCGTGAATTTCGTCTAAACTGTGTAATTAGTTTTATTTTTTATCTATATTTAATGCTTCATACATGTGTTCAAAGATTCGATGTGATGGAGAATCTGAAAAATTTTGCAAAATTTTTGGGTAACTAAACAGGGCCTGAATATGAATGTTATCATATTTGTTTTTATATTTTTGCTCGGATTTGGATTCGAATACGAATAGTATTAATCATGTCGGATAAGATACGATTAAATATTGACATTATAAATATGCAATTTGAGTATTCGGATACGGATACGATATCGGATGTTGAATATCCGAACTCAGATATGGACAGATCTAAACATCTCTAAACGGATTCGGTCTCGAATACGGATGGAAAATATTGGTACCGTTTTCATCCCTAGGCATGAGGAAGTTAGTATTTGCCGCTTTTTAGCTAGCAAATGTGCTCGTGCGTTGTAACGGGAACCTATTACATATAGAAATCGAGTCACACGCTAATTAAATACAAAGAGTGCAACACATACGTCTTGAAGTCAGACTTTGTATATATTTAGACACAAGTTGTTCTAAATCGTATGAACACGAGTCATGAGTCTATGTCACATATAAGACATGGAAGTCGTGATCTAGTATGTTTGTATTGATCATCGTTAGACGCGTGTTGTTCTAATTTGTATGAGCATAAGTTATAAGTCTAGGTCACATTAGAGATATGGAAAGCGTGAGTGCAGTTTATAGTAAGTAAAATAGCGGGATGAAAAAAACTCTCTTCTGTTCGAGTTGTTAGGTGAAGGTGGATGAAAAAAATAGTAATGAAAATTTTGCTCTTCAATATTATAAGCACATAATTTTCTTTTCAACTGCCGTGTGGACCGTAACCGTCATCGCCATCGATAGCCGCGCAAGCGTCTCGGTTATCGCTTTGACCCTGAAATAGTTATGCACATACCATCAGCAAGCTGGGAGGCACAACCGCACAAGACGACATCGTCGATGCAAAACATGCAACGCAACCCAGACCGTTGGTGACACACGCAACTTGAAGATTATATGCGGCAACCCAAAATCATATCGCTATTGACACACGAACTTAAACATGAATCCATTCACGCCGGCCGCAGGCCGGCCGGGCTATGCCTCTACCGCTCGCCGGACCAGCCACCAGCCGGCGTCCAAGGCCAGTGGCGGAGCTCAATCGAAAATTTAGGTGGGGCGAGTCACAAACACATAACTAATCTCTACAACCAAAATGTTCAAAGCACTTTCGTCGACACTGTTTCGCCGTGCGCCCCTACAATTGACATGGGTCTGGCACTTGTATAATTAATGGTATAAAGAAGAAGAGAGATGGCATACGCACGTCCATATGCTCTCTAGCTCTCCACATTACGGAAAAACTTATGGAGACCATCCACCATCCTACCACATTCTCTGCAAATCCGGTTCACACAATCCATCGAACATGCGGGGGGCGTTGTCCATGATCTCAAGCTTCGTGTACCGACTACAAACAATCTCACGAAAATCAGATGGGAGCACATACCAGATGCTATGGCGACACCATGGGCGACCTTAACACCGTCCTGGCACCAGCAGTTAGTAGAGCTGTTGTGCCAGCACCTTCTCTGCTTTTTTGAGTCGATGGCGGCGGCGAGCCCTGCTGGCCACAGCGGTGCTGCAGCGAGGGCCGGACGGCGTCTAGGCCTCCAAGGGCGGCGGGCAGCAGTAGGGCCGGTGCCAAAGTGAGGGGCAGTTGGCAGCGGCGGCGTGGCACCGTAATGCAGAACGAGTGAAAGATCGAGACACAGCAGCTTTCGGCCGGGAGTTAACGTGATGGCGCACTTGCTCTGATGGGCTAATGGGCTACTGGGCTTACTCGACTGAAACTTGGACCACGTCTCAGGCGCTCGTGGCTCGGCCTTCTTCCTCACGCTATCGCGTCGCGCCGCCGCAGTCTGTGCGACACCGAGATGGAGGAAGAAGATGGGAGTGGGGTTCCTCCATGCCGGCAGTAGGTGGGGCAGCTGCCCCACCCTGCCGTATGGGGAGCTCCGCCTCTGTCCAAGGCGTCGCCAATCACTGTAGTTGGGTACGTCGCGTCTGCACCGCCGCCTAGTCTAGCATGCACCGGCCACCCTTTGCTTCTCGTCACGGTACGGCAGTACTTGTGCATACATACGGCTGGTTGGTTTGTGCATGCATGCACATACGATACCACGACGGGTACAATAGTTAATTTCGTCGAGGATTCACACCACGCCTGTCGGTACGCAATATATATGGTATTATATTTGTCTTATGTGCATTTGGCTCAGCCGTACTCAAGTAGGATTGTCGAACGTGTATTTATACAAGATTATTTTGGTAGTAGACTTGTTTAAGTAGCTGGGATGCAAATTGAAATTGAATACAACACCGTCTCGGGAACGCTACGGACTCATGAATGAGCTGCGAGGCTGTCATGCGGAGGCACTGTTCACCTAAACAGCCGTTCAGTCCGTTTAAACACCGTTTAAACGGTAAATAGAAGTCAGCCGTGTTGTTTAGGCCCTAAACGGTGAATTAAACAGTTGGGCCGTTTAAACCCGTTTAAACCGTTCAATCCTGTCTAAACGGTCTAAACAAAATCAGATTAAACGTAATTAAATGAGCTAAACAACCATTTAATCCATAATTAAGTAAATTAAAGGACTATGTCTATCACAGTCAACATGAAACTAATTAACATTGTAATTATATGAAGTGTTGTGGGATTTAGATTTCTTCCAACAAGATTATTTGGTAGAATATTTGATTTTTACATGTGTAAATATGTATGGGTTCTAGTAAATTTTATTTTTACCTACATAAATATGTATATTTTATTGTTATTGTACAAAACCGTTTAGGCCGTTTAACTCCGTTTAAACACCGTTTAAACGGTCTAAACGCTAAACGAAGGGTGGCCGACTATTTACCGTTTAGTGTTTAGGAAAACATTGTGCGGAGGAGCGAGCGGAGTTGCGGTTGGAATAGGCCAGACAAAAAAATGGCACAAAAAAAGGGCAAAAATTTGCCTCTTTAGTATTAGGCTAAGGTATATATAGAAATATATTTCCATTTTTATCCTTTTCTATTTGGTTTAAAATTCATATTCATATTAAGATATATTTGGATTCGTAGTTATCTAGGTTACCTTAAAAATACGTTTTGGAATCGGATTCCATATCGCGCTACACAAGAGCTATTGTAACTCATATGAGCACGGGTCATATAAGTCTAGACGGAAGAAATTCTCGACTACTGGTACTGGTAGTTAGGGGTTGGTGAACGAAAAAAATGGATAGACGAAAAAAAGACTGAAAATTTTGTCCTTTTATTATTAGATATAGATATAGATATAGATATAGATATAGATATAGATATAATCTGATCTGATCTGAGTATCCGTTAGTCCAAACAATCCGTTCGTATTTGTATCCGATAGGTGTGACAATATCTATTTCTGAATTTATAAGTCCGTAAAAAAAAGTATCTGTACTCATCCACATATACGATGTGTTTCCGTCCCTAAGTTTATAAGGAAATAAAATCGCTCTGAATTTTGAACAAATAAAGCGCTCGCGTCAGATGCAGTCTTGCTCTTGCATAGGTTTCTTTGGATCCGGAAAATTGAATCATTACATGAGGAATTCCATCCTGTCAATGCAAGTCAGAAAATTCTATGAAATGATCACATCTTGTCATCTTCTATAGAATATCCGAATGCACAAGCACACCATCGCATTGCCAATTATTAGAAGTTTTCAGTAATGCATATGAGGCATCAATTTAGGAGTGTCACGTATCGTCCAACAGTACAATGCTTGTTTGGTTTCTAATAGTTTTTTCCCCAAAGTTTAACCAAATTTATTAAATAAAATAAAATCAGACATCGACAAAATCAAATTAGTATTTTGATAAATGTATTATGTAACATGTCTTCATGATGTATTTATTTCATGCTGTAGATGTTAATATATTTTTCCTAAAAAATGTTAAAATTAAATAAGATTGACTTAGGACAAAACTGAAACAATCTCCAGCATACTGCCTCCGTTCCAAATTATAAGTCATGTGACTTTTTTGGTTTGTCTTTTATTTTTATTTTACGAAAAACTTTTTTGGTTCATCTATTTTACTATGTATTAAAAAAATCAAAACGATTTAGTTTTCAAATCAGTACAGTATTAACAATCAATCCATGCACTCAAGTTAAACTGGCCTTAGTTAATGCTATTAAGTTTCAATCATCAGAAGTCATGAGAATATCAATGAGGCAAACTGATCTAGAGCACAATCTTGCATAATGTCTATTCTTCAGTTTGCCGTGTTAACATCTACCAGCAAAAGAAAAGTACATCACTCGACTGCACCAAATTCAAATTATATCAATGTTTTAGACATGTCAACTGCTGAGCCAACTCAGACTTTGGATTCTTTGACCGTGGATTCAGATATTCCTCAGTTTTCCTCTTCTTGGCCTGAGCAACCAATCTTTTAACGTACGAAATATAAGCATCAACGTCAAATTTTCTCTTGCAACCAGCATAATTCATATAACGTATCTTTCCAAATACCGGACGTTCCTTCCAACCTTAAAAAAATAGAAGCATAGACTAACTCGTAAGCTTATGGAACTGCAGAAATAATCTATTATAATTAAAAAAACATCGACAAAGATTTTGCAGTTCTTCCCTATGAAGGGAAACACCGAAGTTCACCAACCTGATCATGGAGGCCACAAATAGACCACATGCAACCAACATAGCCATTGGGATCCCTGCCATCGATATGATACTGCAAAATATTGATAAAGTTAGACTATTTCATAACATACTTTTGAACCAACTTGAATGAATACGTTAAGGCAAAGTGCTATTACAAAATCAAATCTATTGACCAGGGAAATGAACTGGACAGCAGGTATCTGCACTACAGGTACATCATTGTCAGGACCTTCAGGCGTACTAAGGGGAGGCGGCCTAAGCTGAAGACCACGAGAGATAGAAGCGGCACTAGTGATCGTCCGGCAATACAGCATGACGTGAAGTCACTGTCGGTGGGGTAGCATGTCAGGGTTGTGTCGGTTATCTGTCTTGGGCCGGTTAGCCAGTTGGGCCGTAGCAGTCAAGGCGCCAGTATATAAGGCGTTGTAAAGATTCAGAGTGGGACAAGAAATGATTTCCCCAAACCTGTATTTCAACCTCTCGTCAATATTCAGTCTGAACCCCATCTTCCTGCTGTTCTTCCTACCCTTGTTCTAGATTTCCTTCTCAGTTTATCAAATCAACAGCAGGAACGTTACAATTGGTATCAAAGCTTGTGTGTTCACGTCTGGATCACGACTATAATTCCCGGCGGTAGGAGGTTCGGTTCTTCATCGATTGGTGAAGTCCTTGAAACTCCAGAAGTCCGATTGGGTTTGTTGGGTCGACGCGGAGCGCAGAGTTGGGGAAATTTTTTCAGGACAATCGGTCTGGCGCCCAGTAAGAAGCCCACAAAGTTCCAGCGAGAGATGGCGCAGTCTATGGAGGAGCTTTCGGTGCGATTCGAGATGATGGCGAAGCAGTTCGAGGGATTTCAGTCGATGATGCAGAGCACGTTGGATTCCCTGAACTTGATGGGTTCATGGCAAGCTTCTGCGGACAAGGCGTTCGGAGATTTGCATGACCGGGCGGACGGCACGAAGACATCGCTGGACGCGGTGTCGAGTCGAATCGACATCGCCGCGTCGCGAGTCGACTCTCTAGAGGCTCGGTTGGTGGCGGTTCCTGCGTCCACGGCTCCGATTCCTCACCCTCTACCAGCGTTGAGGAACGTCAACCTCAACGCGGCTCCCGGATCGTTGTCGTGCTCACCTGCGGCGGACGGGGAGCGGGCCAAGGGCCACGGCGAGCACTGCGGCGGGATCCTCGGAACCCGGCCGCAGGACATCACAGGGGGTACGTTTCCGATTCCCATTCCTGCTCCACATCTCTGATCTGATGATGTTTTCATTCCTCCGACACGTTCTCCACCGTTTCCTAAGATTGAGTTTCCAAAGTTTGATGGCGAAAATCCCCGCTTATGGCGTGAAAACTGTGAAATGTTTTTTGAGGTATATGCGACTCATCCTTCGCTGAAGACTCGGTTTGCGGCCCTCAATTTCAAGGGAGCAGCGGCATCCTGGCTTCAGACAGTTCAGCGCAAGGCGTGGGTTACTGATTGGGATTATCTCTGCGAGCTGGTGATGAGCAGATTTGATAGAGGCCAGTACCAGTTACTTCTCAATCAGTTTGAGAATCTGAAACAAAAAGGAACGGTGTTGGAGTATCAGTCTGAGTTTGAGCAACTTGCCCATGGATTGATGTTGTACAATGATGGCTATGATGATACTTATTTTGTCAACCGATTCTTGATTGGGCTTCGTGATGACATCAGGGCGGCAATAACTCTGCATCAGCCTAAGGATGTGGCTACTGCAAGCATATTGGCTAGTTTGCAAGAAGAGGAACTCTCACGATGTCGGGCAAAAGGTTATGGCAAGGAGTTTGCAAAAGGGAATTTCAGAGCACTGCAGGACAAATGTAAAGGTGGGGATCCTGATAAGCCCAAGGCAGAATGGGCAAAACCTGAAACTGAGGATAAGTTGGCAACCTTAAGAGAATTTAGACGCAAGAATGGTCTATGTTTCAAGTGTGGAGGAAAGTGGGATAGAAATCACAAGTGCCCAGCTCAAGTACCTATACATGTGGTAGAAGAGTTGCTTGATGCTCTGGAAACTGGTGATCTGGAGGGTGAGTTATCTGAGGAAGAACCTTCAGAGGAGGTGGTGTTGGCTGTGGGAAAGGAGGACAGTACATCAACTGCTAAAAGAAGGACACTGAAATTGCAAGGTACAGTGGGAAAAGTGCACATCTTAATTCTAGTGGACTCTGGAAGTGTTGGAACCTTCATAAGTGATCAGTTGGCTCAGCAACTACAGTTGCCCTTAGTACCATGTACAGTTGCTAAGTTTGTTACTGCTGATGGGAGCCCTATGTTGTGCAATCAGAAGATTAGCAATATGCAGTGGTCTGTCCAAGGGAATACATTCATCACTTCGGTGGGCATCTTACCACTTAAGTGTTTTGACATGATATTAGGGCAGGACTGGTTGGAAGAGCATAGTCCTATGTGGGTGCATTGATCAAAAAAGCTGATGAGATTCACTAGGAATGGGGTAAGAGTTCAGTTGCAGGGTATTACAAAGGATCTATCCAAGTGTCCTGTGGTGACAAAAGAAGGTTTGAGGGGGCTACTGAATAGACAGGTTGTCACCCATTGCATTCAGTTCAGGTGGTGTGGTCATGAAATGGTCGAGGAAGCTGGTGTAAACTCTGTTACAGTTCCTCAGGATATATCTCATTCACCTGAGTTGCAGAAGTTGTTGGAGGATTATGGTGAGTTATTTCAGACACCCACTACTTTGCCTCCCACTAGACCTTTTGATCATCATATTCAATTACTGCCTGGGGCTCTACCTGTGAATGTAAGGCCATACAGATACTCACCTACACAAAAAGATGAGATAGAAAAGCAGTTGGCTGAGATGTTGCAAAATGGGATAATCAAGGCTAGTGATAGTCCATATGCTTCTCCTGTTTTGTTGGTGAGAAAGAAAGATGGCTCATGGAGGTTCTGTGTAGATTATAGGCATTTGAATGCCCAAACGGTGAAAAATAAACACCCAATGCCTATAGTTGAGGAATTAATTGATGAATTGGCTGGAGCTAAATGGTTTTCCAAGTTAGACTTCAGGGCTGGTTATCATCAGATCTGTATTCACCCGGCAGACACCCACAAGACTGCATTCAAGACTCACAATGGCTTGTTTGAGTTCCTAGTCATGCCTTTTGGGTTGACAAACGCTCCAGCTACATTCCAAAGCATCATGAATTTAGTGTTTGCCCCACTATTGAGAAAGGGTGTTCTTGTCTTTATGGATGATATATTGATCTATTCTGGAACTCTGCCTGGACATTTGGAGCTATTGCAGAAAGTGTTTGACATACTGAAGGCTAACAAATTTTATATCAAGTTATCTAAGTGCTCATTTGCACAGTCAGAGGTTGAATACCTTGGCCATAACATCTCTGGAAAAGGTGTATCTACTGAGGCATCTAAGGTAGCTGCGGTGGCTAAATGGCCTCAACCAACTAATTTGAAGGAGTTGAGAGGATTCTTAGGCTTGACAGGGTATTACAGAAAATTTATCAGGCATTATGGGCTGATCAGCAGATCCTTAACTGACTTGCTTAAGAAGGGTACACCTTTCATTTGGACATCTGCAACAGAAGCTGCCTTCCAACAGTTAAAGACAGCTTTGATTCAAGCTCCAGTGCTAGGCCTACCTGATTCCACTAAGCAATTTGTAGTGGAGACTGATGCAAGTGACTTGGGTTTTGGAGCAGTGTTGATGCAAGAAGGACATCCCATTGCTTATCTTAGTAAACCTGTTTGCTCAAAGAATCAGGCATGTTCTACTTATGAAAAAGAATGCATGGCTATAGTGATGGCAGTGGACAAGTGGAGACCCTATCTGCAAAATCAGGAGTTTGTGATCAAAACTGATCATAGAAGTTTGTTGCATTTGACTGAACAGCGAGTCACAACTAAATTGCAACAGAAAGCCTTATTGAAGCTCATGGATCTGCAGTATAAAATTCAATATAAGCAAGGGCCTACAAATCAAGCAGCAGATGCTTTGTCAAGATGTCATCTGGAGAACATTGTAGCACCAATCACATCTTGTAAGCCCATTTGGGTGGATAGAGTCAAAGAGGGGTATGAGGAGGATCCCAAAGCCACACAGTTGTTAGCTGAGTTGTCAGCAACTGATGGGAGTTTAGGAGCCTTTACATTGACTGATGGACTCATTAGGTATAATGGAAGGGTATGGCTGGGTAACAATGGGATAGCTCAGCAGCATATTTTGCAGGCCATCCATAGTAGTGGAATTGGAGGTCATTCAGGATTTAATGCTACCTATTACAGGATCAAGAAGCTGTTCAGTTGGCCTGGGATGAAGCAGCATATCAAGCAGTACATCTCTCAGTGTCAAGTCTGTCAGCAAGCTAAGATAGACCGTTGTAAACCAGCTGGATTGTTGCAGCCCTTACCAATTCCAGAACAGGCTTGGCAGACAGTGTGCCTGGATTTTGTGGAAGGTTTACCCAAGTCCAACCGATTTGACACCATCTTGGTGGTCATTGATAAGTTTAGTAAGTATGGTCACTTCATTCCATTAGCACATCCTTTTACTGCTCTCCAGGTGGCACAAGCGTATTTGGATAACATCTATCGGTTGCATGGCCTGCCACTTCATATCATTTCTGACCGAGACAGGATTTTTACTAGCTCAATGTGGCAGCAGTTGTTTAGATTGACTGACACTAAGCTACTGATGAGTTCCTCTTATCACCCTCAAACGGATGGACAGACAAAGAGACTCAATCAATGTTTGGAGGGATTCTTGAGGTGTAGTGTGCAAGCTTGTCCCAAGCAATGGCACAAATGGCTTCCTTTGGCAGAGTATTGGTATAATACATGTTTCCATTCTGCTTTGGGTTTATCTCCTTTTGAGGTGCTATATGGACATCAGCCACGACACTTTGGTATTTCTAATGATGCTCAGTATCACGTTCCTGATATTGAGCAGTGGCTTCTGGAGAGGAAATTATTAGAAGATGTGGTCAAACATCAATTGCATAGAGCCCAGCAAAGAATGAAGCATCAAGCAGACAAAAACCGATTGGAGAAGGAATTTGAGGAAGGAGAGATGGTTTATCTGCGCCTGCAACCATATATTCAGTCTTCTGTGGCTCCTAGAGGTAACCAGAAGTTGAGTTATCGCTACTTTGGGCCATTCAAAATTCTGGCACGCGTTGGTCAGGTTGCTTATCGACTGGATTTACCTGATGATTGTCGAATCCACCCAGTCGTTCACATATCCCAGCTGAAAAAGGCATGTTGCCAGTACTGAAGCGGTGGCCTCTGATATCAGTCTGTTGCCTGATGATCCTCAGGCTGCTCTACAGCCAATGCAGTTCCTTTCTTCGCGGATGATTCAGAAAGGTGCCTCCACTATTTCCCAAATTCAAGTGCAGTGGTACGATAAAGCTCAGAACCTGACGACATGGGAAGAAGTGGAAGATTTACATCGTCGGTTTCCTACCACTCCAGCTTGGGGTCAAGCTGGCTTTCGAGGAGGAGGTAATGTCAGGACCTTCAGGCGTACTAAGGGGAGGCGGCCTAAGCTGAAGACCACGAGAGACAGAAGCGGCACTGGTGATCGTCCGGCAATACAGCATGACGTGAAGTCACTGTCGGTGGGGTAGCATGTCAGGGTTGTGTCGGTTATCTGTCTTGGGCCGGTTAGCCAGTTGGGCCGTAGCAGTCAGGGCGCCAGTATATAAGGCGTTGTAAAGATTCAGAGTGGGACAAGAAATGATTTCCCCAAACCTGTATTTCAACCTCTCGTCAATATTCAGTCTGAACCCCATCTTCCTGCTGTTCTTCCTACCCTTGTTCTAGATTTCCTTCTCAGTTTATCAAATCAACAGCAGGAACGTTACAATCATCTAGTTGTTTTCAAGTCCCAGAATATCACTTTCCCGCTTACAATTTCATATCTTAATTAGTTAATTCTAAATCTAAACGCAAATAAAATAAACAACCAACTTAACAAAGTTACTGCTGCTTGTCAGACTGTCAGAGACAATCTTAACATCTTTTGCCCCAAGACGATTATGGCACAATATTTAAAATAGAAGATAGATAGATAGCACTAAGATTAGAGGAAGATCAAGTGGACCTTAGTTCGTAAAGAATGGTGCCTATTCATTGCTAGAACTGTCTTTTCTCCTAGCATAAAAAACAGTACTACAAACAACTATGCTTAACCACATTCAATTCAAGCCTATAACTATTTGGTGACTTTGGCCAGCTAAAATCGTATGTTGATTGTAATCCTTGTGTGCTAGATTAAACTTAACATATTTGTCCAGTAGCTATTTAGGCGCATGATCACTAATTGTGATTGTGATTGGTCTGATTGAAGACCTTGATTAGTTTCCTTGTAATAGCTTATTTAAGCATAGCAATACAACCAGAAAAAGCTGCCAAGTTTGACAGCACCAAACAAGATCGTGTCACTATGTTCGTGTGAGTTGTGTGTGTGTTCCTGGCCGTGACCTTGCTGGCAGCGCTGTTTGTGTTGTCTCTCCGGCAAGTTCCAACAAGTGGCATCAGAGCCGGTTTCGTTTGAGACCAGGACTCGATGGGTGATTCCAAGAAGCAAGCCGATGGCTCCTCCGACTCGAAGGAAGGCGTCATGATCCAGCGGGTGATTCGTGAGGTAGGTGGCGGGAGTAGCTACCCCGTCCTCACCAAGACCAATTACTCTGAGTGGGCGTCCCTGATGAAGGTGAAGCTGAAGGCGAGGGTGCTCTGGAACATCATCGAGGTCGGGGGTGTCGATGAGCATGAAGACTTGAAGAGATAATGGCGCTCGACGCCCTCGGCACTGCGGTGCCACCAGAGATGGTGCCGGTGCTCGTCGACAAGAAAACGGCAAAGGAGGTGTGGGATGCCATAGCGAAGATGCAAGTCGGCGATGACCGAGTGAAGAAGTCTACTGCAGTGCAGCTCCGGCGGAAGTTCGACTTGGCGTCGTTCAACGACGGCGAGACCGTCGAAGACTATGCACTACGCCTCCAAGGGATGGTGGCGACCCTCGCCACGCTGGGCGAGGTGGTGGATGAGTCCAAGATCGTGGAGAAGATCATCCGCAGCGTGCTGGCGTGGTTCAAGTAGATCGTCCTTGCGATCACGACTCTGCACGACGTGTCAACCATGTCGCTCAAAGATCTTGTGGGGCGGCTGAAGGCGGTAGAGGTCTCATTCGAGGAAGCGCTGACATCGCTGCAGCATGATGGAAGGCTGTAACTCACAAAGGAGTGGGACGCGCGGCAAAAGAAGTGTGAGGCGGAGAACCGCCCTGGCGCTGGCTCCGGTGGCGGTGGCGGATCGGCGCGTCGTGGGCACGGCCACGGACAGGGGCACGGAGGTCTGCCAGCATCGAATGGTAAGCCCACTAGTGATGAGTGCAGCACTCCAAGGCCAACAAAAAGCAGGCCCATTCGCACAAGAAGAGGAGGAGGCCTCACTGCTGCTTGCGAGGGCGTCGTCCGCATCCTCCCCCACATGCATTCAACAGCTGCGGGTGCTGCCCACCCCATCTCCGTCGGTGGTGAGCGCATCCTTCTCCGTAGGCACTTAGTCGCCACGGGCACCGCCCTCCTCATCTCCGTTGACGAGCATAGCGAGCACATGGATCCAGCCGCCGTTGTCTTCTGCGGCGGGGGCACGGATCCAATCGCCGCCGTCTCCCACGGCGGAGGCGTCAGCGGGCGTGGCGAGTGCGCAGATCTAGTTGAGGGAGCAGAAGGTGCTCGCCCACCTTGAGGAAGGAGACTGCGACGCCTAGCCATGGGTCCTCGACACCGGGGCTACCAACAGGGTGCCAGGAGGCGTTCGCGGAGCTCAACAGGGAGGTGCTAGGGGCGGTGCGGTTCGGCGACGACTCGGTGGTGCAGATCGAGGGCCGAGGGAAGGTCACGTTTGTGTGCAAGACCGATGAGACTCGTTCATTCACCGGGGTCTACTATATTCCTCGGTTGACGACAAACATCGTGAGCATCGGGCAACTCGACAAGGTCGGCTACAAGGTCGACATCGACGATGGCATCATGCGCATCTGGGAGCCAGGCTGTCACCTGCTGGCGAAGGTGAGGCACGCAGCGATCCGGTTGTACGTGCTCAACATCAAGATAGCACCTCTAGTTTGCCTGGCAGCGAGCGACGACGCGGAGGCATGGCGATGGCACACGTGCCTCGGCCATGTGAACATGGCGACGCTGCAGAAGCTAGCTCAGGAGGAGCTGGTTCGGGGCCTGTCGGAGATCGGGCAAGTGGAGCGCGTCTGTGAGGCGTGCCAGGCCGAGAAGCAGCGGCGCACCTTGTTCCCGGTGCAAGCAAAGTACCACGTGCAGGAGCTCCTCGACTTGGTGCATGGCAACCTGTGCGGTCCCATCTTGCCGGCGACTCCGAGGGGCAGCAAGTACTTCCTGCTGCTGATGGACGACCTCAGCAGGTACATGTGGGTAGCCGCAATTCCTTCCAAGGATTGTGCAGCGGCTGCCATCAAGGAGATCCAGGCGCGTGAGGAGGGCGAGTCCGGGCGCAAGCTGAGGGCGCCCCGCACTGATCGTGGTGGTGAGTTCACCTCCACAAAGTTCGTCGAGTACTGCACGGCGGAAGGAGTTCATCACCAGCACACCGCGCCGTCCAGCCCGTAGCAGAATGGCGTGGTGGAACGCCGGAACAGCACGGTGGTGGCTGCAGCGAGAAGCATGCTCAAGGTGAAAGGGCTGCCTGGCTGGTTCTGGGGCGAGGCTGTGAGTACTGCTATGTATGTGCTGAACAGGTGCCCTACGAAGAGCGTGGACAGAATGACTCCATTCGAGGCCTGGTACAAGAAGCCCGCTGTTCACCACCTCCGGACATTCGGCTGCATCGTGTATGTCCAGAACATAACGCCTCACCTCAAGAAGCTAGAAGACAAGGGGTGGAAGATGATCTTCATCGGCTATGAGCGCGGTACTAAGGCATATCGCGCCTACAACCCTATGGCGAAGAGCGTCCATGTGACGCAGGACGTTGTGTTCGACGAACAAGCCCAGTGGGACTGGGGCACCGGCAGCGACAGCAGCAAAGCCGGTGATAACGACGATGTCTTCACGGTGGAGTACTCCGTCATGACCCAGGCTCCTCTGGTGGTCGAGGACACCGGGGAGGCGCCTAGAGCTGCCGCTGTGGTGTCTGGGGACGAACAGACACCGCCACCATCGCCACACGCTGGAGGAGCTCCTGGGGCAGAGGCAGCGGAGTTTGCCTCGCCGCCAGGAGAGAACGGCGACAACCTGGACGCCAACTACGACGAGGACGACCCGCTGCAGTACCAGAGGATTGACAGCATCCTCGGTCCAGCATCGCCGGTTGGCTTCGTGCCAAGGGTGCTGGTTGCAGAAGAGCTGCTGGTGGTATTCTGATGAACCCAACACGCTTGCTGAAGCTGAAAGCAGCCCAAGCTGGAGGAAGGAGATGGTGGAGGAGATGGAGTCCATCAAGGACAACCAGACCTGGTCGTTGGTAGACCTTCCTCCTGGTCGCTGGGCGATCAGGTTGAAATGGGTCTTCAAGGTGAAGAGGGTTGAGCACGGGGCAGTGGCCAAGCACAAGGCGCGCCACGTGGTGAAGGGATATGCGCAGCGGCACGACATCGACTATGATGAGGTGTTTGCTCCGGTGGCGTGGCTGGACTTGTTGCGCCTGCTCATCGCCCTTGCGGCGCATGAAGGGTGGGAGGTGCACCACATGGACGTAAAGTCGGCGTTCCTGAACGGTGACCTCCTGGAGGTGTATGTGGAGCAGCCGGCGGGCTTTGTCATCGCTGGGAAGGAGCACAAGGTGCTCAAGCTGCGCAAGGCGCTATACGGGCTGCACCAAGCGCCACGAGCATGGAACACGAAGCTGGACGACACGCTGGTGTCGCTCGGTTTCAGGAGTCGTCCGTCGGAGCACGCCATCTACGTCAGGCGGAATGGTGGCACACAGCTGGTGGTCGGTGTGTACGTTGATGATCTGGTGATCACCGGCGCCAGCTGCGAGGACATCAAGCTGTTCAAGAAGGAGATGGCTGCAGCGTTCAAGATGAGCGATCTTGGCCTGCTTCACTACTACCTCGGCATTGAAGTGAGGCAAGGCGTGGGTGGCATCTCGCTCAGCCAAGGAGCCTACGCCGTCAAGCTCCTGGAAAAGAGCAGCATGGCTGGGTGCAATCCCAATCAGGTGCCCATGGAGGCACGTTTGAAGCTCAGCAAGGAGAGCACAGCGCCGCTGGTGGACGCCACTGCATACAGAAGCATCGTCGGGAGCTTGAGGTATCTGGTAAACACTTGCCCCGACCTTGCATTTTCTGTTGGGTATGTCAGCCGGTTCTTGGGAGCCATGGGAGGATCACCTTGCAGCAGTCAAGCGAATTCTTCGCTATGTGGCAGGAACCAGCAGCTGGGGATTTTGGTTTGGAAGGAAGAAGGATCAGGCCCAGGTGACAGGTTTCAGCAATGCTGATGCTGACCTGACTGGGTTCAGCGATGCTGACTTTGCTGAAGATGTTGATGCTAGGAAAAGCACAACTGGAGTTATCTTCTTCCTGGCCGATAGTCCAATTACATGGCAATCCATGAAGCAAAAGGTGGTAGCCCAATCCACCTGCGAGGCAGAGTATATCGCTACTGCAAACGCTGACTGTCAAGCAGTATGGCTGGCTCGGGTGTTGTCTGAAGTGCAAGGAGGGACACCGAGAGCGCCTATGCTGAAGGTGGACAACAAATCTGCAATTGCTCTGATCAAGAACCCAGTACTCCATGGACAGAGCAAGCACATCGAGGTGAAGTATCACTTTGTGCGTGAGTCTGCAGACAATTTCACGAGCAGTGTGCCAAGATTGGCATGCTTGATGTAAATATTAAACACAGCAAGGCTTAGGAGGAGATTGTTGATTGTAATCCTTGTGTGCTAGATTAAACTTAGCATATTTGGACTTTAGCATATTTGTCCAGTAGCTATTTAGGCACATGATCACTAATTGTGATTGTGATTGGTCTGATTGAAGACCTTGATTAGTTTCCTTGTAATAGCTTATTTAAGCATAGCAATACAACCAGAAAAAGCTGCCAAGTTTGACAGCACCAAACAAGATCATGTCCACTGTGTTCGCGTGAGTTGTGTGTGTTCCTGGCCGTGACCTTGCCGGCAGTGCTCTTTACGTTGTCTCTCTGGCAAGTTCCAACATCGTAAACTCTACTAGAGGGACAAAAGTACAAAATTTAGACAAAAACAACTTCAGGAATCAGAAGCACACAGAAACAGTAAAATCTTAAACTACTACTACCTCTGTCCCCAAATGAATGCAACTCTAGCACAGTGTCACATTTTAGTACCTTAAGTTTGACCAATTATAGATAAAAAATATCCAGATTTATGATACCAAATAAATACCATCAGATTAATTACGAAATGTATTTTCATAATTAATTAATTTAAAGACATAACTTTGAATATTATTTACTAAATACTTGGTCAAACATGAATCACTTTTTGTGGTACGCAACCCATAGTTGCATTTTTTCCAGGACGAAGGTAGTACATCCTAAGCGTGGCAGCTGAAAGTGTACTTTAGTTGGTGACAAAGTGGATGTTACTGTCATATAGGAAATAATACAGTAACACATTTTGTTAATTGCAGGTTCTTGAAGTACAATGTTATTAGTAATTTATAGAACCCAACACAAAAGTACAGGTAGTTTCTGTTTCCCCCAATTTTTCTTACATTTGGTGAATATGAAGACAGTTTTTCTATCAACATGATAAAAAATAAAAGTAGCACAACTCTACAATGCATCTCAAACATTCTTCTAAATTTACCTTGTCATTCAAATATATTGCTACCGAAAGTGCTTCTTCAGGTCCACTGGTCCATTCTAGAATCTTTTTGGCCCAATACATTCTGCAGAAAACTACTGTATCAACACAAAGTAATCTCTTAAAAGAGGATAGGAATGCAGAAACAAAGATCAGAATACAATGCTTTCTTGGGGTTAAAGGTGGCAAAAAACAATTCGGATTGGTTTCTCTTATCAAGAATATACAAAAGGTTAGTACTCCATAGTAGACTCCATCCATATCGGCAGGATCTTGGAAAAATACTTCGTACAAACAAAATATTACAAAGACTGTTGTATGCTAACTCACACTTTGGTCAAATATAATTGAAAGACTACATTGTTCAAATAGGAACAGAAATCCATGTCTACTCAGAATATGAATGTCTTTGTGCTGTACATCAGAAGACTTAACACAAGCAATTGTCACCAATCTAAAGTATGAGGCTGCGCCGTCTAGGCGGCCTCCCAATGTGTCCACGTATCCTTTATTTTGATAGCCGTTGGATGAGGGTAGATGAATCCGTGTTGGTTTGTTCCTCGCGACTTCGTGGACCTCCTATTTAATTTTCCGCAGAACCTCTTGAATCATGCATGCGTGGGCCAGGAGCTTGATGAATGTGATGATGACTTATGCATGCATGCATGCAACTGAAAGGCTGAGACGTGATAAATGATGTGAAGAATTGACGGGCCGTTGGATGAGGGTAGATGAATCCGTGTTGGTTTGTTCCTCGTGGCTTCCTGGACCTCCCATTTAATTTTCCGCAGAACCTCTTGAATCATGCATGCGTGGGCCAGGAGCTTGATGAATGTGATGATAACTTATGCATGCATGCATGCAACTGAAAGGCTGAGACGTGATAAATGATCTGAAGAATTGACGGTGCTTGTATGGAGTAGTATGTGTTGGATTCATGCGTGCAGCTGAAAGCCTAGAGGTGATGCACGTGGTGCATTAATGCAGCGCCACCAATGGTCACTTGTCCATGAACATTCATTTACTTTCATTTATTATGGCTGTGTTTACATACAAAAATTTTTGCAAAATGCTTCTGTAGCACTTTTCGTTGTTATTTGGCAATTAGTGTCCAACCATGAACTAATTAGACTTAAAAGATTTGTCTCGTGAATTTCGTCTAAACTATGTAATTAGTTTTATTTTTTATCTATATTTAATGCTTTATGCATGTGTCCAAAGATTTGGTGTGATGGGGAATCTTGAAAATTTTTGTAAAATTTTTTCCATCTAAACTGGGCCTATGTGTATAGTCATTGCCATCCATGGAACCATAGGTCCAGTTAATGTGATGAGACTTGATACACATAGATGTCCGTGCGAGCTTGTTCTTTGCTCCTTGCTCTGAGCTCCACGCTAGACCCTGATTAGTCCACTTACTGATACATGCATCGGCGTGAGCCACGACAGGTGCCTGCCCCCGCCTTGGCCCTCTCTTGATGTGCCAACACTTAGCAGAATTGTTTCTTTATCGATCCATAGTTATTCACTTTTTCTCTATTAGCCTTTTTCCTTCTGTGCTGCACCATACGATGTGATGTATCCTAATGTGGTGAAATCTCATAATTAAAGCTCTTTGTTGTGACACCCTAATTTTTGTATTATTTAAAAATAGATAAATTTGATTTAAATATGTATTTGTTGTGCATTCAAATTTAGGGAATAATAAATTTTGTGAAATTAAAATTAATCATAAGGTTAACAATTTGTTTTTGCACTCATGCTGTTGCACTATATGTTTTTGTGATGATTGGTTTGAGTCAATTTCAAAAGATATTTAAAAACATTTGAAAGTTTGATTTGGAAAATCAATTTAGAAAATAAAAGGGATTCCTATTCATTCTACATCTTTTCCTCGGATTCGGCCTGCTAGCCCGTTTTCCCGGCCGGCCCACTCTTCCCTCCCCGCGCTCCTTCTCCTGGGCCGCGGCCCAGCCCAACCGGGCCAGGCAACCGTTGCCGCGCCCCACTCTCCCTCACGCGGTCGCTGGCAGCCGGGGCCCGCTCGTCAGATGTTTCCCTTCCCCAACCATCTTCCCCGCTCTAACCGCCGGTCAAGCAGCTCACCGAGCCGCCCGTGCCCACGTCCCCGCGTCGTGGGAGCGCCTCCATGCCCCGCGCCTGCCCTTTAAATGGGAGCGCCATCCCGCTCCGCCCTCCTTTCCCACTCCAACCCCCTCTCTCACGGTTTTGCTACGCCATTGAACCACCGCGCGAATCACCACCGGAGCCACCTTCCGCCGCTCCCGTGGACCGCCGTTCCAGAGCCGTCCCCGTCTCGTTTGAAGCCATGGTGAGCTTCCCCGTACTCCCCTCTATCTTCCCGAGCTGTTACCTTCTCGAATTTCAGCCTCTAGGGCCGCTCCCGCGAGCTCCGGCGAGCCCTTCCACCGCCGGCTATGGCGGGTGCCCCTCGGGCCTATCCCCGGCCGTGTTTTGCCCCGGGACAGACTCGCCATCTCCCCCGCTCTCTTCCGGTGTTCTCGGCTTGGCGAGATGAGAACCGTAGCGCCCTAGCCGCTGGCCATGGAGCACCGCCGCGGGCTCATCTTCTCCGGCGGGCTGCGCCGCCTCATCTCCTCCATCCAATCCGAGTCGCTCATCGCAAGATCAACGGCTCAGAAAGCTCCATACCCCTTCGGGGTTCATTTTGCTAAAGAGACCCCGTTCTTTTCAATAATTAACCCGCAGTCCTCGGTTCTAATGAATTTTCTGAATTTCGATTTATTTTAATTCCGAAATGCTTTCAATCTATTTACAGTTTTGCCACTGCAGTAAAACGTGTAAAAAATCATCGTTTTAGCTCCGATTCGACCCGTTCAACTTGTGTTAGTTTCGTAATTTCGTAATCTACGCATTAGTGCCACTGATAGACCTGTTAGAAGCTTTTGAGTTTCTCGATTAAGTCTAGTTTAATAGCTAGTTTTGGAACCTTGTTTAGCGCGTAACTTTTGCGTTGTAGCTCCGTTTTTCATGTTTTTCGCGTCGTTGTGATCGTAGCGAGATGTAGATGATTTTGGTAAACATTTTATTCAGATTTATTTATTGTTAGTGTACTATTCTAATCTTAGTTATGTTTTGCTTGTATGTCTGCTCCGAATTGCGTGTTGTACTTCGTGTCGTTCGAGTTCAGACGGTGAGGAGTACGTCGGGAATCCGGACGCGTGTCCTATTCATTATATAACATACTCATTATGCATGTGTCTAATATTGCTTGACTATAAGGACTTCCTAGCAAATTGATGACTTGTACCTTGATTCCTATGGGGATTATTTGCATATGGGTAGAATGCTAGTGCTCTAATTAAACATGATCTACACTATGACTAATGGAATCAACGGATAAACATGATGATAATGGTGGAACTATAGGGTGATGGTGCAAATGATGTTGATCATGTTGCCCTAAACTCTCCGTAAGGACTTATCTGTAGGGCAAAAGCTGGGACTTACAGTGCAACTGTGGGAGTTAAATGGCTCTGACTTTAGCTCAGTAGTAGGATCTTTTCTAACTTGTTAGAGGTTACCCGAAAGGGCGCAAGAGGGGCTTGCCACGTTGGGTATAGAACTACCTCTGTTCAGATGTGTATAGCCTGCGGGAATTGTGCCATCGAAAGGGGGTTCTCTATATCTGCCTGCCGAGGAAACCTCGCGGCCCTAACTTGTTAGAAGAGGCCTATGGAAGGCTTCATAGTGTACCCTGCCTGCTCACCTTGGAAGTGTTAGGGGGTCGACGGGCCCCGGGCATATGGGTAACACGACTCACGGGTAAAGATGCACAACCTCTGCAGAGTGTTAAAACTGTTATAATAGCCGTGCTCACGGTCACGAGCGGCCCGGAAAACTCACAGAATAAATGGTTACTTGATACATGGTTGAACTATGATGATGATGATGGGATCACACTGATGCTTTCTCTTCTTAATTCTAGTAGTGGATCATGTGGGTTAAATGGGAGCTTGAGCATAACTTAATAATGATTAATAATGAAATGTTGATCTACTAAAAGTGCTAACTGCAGTCAACCGTGTCTATCCTTTTTGAGCCTCATGAATCCTCATACTATACTTGCGGAGTACAAGTGTACTCACACTTGTTGCTATTTTGTTTTTGGATAAAAATCCCGGATGGGTAACAGATGACAGTTTCTACGAGGACTTCCCGGAAGATTTCTAGGTTTGGGTCAACCAGTCGTCCTTCCCTGTGGATCAGACACTACGCCTGAGAGTTGCTATTTACTTTTTCGCTTGTTATGTAAGAACTACGTGATGTAATAACATTATGTATGTACACAGTGATGATACTTCTGTTAATTTGTCGGCTTATGTGTGCGACTACTCCTGGGGCGCACATAAGATGTATGCACTCTATATTGTCCTTTAATTGGAGTGTGACATTTGTCATGTCCCTTTGTTAGCATTTACTCTTACTCTGTCCTTCGTGTTTGGCTCATGTATGGATGTTCAGGGTTGCATGTTTTCATGGTGCATGTGCGTCCCTATTTATAGCCTCCTAGGCCACCTTTCATCACCATCCTCGGCCATTGCACATACACCAGCACTAGGCTATTCTCTGCATACTGAGAGACTACAATTATATGGTTGTGAAGGCCCTTGTTGCCTAGCGTTTAGTCACTGACGTATCATGGTGCGCAATTGATTATTTGCATGTGCAAATGATATATCTTTAGATGATTGGAATTTTATTAGAACATACAAACTTATTTTCCTTTCGAGTATATTTTTAAATCATTTTTTGACCTTCACGTGTGCAATACAAAGTAAACATGAAGAAAAATATTTTTTCTTCCTTTCAGAAAGAGGCCATGAAATAATGTTAAAATTTATATTTCTTTATACCTGCTGTGGTCTTATGTACAGGTATAGGCATGGACTATGGAAAGTGCGCCTTCTACTAGCCGGGCTAGAAAGAGGTGGCGTGGCAAGGGAGCGGCTGCAGCACAAGGTGCCCTTGCCTAACCTCGCGTTCCTTTTCGGGTTGTCTACCTTCATGTGATTTTATATTATAGATGGAAATAATTTTCTGCCGTAATAAACCTGTAATCGTAAGATTGTTGAGTTATACTGGAACGTTATATATGTTTCATACAAGGTACTAACAAAAATTAGTATAGTTTTCGTCAGAGTCAATTCTAGAGCTCAATCTTTATAGCATTCCATTGATGGTTAGACGAGCAGTGATTAACATACGTGGTCAGACAGATAATAATATAATAATAATAATATAAAATAATAATATGCTATTGTTATTATTTATTTGTCTACTTGTGTTGGCTACCCGGCTTAGAGCCCGGCATATTATAGATGGAAATAATTTTCTGCCGTAATAAACATGTAATCGTAAGATTGTTGAGTTATACTGGAACATTATATATGTTTCATACAAGGTACTAACAAAAATTGGTATAGTTTTCGTCAGAGTCAATTCTAGAGCTCAATCTTTATAGCATTCCATTGATGGTTAGACGAGCAGTGATTAACATACGTGGTCAGACAAATAATAATATAATAATAATAATATAAAATAATAATATGCTATTGTTATTATTTATTTGTCTACTTGTGTTGGCTACCCGGCTTAGAGCCCGGCAAACAACTCGCTTCCTGTTGCGCTCTGGCTGCAACGAAATAATTTTCTGCCGTAATAAACCTGTAATCGTAAGATTGTTGAGTTATACTGAAACATTATATATGTTTCATACAAGGTACTAACAAAAATTAGTATAGCTTTCGTCAGAGTCAATTCTAGAGCTCAATCTTTATAGAATTCCATTGATGGTTAGACGAGCAGTGATTAACATACGTGGTCAGACAAATAATAATATAATAATAATATAAAATAATAATATGCTATTGTTATTATTTATTTGTCTACTTGTGTTGGCTACCCGGCTTAGAGCCCGGCAAACAACTCGCTTCCTGTTGCGCTCTGGCTGCAACGAAAAGGACCGACCCCCCGGACTCCCGGTTCGGCCTACCCGAACCCGACCCAAACGTCTAGCTCGAATCCTCCTTGCCCGTGCTCGCCTTCCTCCTCCGATCTGTATTCGTCTCCCGTCAAGCCTGGCCCCGGGCTTCTAATCCTCTCGGAGTAGGCAAGGGGATCGGTCGCAGAAGCGGCATCGCCGGCGAGATTTGCCCACCGACAGCCGCAATGGCCGATATGGTCGGAGGAGGCAGCGCGCCAGGTCTGGGCCAGCGCCGTGCCGCTCCAGGTCCACCTCCATAGCGCCGGCTGCCAGCGCCCCGTATAGTGAGTCCACATGGTCAGAGGAGGTCTGGTTTCCCTCTTGTTCCTGTTGCGAACTCCATCCCAATAGACGCGACGCCGCCATCCAAATTGCGCGATGCTGCTCTGCTCCCAGTTCTTTGCCTCGCTTGACTATTAATTAAGTGCTAACTAATACCATAGCTGCTTAATTTATAGTGGTCACACCACGATAAATAATCAATTTACCGCTTGGAGTTGTATCTGTTTCTAGAGAGATTAATAAAGTAAAATGTTTTCCATTAGTTCAAATATAAATCTGATTTTTTTTGGCATTGGATGGAATGTTAGTCGAGCTAGGTATTGGCATGCATGGACAAGGTATTATTTGGAGCCCCCGAGGCCCTAAGAGTAGATAAAGAGCATTGCATACACAAATAGATTTATCTGGCTGTATAGTGCCTCATCTCTCATATTACATAAATATCGTCTTTAAGTCTCATGGATATAATGGATATTGTTTTTTGTTTTCAGCCCTACCTGTAGCTGGACTGACAATACGTGAGCGACAGACACTTCGCAGATCCATAAGGGAGGCAAAGAAGAAAGGTGCCCTGTTTGCTTCCCCTTCCTCAAAATATAGTCAGTTGTATCCAAGGGGTTCGAGTATGTACCTGTTGCTAACATGTGAGATTTATTCCTTATGTAGGACCCGGCGCTCGGCAGCAAAATACTCCAGGTCAGTGTAAGATATGTTGGGGTTAGAGGGCTGGTGTAGGCCAATACTCCAAGTGATCAGTCTGGTTACTTGTCCCTCCTGCAGTATCCTCTGCGGAACAGACTTCTTACTACGGCCCTCCTGCGCACGAGTGCCAGTACTGTGGTGCACAGTTCTGGTATCAAGAACGTGTTAAAAGGACATATCCAGGTGAAGCGGGTAGTGTTCGGTTTCATCTTTGCTGCAGGCGAGGTAAGGTCAGCTTGCCATTCCAAGAAAGCCCCCCTCCCTTCCTGGATAAACTATTGGACCCAGGGGGTGATGTTTTATCTAAGTACTTTATCAGGTCTATTCGTTCTTATAATTCGATGTTTGCTTTTACATCACTGGGAGCCAAAATTGATACAGGCATAAACAGGGCCCCCGGGCCATATGTATTCAAAATTAATGGGCAGGTTCATCATCGAATTGGGTCTTTGTTGCCAGATGAGGGTAGACCTCCCGTGTACGCGCAGCTGTATATTTATGATACTGAGAACGAAGTCCAGAATCGAATATCAATTTTCGATAGAGATAGGGAATGTGATAGCGATAGCCAAGTTGACAAAACAATTGTGGAGGGCCTGGTAAGAATGTTTGATGAGTCTAATGGGCTGGTCAAATCATTTAGGATGGCTAGAGACCTTTTGTGGCATGGGCAGTGCCAATCTTTGCGTCTTAGGCTGTTGCACGATAGGTCCAGAGTCGCACCCCAGTATAGCGCGCCAACAGGGTCAGAGATAGCTGCTTTGATAGTGGGGGATTTCTCAGAGGAGAAGAAGACCCCCGACGTAATCATTCAAGATAGAGGAGGTGGGCTTAGAAGAATTAGCAACCTACATGCTAACTATATGGCCCTGCAATACCCAATTTTGTTCCCTTATGGGGAGCAGGGGTTCAAGTTAGGAATTAAATATAGCCAATCAGGAGCCTTACCCGTTAGGACTAGAGATGATGTTACTATTCTTGAGTATTATGCTTTCCGGTTACAACAGCGTAGATGTGAGGCAACAACACTGATACGTGGCGACAGGTTATTCCAACAATACATTGTTGATGCCTTTGCCTCCATAGAGGAGAACAGACTCAGGTTTATAGTAAAGAACAATAAAAACTTGCGATCTGAGGTGTACAAGGGCATTGAAGATGCACTACATAAGGGTGATGTTGATGGAAATAGCATTGGCAAAAGGGTTATTTTGCCCGCTAGCTTTACAGGGAGCAAAAGATACATGGTCCAGAACTACCAGGATGCCATGGCCATCTGTCGATTCTATGGACCTCCGGACCTGTTTATTACTTTTACATGTAATCCAAAGTGGCAGGAAATAGCTGATGCTCTTGCGTTTGTTCCAGGGCAGAGGCCTGACGCTAGAGCTGACATAGTTAGCCGAGTCTTCAAGCTAAAGGTGGACGAACTTGTTTCTGAGCTGAAGAAAGGGATTTATTTTGGGAAAACGCGAGCAGGTACAGCCCCTTTTTTGTGCCAAGGCTGCCTCTCGGCTTTGAAAAAATGATTGTTACCATGCATGTCTGGTTCTAATGATGGTGTTCGTAATTTGTTGCAGTCCTCTACACTGTTGAATTCCAGAAACGCGGTCTGCCCCACGTCCATATCTTGGTTTGGCTTCAAGGTAACACTAGAGACCCACACCCCTCTTTTATTGACTCAATCATATGTGCAGAGGTACCAGATAAACAATCGGATCTTATCGGTTATAACCTTGTTGATGAATTTATGGTGCATGGTCCTTGTGGCGAGATTAACCAAAAATGCCCATGTATGAAAAATAGCAAGTGTTCTAAATTCTTTCCAAAAGACTACCAGGCAAACACACTTGTCGGTGAGGATGGGTTTGTGCGGTATAGGCGTCGTCCCGATACTGGGCATTTTGTGGAGCGATATGGGGTTAGACTTGACAATAGGTGGGTTGTTCCATACAATTTGGCACTTTTAAAGCGATTCATGGCACACATAAATGTGGAGTGGTGCAATAAAACACACCTTATCAAGTACCTGTTTAAGTATATTACCAAAGGCCCAGATCGCGCTAGAGCGGTGATTGAATCATTTGGCACCCAAGTCCCCGATGGCAATTCACATGATGTTCCTGTTGGTACCACCAGTGTTTCCCAGCCATTGGAGTCACTAGATGCCCAGAGACAGTCTATAGACGTGGATGAGGTTAAAGAATACCTTGACTGCCGTTACTTATCCTCCCATGAAGCCATATGGCGTATGTTTGAATTTGATATACACTATAGGACCCCTGCAGTGGAGAGGTTAGCTGTGCATCTCCCTTGGATGAATACTGTCATGTATCCAGCTAGGCAGCCATTGGCTGACATTGTAGATGACCCTCGTCACATGCGGACAACATTGACTGAGTGGTTTTCTACTAACAGGATGTTTCCATGCGCACGAGAGCTAACATACATAGAATTCCCCACGAAATGGGTTTGGGATAGGAAGGACAAGGCATGGCGTCCACGCAAGGGACCTACAAAAATCGGTAGAGCCATATACATTAACCCTAGCTGTGGTGAGCTTTACTACCTCCGTATGCTTTTGAATGTTGTCAAGGGCGCTACGTCATATGAAGATCTTAGAACGGTTAGTGGTGTCCTGTATCCTACATTCAAGGATGCCTGCCAGGCTATGGGCCTCCTTGGCGACAATAGTGAGTGGCGTGAGGCTCTAAGGGAAGCATCCATGTGGGGTTCAGCTGCTCAGATGCGACAACTTCTTGTTACTATAATTCTTTTTTGCTCTATTTGCGATGCAGTGTCTCTATTCCATGAGTTTTACACATATTTCACTGATGATATAGAGTATAAAATAAAGAAGCTGATGCAGTTGCCTTTCTACAAAGTTCCTGACCATCATCTAAGGAATCAGGTCCTGATTGAGCTTGATAACCTATTTGTCAAAAACGGTGCTTCAATGACGGATCATGGTTTGCCTAAACCTGACCTTAGCACTAGCAATAAGATGAAAAATAGATTACTAGTTGAGGAACTGGCTTATGACTCTGCAAATCTCCGACACATGCATGATACCCTTGCCAACCAGTTGACCTCTGAACAGCGACATATATATGATGTTGTGCTCCAGTCAGTCTACGAAAATTCAGGGCATTGTTTCTTTGTGTATGGGTATGGTGGAACTGGGAAGACCTTTCTCTGGAATGTGCTCATTTCACGTTTGCGCTCAGAAAAGCATATTGTCCTAGCTGTAGCATCTTCTGGTGTCGCCTCACTCTTGCTCCCTGGAGGTCGTACTGCGCATTCTCGTTTTAAAATTCCTATAGTTATTGATGAGTCGTCCATGTGTGATATTAAAAGGGGATCTTTTCTTGCTGACTTAATTGTGCAGAGCTCTTTGATTATATGGGATGAGGCCCCCATGACTCATCGGCATTGTTTTGAGTCCTTAGACCGTAGCATGCATGACATCCTTGGACAAATAGACTCTTCCAGCTTTCATAGGGTGTTTGGTGGGAAAACTGTGTTACTGGGTGGAGATTTCCGCCAAGTGATGCCTGTAGTTGAGGGTGGTACTAGATTAGATACAGTTGATGCATCCATTACTAACTCCTACCTATGGAGCCATGTTAGGATCCTAAGGCTTACAATCAATATGTGTTTGCTTGGGATGGCATGTAACGGAACCGTCCAAATTATAAGAGCACAAGTACAAAAACAATCACCGAAGTGATCAAATTCTCACACTTGAGCCCATATAACTCCGGTAGTCCAATGAAATCACACGGGATTTCAAACCAACCAACATACAAACCAAGATCGTAGTGATTCAACATAACAAGTCACATGTTACAACCATTTCACAAGTAGTTTAATATACATCGGAGTTCAACATAGTTATTACAACTTAATTTGAAAAGTAGCGGAAGCAAAGTAATTTGAAACTAACATTAATCTTATTTCAAATACATGCCAGTACCACGGTCGACTTCCAACAAAAGCATTAGAGAGAAGATAACTCAGAAGGATCATGCCCGTGATCACACTCCGTCACTACGGCAGGAGCCAACCGACTTTTGCAGTCGCCAAGATACAGCACAACCTGCAACAAGTGGGGATAAAACCCTGAGTACGACAATGTACTCAGCTAGACTTACCCGTCATAAACCAGAAATAAAGTGACACCAAGGATCATGCAAGGCTGATATGAAGTGGACTGGCTTGACAACATTTTGCATAAAAGCTTATTATGGATAAGTAATCATTAATGCTTAAGCATCAAGTTAATTATCATTAACCTGTCACCTATACTAGAACCTGTACTAGAGCACTCACTTTATTAGGAGCAAACAATATTAACCATAGCAGGTATAAATTGAGGCAACCTTTCCATCGTTATCCAATTAACCATCCGTTCAATTTAATGGAATCTACGTTGCCGCTGCTCAAGTCAAGTACTCACTAACCGGGAGCGACGGCGATTCGAATCGAATTCCTATCCAGCTGGAGGGGTATTTCTAACACTCACCGAGTCACGCCTGGCGAGGGCTGCTCAGGTCATCTTTCGTACAGTTCAGGAATCGCGGGTCCGAATGATGTCGCGTCCCCAAGGGCGACACTCTGCCAGGTGATAGGGACTCTAACCCCCCCTTGGTCTCACGCCAATGTCCCCAAGCACATCCTTTCTCTCCTCCAAGATGCAACCTACCATTCGATTCCCGGCCTGAACCATACTACTCGACTTCACGGTCGGAACGACTTATCCGGCCAACTAAGTGTTAGACTGCGTTCAACATGACTCAAGGACGTACAGCGAATCGGTCCTTAAACGACTTAGACAGGGATAGTTCTACACCCAAGACCTCCATGCCTTGTTGCTTCACTATCGTCATCCCGCCCGGTCTCAAATCATTTTATTAACACATGGTTCCATTCCACGATAGCAAATATAGCCAACCGTGCCATATATGAATATCCCTACATCTCGCAGGTGACAGAAAATCACCTGACTTCTACCGCTTAAAGCAGGGCTAAGCATCTACTCGATCCTAGTCTATGTAGGGTTCACGGATTCATATATCTGGACAAGGAATGATATAATGCAGCAAGGGTTTCCAACCAACTCCTATCACTTAATGCAACAATACTTATAACATATATATAATTAATTGCTTCGAAGATAGGAGGCTTATAATGCTTCGGGGCTTGCCTGGGATCCGACTCAATGTTAGAGTTTGTCAGGTGAATTCGCTTGGCGAGCATTCTCCAATCTAGCACTTGTCCGGTCCTTCAATCTTCGGGATGAATCCACCAACTCCATCTTTGGGTTTGGCTCCACATCAGGTCCTTCACGTGCTTCAGCTAGCGTACCTAAATGAGGTGCAATAATGCATATGTATGAATGCATAGAAGTGCAATAAACAAAGTAATCATGCAAGCATACCAAAGTTCTCATCAACACCTAGAGCTAATTAACTAAATCCTTGTTAGGGCATAACAAAGAAGATTGCAATCACATCAATCAAGACACAAGTCTTATAAGATCTTAGGGTACCACCTAGGTATCATCAAACCCAAGCATGACAAATTGAATCAAAGTACTAGAACTAGAAATTGCTACCTTTTGGACATCAGACCAACAGCTGAGTAATTTAATCATAACTGGAGATCTACAACTCCAAATGACTTGCAAGAAGACATTATGGAAAGCTTATGAAATTATCTATATTTCATTTATAAACATCACAGCATGATTCCAAAGTTTATCATGTCGAATTTACATAAACACAGCAACTGATCTAACAAGACAGAGAGCAAGCAATTCTGTACCCCTACTTTAAACAGCTATAACTCCTAAACCACATGGCCAAATGCCACCAAATTTTAATAGCAGCTAGATACATAAATTATCTACAACGTTTGTATAAATAAGTTTCACAACAAAGCACATTATCATGAAGAACTTTGCTAAGTTCCCAGATCTGTCCAGAAACCTCATTTACAAGAAATAATTATTAACATATGTTGCAAACATATAATTGGACAAAACCAACTTTACCAACATGTCACACATGAATAATGAATACCAAAAAACATAGTGTCCTTTCCTAAATAATTTCTTTTAATGCATTTTCTTAATTTATTTAGATAATTAGGTGGAATTATGAACACCTATCAAAAGTGCACAATAAATTCTACAAAAATTACAGTGGCCTAAATATGCTCTCAAAAGTCTGCTATCCAAATTTCAATCCATTTGGGCAAGTATATCAAGCTCTATGAAAAAGACAAATAGTTATTGCAGTAATCATGTGAGAGCAAGTTAAACTTAACACTCAATATTTTCTGTGAACACAAGGCCATATTATGAATCAATATGATAGAGAAACATCATACTAAGGTAATGGAACAACATTTTCTATTTTATCATATATATATTATTTATAAGCTATTTATCAAGCTATAAACAAGTTAAATCAATAACTTGAGCATACAATAAGCAATGACCATGAAATTTATATCACAGTACATACATATCATGACAAGACTGCCATAAAAATGTCACACCCTTTGGAGCATCACAACTCAAGATATAAAATGACAAGTAATAAAATGAGATTTTTCCTTATTTAACAAAGTCAATTCAAAACCCTAAGAAAACAGTGAACAACTAGGGTGTTTAATATTTTTCCTAGAAAGTACATGTCATTACAAAATTAAAAAAACAAGAATCACTATTTTTGGATGTCTAAAACTCTAGATATGGCTCTGCTCAAGTTGTTAAGCATTTTTGGAGCATTTTTAAGGCTTAAATAAAGACATCAGAAAATATCTACAACATGTAACATATCATGACTCCACTGCATAGATCTTTTCCCAAGGTTTCCAAAAAGTCCACTTTTGCTATTTTTGGATTTATCTAGCAAGAGATATGCATTTTAGAAGATTTACATAAAATCTAAAATTCAAAATCAGCATTTTCTAACCCTGACCGAATCTGCTATGCACACCCGAACACATACTCAAAACAGCCACTCCATAAACCGACGCGAGGGGCCCACGGTCAGGCCGGGCCCGCACGTCAGTTACTCACAGAGACACAGAGAGGGAGTCGGCTTCTTCTACCTCTCGACAACGAACACAGGAATGGAGGGGGGGGCGATTCGCCGGCGGTGCCTGCTCCGGCCAGGGGAAGACCAGCAGCAGCGAGCATTGGGCCGCGTGTTCACCCCTGTGCCCGAGCGACGCTATCGGTGGTCGTGGACGACCGAGGGAGGAACCGTGGCCCGCTGTCCACGATGACCAGCGAGACCGCCGCGGTGGCTCCGTCGCCGGAGCTCGCCGATGGCCAACGGGGCCGAGAAAGAGGTGCTTTGCGGGCGGTGTGGAGGGAGGAAGATGGTGCTCCGCTCGGCTGAGGACGAGGAGGGTCGTGGCGGAGGAATGCCGGCGGCCTGGAGCTTGGCCATGGCGGCCATGGTGGACAGCGCCCTCCGGTGACAAATGGATGTGGGGGAAAACGGCGTTCAAGCTCGCGGAAGGGTAAAGAAACTCCTGGCGGTGGCGGTTTGGTGCATGGCGGCTGCTAGCGGTGGCAAGGACGGCGACCGAGCTCGGAGCTCCGCTCCGGCGCCCATGGCGAGCAGAGGGCGAGGAGAGGGGAAAGTAAGGGCGAAGGCGAGCGTTGGAGCGCTGGAGGAGTGACTGTGGGCAGCTCGGTTTTCCCCCCCTTCTCGGTTCAGCCAGACGGAGGCGCGTGGCGCGGTGGAAGACGCGCGGCATCCATGGTGGAGGCGCGCGGTGCATGGCCGCCACGCTCATCCCTTAGGGGACACCTGTCGAGCACGTGGCGGGCTTCGTTGAGGCCATATTGGGACGTCATTTTGGGCTCGATAGAGGCCGATTTGCGAATTGGGTCAAATAGCAAAGTTGTTCAACTCAGTATACTCTACAAATTTCATTTAAGCACCAAGGTCATAAGACCCACAGATTAGGAGATAATCAGTCCCCAAATCACTAGTGTCAACAAGTTAAGCTAGGGCTCGGTTTTGGAATTTTGCAATGCCAAACTTGGTCAAATTGATCCCAACTTTTTACATGTTGTTGTCCAACAAATTATTTCCAACTTTCATTTTTGGACCAATTTAAGTTACTTAGTAAAAACTTGAGAACGCGGGATGTCAATGTCGAAGACACTGAAATCGGGGCTTTAAAATTGCTAAGTGTTGGAAACAGTCTCAAAACTGACTTGTGGGCCCTTTTTGATCATGTTCCACACATTTTCATGACTTGACTCTTAAACAAAGTTTGTTCCTTATAAAATTCTCAAAGGGTGCACAGTCATGCAAAGCTTCTAGGTTACACTTTTGAAACGGTCAAACAAAAGTGTTCCAGGGTCCATACATGGTCAACCATCACTTAGAAGCACATTTAGGCAAAATGATCAACATGAACATTGTTCCATGGAGTGTCCTAAGTGTAGTTAAGGTGTTGTAGAGGCCAAACATACCCACCATGCATAGGTTGCACAAAAGTGCAGGCCTCACATGCCTTGAAACATAGAACTCAAGTGAAATGCTATAGTCATTTCATGTGGTTGTTTCAAGATACATGCTACACATGTTCCACTAGGGTGTTCCACATGTGTCCCAGATGTGTTACACATATTGCATGTGTATGTTGCTGTTGACGGTTCTCAAGTATCAATTATAACCATCAAATAAATAAAGAAAAGGACCTATATGCAAGCAACACCTAGAATTAGGGTTTGATCTAACAAAATTCCACGAGTTTTGCTGTTTATCTATTTCTGCAGGGGGTTATCAGGAAATACGGAAAAAAGGCCCACATGTCGGATTAATGATGGGATATTAACCGAACACGTAATTATCTTACATCTAGAAGATTCCAGAAGCCACGGGAACGAACGGGAGCCGTAACGGGGCCGGACATAGGGCGCCCGCCCTGTGCCCTAGGGCGCCCGCCCTGCCCCCGGGACCAATCAGGTCGAGTCTCGCGGATTATGCTCCACCGCCTTTGAGGATCAAGGAAAACCGTAGGATGAAAGTCGGTTTGATCCGACGGTCCAGATTCATCCAAAAGGGCTATATAAGCAAGGCCCCTGACCCCTGGTGGAGGAGACCCCAATTCATTATTCAGTTGCATATCTCTAGTTAGGGTTTAGAGAGAGAGGTTCCCTCTAGGGTTCCCACCTCTTAGGGCTTAGCATCCAATGTGAAAGTAGAATTAGTTCTACTAGATTGAGAGAGATAGAGTGGAGGTGTAGATCGGAGGAAGCCGGCCTGTCGGTGTCTACTCCGAGGTTGTACCTGCGGGAGCAAGTTCTTCTAACCCGAGGCTTGTTCTCAGGATTCTTCAGTATTTCGACTTCTAAATTCTAGTAAGTTCTTTGTTTTATTGTTCTTTGGTTTATGAGTTTACTTTGATCTCTTCGCGTAGAGTTTAGAGTAATCATCTCTAGCGTAAACGTGGTGTTTAAGCTAGGATACTCATAGATATCCCCTCGTCTAGCCGGACCGTGGTAGTAGCGAGGAACGTGACAATTCCGAGTTACCTTTGTATTCCATATCCCGTTAGCAGGATCGATAGGGTTTATAGGTGCGGGTTGAACATCCTTTGTGGTGTCTAGATTCCGTAAACCTCCCCAATAGAACAGTAGATCATCCTTACCAAGGTTAGAAGAAGAGTGCGGTTGTAGTCTTCTCTATACATCACTCACATCGAATCATAGTGGTTGTAGCCTAAAGGTTAGTAGTAATAGATTTGGTTAGTCAGATGCACCCTTTCTCCTAAAGGTAAAAATATAAATACGATACCCAGGATAACATCTCGGGTGAAGTGCTCACCGATATCCGTGCGCTTGCGGATCCTATTTCCTAATTGCGTTACCAAATATTAACAAGCATTTCTGGCGCCGTTGCCGGGGAGAAAGACGGTTTGCTGAGATAACCTTGAGTCTTACTACTAGCTTGTATTCATACTTTTTATTTTCTTATCTTTTTCATTCTTTCTTTTTCTTTTTACCAAAAATGGAAAACCAAGGTTCTATATCTATCTTTGATGCCGCAACACCTTCAGCAACTGACCTTTTACCATGGGAGTCATCACAGCCTATCCAAACATCCCAGTATAAGTTAAGTTCAAGGTTGATTGCGATGATTCAAAATTTATCTTTTTCGGGAAAGGAAGACGAAAACCCTTACCTTCATATTAGAGATTTTGAGCAGACATGCGATTGTCTTCGCATTGATGGCATCTCTGATAAGACTTTACATTGGAAGCTTTTTCCTTTTTCTTTAAGAGGAGAAGCTAGACGATGGTATAGTCAGAAGGTAAGTCAACAGCAAGGTGAATGGGGAGTTTTAAGAGCCAACTTTTGTCTAGATTTTTATTCCCTTGACCGTACTGGTGACCTTAGACTCGAAGTCCTATCTTTTAAACAAAAAGATAATGAAACTTTGGGGAAATCCTGGAAACATTTTTCTGATCTTTTAGAATCTGGTCCAAAACTTTTGCTTGAAGACACTGTTCTTTTATTTCACTTTTTTCGAGGTCTTCAGAAAGATAATAAACAAATGCTGCATACTATGGCTAGAGGTTCTTTCTTTCGTATCCCTACTGATGAAGCTAAGGGGATCTTGAATAGAATCCTAGAAGCTGAGATGGATAATACCCTCCATGATGAAACCTACGAAGCCGAAGTAGACACTCTGCCGAATTCTTCACCTACTTCAGCTATCCCAAGTTTTGAGCCACAAAAGGAAGAAATTCCACCACCTGATTTTATGCTGGATATAGAATCCGATCTTTTTGCCGATTTTGGAAACATTTCAAACTACCATTCTATAGACAAACCCCAAAGCGGCCATTATAGCATTTGTTTACCAAGTGAATATCAATTGAGAGAGCTTATCTCAGTCATGAGTAGCGAATGGTTGGAGGAGTCAGAGCTTTCCTCTGAAGTGATCCGTTTGGATACACCTCCTATCACTATACGCTGTGCTTATGATTCTGATCAATTTGATGCTCTCTATAATCCTGTTGTTGGGATCAATATCATGTCTGAAGCTTTTGCACTTAAATTATTTGGAAAATTAATTTTAACCCCCACAACAAAGTTCATGAAGGAATCTTCGGGACGATTGGTCCCCAGTCTTGGAATTGTGAATGTCCTACCCTTTATGGTAGAAGGCTCCATGATTCATTTGAACTTTTATATCTTTGATACATGGGACTTTGACCTGTTGATAGGACAACCATTTAGAAGACTCCTTTATGAAGGTCAAACTGGAAAGCTACACATTTCTTTTGGAAAGGATTTTAAATTCCCTATGACAATTACTCACTCCTTGAATAATAAGACCGAGCCATATCTTTTGCCTGATCCTATGGAGGAAGTAAAGGCTGCATCTCTAGAACTTTTAGATGATCCAGACTTAGAAGAGGAAGCCTCTTCACTGAAGAAGAGGCCGAACCTTCTGAACCTGAACCCTTAGATGAGTTTGCAGAAACACCTAGACCCCCCATAGAACTCAAAACTTTACCACCCGGTCTTACCTATGCTTTCCTAAACAATAATCCACTCTGTTTCCTGTGATCGTTAGTAATAAACTCACTCAGGAGCAAACTCTGCGATTAATGACCATTCTTGAAAAACACCACTCTGTTTTCGGCTACTCACTTCAAGATCTCACAGGAATCAGTCCTATGATTTGTACCCATCGTATTCCGACAGATCCTTCTGTTACACCCTCTCGAGAGCCTCAACGTAGACTTAACAACGCGATGAGAGAGGTAGTTAAAAAAGAAGTTATAAAGTTGCTGCATGCAGGGATTATATATCCTGTGCCGCATAGTGAGTGGGTAAGCCCTGTTCAAGTTGTGCCTAAAAAGGGAGGCATGACTGTTGTTACTAATGATAAGAATGAGCTAATTCCGCAACGCACCGTCACTGGGTGGCGGATGTGCATAGACTATAGAAAACTTAATAAAGCCACGAAAAAGGATCATTTTCCTTTGCCTTTTATAGATGAGATGCTTGAGTGGTTAGCAAAACACTCGTTTTTCTGTTTTCTAGATGGATATTCAGGGTATCACTAGATCCCTATCCATCCTGATGATCAAAGCAAAACCACTTTTACATGCCCATACGGAACGTATGCTTATCGTAGAATGTCTTTTGGGTTATGTAATGCACCAGCTTCTTTTCAAAGATGTATGATGTCTATATTTTCTGATATGATTGAAGAGATTATGGAAGTTTTCATGGATGATTTCTCAGTTTATGGAAAAACTTTTGATAGTTGTCTTGAGAACTTAGATAAGGTTTTGCAAAGATGTGAAGAAAAGCACTTAATCCTTAATTAGGAAAAATGTCATTTTATGGTTAGAGAAGGAATAGTGCTAGGACACCTAGTGTCTGAAAGAGGTATTGAGGTAGATAAAGCTAAAATTGAAGTAATAGAACAACTACCTCCACCTGTGAATATAAAAGGAATTCGAAGTTTTCTTGGCCATGCTGGTTTTTATCGTAGATTTATAAAAGACTTTTCATTTATTGCGAGACCACTTACTCTTTTGCTAGCCAAGGATGCTCCTTTCGAATTTGATGATGCATGTCTAAATTCTTTCAATTTATTAAAGCAAGCACTCATCTCTGCACCAATCATTCAACCCCCTGATTGGTCGTTGCCTTTTGAAATTATGTGTGATGCTAGTGATTATGCTGTGGGGGCAGTTTTGGGACAAACTAAAGATAAAAAGCATCATGCAATTGCTTATGCAAGTAAAACTTTGACAGGAGCTCAACTTAATTATGCAACCACTGAAAAAGAGCTTCTGGCTGTTGTTTTTGCCATTGATAAATTTAGATCTTATTTAGTTGGAGCTAAGATAATTGTTTACACTGATCATGCTGCACTAAAATATTTGCTCACTAAGAAAGATGCTAAACCTCGCTTAATCAGATGGATTTTATTACTCCAAGAATTTGACTTAGAAATAAAAGATAAAAAGGGAGTAGAAAATTCTGTTGCTGATCACTTGTCTAGAATGTACTTTAAGAATTCACAGGAACCCCCCCATTAATGACTCACTCCGGGACGACATGCTTTACGGGATTAACAGATCTGACCCCTGGTATGCAGATATTGTTAATTTTATGGTTTCAGGTTATGTACCACCCGGAGCAAACAAGAAGAAGCTTATTCAGGAAAGTCGTTCACATATATGGGATGAGCCATATCTCTTCCGAGTATGCGCTGATGGCCTACTTAGAAGATGTGTGACCACTGAGGAAGGATTGAAGATCATCGACAGATGTCACTCATCACCATACGGAGGTCACTATGGAGCATTCCGTACACATTCAAAGATCTGGCAATGTGGATTCTACTGGCCTACGATGTACGATGACACGAAGCAATATATCAGAAGATGTGGGCCATGTCAAAGGCACGGAAACATAAATACAAGGGATGCCATGCCACTCACCAACAACCTTCAGATTGAACTCTTTGATGTCTGGGGAATAGACTACATGGGTCCATTTCCCCCATCTAAGAAGTGTGAGTTCATCTTGGTGGCGGTTGATTACGTCTCCAAGTGGGTAGAGGCACTACCTTGCAAACATGCCGACAATATCAGTTCGAAGAGGATGTTTGAGGAAATCATATTTCCAAGATTTGGAGTCCCCAGGATAGTGATAAGTGATGGAGGATCACACTTCATTGACAAGCGCTTCGAGCACTATCTATCAAGACATGGAATCCGTCACAACGTCGCTACTCCCTATCATCCTCAGACAAGTGGCCAAGCAGAGACTTCTAACAAGCAAATCAAGAACATTCTTCAGAAGACGGTGAACGAGATGGGAACGGCATGGAAGGACAAGTTACCCGATGCACTCTGGGCTTACCGGACAGCATACAAGACCCCAATTGGAATGTCTCCATACCAATTGGTATACGGAAAGACCTGTCACCTACCTGTTGAACTTGAGTTCAAGGCACACTGGGCCATAAAAAGATGGAATATGGACCTAGATATCGCCGGAAAACATAGAAGAATGCAATTATCGGAGTTAGAAGAATGGAGGGAGAAAGCATATCACAATTCAAAGATCTACAAAGAAAGAGTCAAGAGATGGCATGACAAGAGGATCAAGAAGAAGGAGTTCTCACCCGGAGATAAGGTATTACTTTTTAATTCCAGGGTGAAGCTTTTCGGGCATGGAAAGCTCCGGAGCAAATGGGAAGGACCATTCAAGGTAATTCATTCATCATCCCACGGAGCTATCACACTTCAAAATGACGAAGGTACGTTATTCAAGGTAAATGGTCAATGTCTTAAATTATTTTTAGAGCCCAATAAAGAATTAGAAGAAATAGACGTGATCAATTTTTACCTTCCAATTAAAAATTAAAGCCGGGATGACCTTGCCGACGCCAACAAGAGGATCGATGAGTTAGAGCATAGTCTTAGGAGGCGTGAGCGTCGCTAAGCTATCTAGATTAGATCTTGGGGCTATATATGTCTTAGTTATTATTAGATTTGATTAGGTTCGCTTATAATCAGTTTAGATCTATTATATTCGGTTATTATTATTAGTCGGTTGTAATAAATGCCTCAAGATTAATAAAGATTATTATTAGTATGTCTTGTGTGTCTCTACTTTACTTTTGTGCAAGAAAGCAGAAAACAAGTATGGGGGAGATTCCCTGACATGTCACACACACTTCGATCGCACCACTCCATGAACCAGGTACACACTCTGCACACTTTTACTACACACTTACACACTCACCTTAGTTTGTGCAAAATTTTATCTCTCTAAACATGATAAATTAAAAGGATAAAAATGCTTATAATCATGATCAATCTCACTCTGTGATATTTCCTGAAAACCTGCAATTATTAAAATTATTTCAAAACCCTGTGTTGCTAAAAGTCATTGTGGAATAAGAGATGGTAAGGGTATGAGTACCTTATTCTTAGTATCTTTATTGCTTGGAGAATTTGTTTTAAAAATCTCAAAATTATAGCTACCATCCTCAAGTTTTATATGCCTGCTAAACATGAAAATATTAATTAAAGCTATCTGCTTTGTATTGAGTTTGTTCAAAACAAGTTAGACCCTTGTTGAGAGATTTATCATACTCCTAAGATCAAGACATTTTTATTCAAAAAGATTCACTCTTCCGAAGTATTATTGCGTTAGAGGCATGGGCTATGCAAAATTATGAATATATCGAGGAAATAAAAAGGAGCAAGTGCTCGATAACCTCGTGGAAAAAAATGGACAAGTGTCCGGCAGTAGAATTAGGGGTACCTCGGTATCCACCCAAAATGAAAAAAAGAGATATGATAAAAATATGATGGAAAGAAAATGATAGCCCATGGTCCCTCTAATAAGCAATATGCCAGTAAGAGTGACAAGTTTTTAATTTTCAAAGTCTTTGATCTAAAGAGTATGGTATTCTTCTCCTCGGATCCGGTTTTGACCATACAATAAATGCAAGGTATGTATGCTTAAAGAATTATTTTTGCAAAATCAAAACAGCCTCAGAGAGAAATATAAAAGATAATGAGTGACTCTGAGAGCACCTATGAGGATAAAGGTATGCTACGTTTTTCTTTTCAAAAATATGTAAAAACTCCAAGTGATAGGGATTAAGAAGAAGAAAGGCTCTTTACTCTGACCATATATTTCCCTGACTATAAGTGCACAGTGGATTTTTACATCACCCTGCAGGTATGAAAGAATGTTTCAACCCCAGATGTTTTATTAACCAACCTTTTCTCGAGGACGAGTAAAAGCCTAAGTATGGGGGTGTTTGTTGACGGTTCTTAAGTATCAATTATAACCATCAAATAAATAAAGAAAAGGACCTATATGCAAGCAACACCTAGAATTAGGGTTTGATCTAACAGAATTCCACGAGTTTTGCTGTTTATCTATTTCTGTAGGGGGTTATCAGGAAATACGGAAGAAAGGCCCACGTGCCGGATTAATGACGGGATATTAACCGAACACGTAATTATCTTACATCTAGAAGATTCCAGAAGCCACGGGAACGAACGGGAGCCGTAACGGGGCCGGACATAGGGCGCCCGCCCTGTGCCCTAGGGCGCCCGCCCTGCCCCCGGGACCAATCAGGTCGAGTCTCGCGGATTATGCTCCACCGCCTTTGAGGATCAAGGAAAACCGTAGGATGAAGGTCGGTTTGATCCGACGGTCCAGATTCATCCAAAAGGGCTATATAAGCAAGGCCCCTGACCCCTGGTGGAGGAGACCCCAATTCATTATTCAGTTGCATATCTCTAGTTAGGGTTTAGAGAGAGAGGTTCCCTCTAGGGTTCCCACCTCTTAGGGCTTAGCATCCAATGTGAAAGTAGAATTAGTTCTACTAGATTGAGAGAGATAGAGTGGAGGTGTAGATCGGAGGAAGCCGGCCTGTCGGTGTCTACTCCGAGGTTGTACCTACGGGAGCAAGTTCTTCTAACCCGAGGCTTGTTCTCAGGATTCTTCAGTATTTCGACTTCTAAATTCTAGTAAGTTCTTTGTTTTATTGTTCTTTGGTTTATGAGTTTACTTTGATCTCTTCGCGTAGAGTTTAGAGTAATCATCTCTAGCGTAAACGTGGTGTTTAAGCTAGGATACTCATAGATATCCCCTCGTCTAGCCGGACCGTGGTAGTAGCGAGGAACGTGACAATTCCGAGTTACCTTTGTATTCCATATCCTGTTAGCAGGATCGATAGGGTTTATAGGTGCGGGTTGAACATCCTTTGTGGTGTCTAGATTCCGTAAACCTCCCCAATAGAATAGTAGATCATCCTTACCAAGGTTAGAAGAAGAGTGCGGTTGTAGTCTTCTCTATACATCACTCACATCGAATCATAGTGGTTGTAGCCTAAAGGTTAGTAGTAATAGATTTGGTTAGTCAGATGCACCCTTTCTCCTAAAGGTAAAAATATAAATACGATACCCAGGATAACATCTCGGGTGAAGTGCTCACCGATATCCGTGCGCTTGCGGATCCTATTTCCTAATTGCGTTACCAAATATCAACAGTTGCACAACACTAGTTCCCATGGGATGCAAGGCAGGTTTCAGTCATAATCCAAACAAGCATATAACTTATCATTTCATGTGACTTTTTGATTCCAAACTTTACGAAACTTTTCCAGGGATCAATATAGATAGTTATTGATGTGGGACATGTGAAGATACTTTGATAGCCACACCCAAGCATATATCTTTTAATTGAGCCTATATGTAAGCGAGGGTGCAATATCCAAGTTTAGGTTAGGGCTTATGTCCATAGGTTTAACTTTGCCATTGTCATCTCCACTAATCTATCATGTTTGATCTTAAACCCACCACTTAATTGGTGATAAACACCTGGGGTGTTACAGCCCTCCCCCCTTAAAAGAATCGCGTCCTGAGATTCGGAATGGAAGACCTTTTAAGGAAGAGAGTCACATTGTCTAGTTCCCAACATCTGCTATAGCATTCAGCTATAAAGCTTCAACATCGGTGAACAATTTGGTCAAAGGCACTTTCTGATACTTACTTCTTCTGGTCAAATTTGTCTGAAGAATTTCCTTCATTGACTTTCATGAAGCATTGTTACTTTGGGAGAAATCCAGGATAGCACGTACTGCATTCTCAGGGTATGGAGATCATTTGGTCCGTGAGCTGACCACTCACAAGTATCTGATTCTTAAGTGAGCACAGCATAGTCCGTATGAACTTTACACTAGACCGAAATCTTCAAAAAGATACTCGTTAAAATGACTCTATGTTCACAAAGGTTGAAAAGCAGTTCTCTACCAAAATGGCTTGAGCACAACCTTCCAAAAGGGTGAGATCATAGACGATAAATATACTCTGAGGCTATAGGATACTGACTAACCAATAGATAGGGTCTATGTTGGTCGTAAATGTTCCTTCATTTAGAAACCAACTAATGGAAAACTACTTGAGGTTCCATGTGCGCAGTTCTCTTTCTCTGACGACAACACTGTATTATCTGAGTCTATCGATGGTCAGTGAATGTGATAGCTGACTCTGTCGGCTTCGTATTTCTGCCAAATGTTACCTAAGAAGATTCTTTTATCCAAAGAAAACAGTTATCTGGGTTGAATCAGATGCAACCTCTTGGGTAAAAACATTTATAAGGTACCAAAGTATGTCATCATTGGAAAATAATTCCCAAAGAAAGATGTAACGAGGCCTTAAGGACAACAAAAGTTGTAATTATTCACTTAACCGCGGGGAGTAGTCGACCACCAAGCGATTAAGTAAAAATTTCCCTTTATGACTTAGTTACACTGTAAGTTGAGTTAACTTGCAGCGTAGCAACTTTGTCAGGCCAACTTTCACCTTGAGGCTTCCTTTTTAGGATCAAACAGCAGACCTAAGATAGGAAATCTGTTGTTGGACACTTCTCAAATTGCTTTCAATATTCCTCAACACTTTGTCCAATACAGTTATGGACAAACCGTTTGTGGCGCCTAAGGGCACAAGGATGTTGATCGAAACTAGGGCATGCTTTCTCTAATTCTTCACCGCAGCTGATTGAACATCTTGCACTATCTGTGTGATTGTCCAAGACGGAATTGACTTGATCACAATGGCTCTAAAAGATAGAATATCACTCAAGTTGTTGGCTAGTTGATTAACTTCTTGTTGGTTATTGCTCTGTAAGACATAGCCTTCATAGCTACCAAAGAGTCGTTACCTAGCTAGAGATTAACCTTCCTATTGGTAACTAATTGGTTGTCTCTCAGCACTTAAAAGTTCCAAATCTTCATTCTTGATCACAATAATTGTGGTTGATACAAAGCAGATGGTTGCCATCGAAGTCAGCAGACAAGGAGTTATATCAGAGATGGTTGATTTTGACGGTATGGCCATTATGCATACAAAGGTTAAAATTTGCATAATGTGACGATCGAGTCTTATCCAACGGATGACTTGTCCAACATTAAGTGTTGGGTGTCCTTTTTATCCAACAGAGATGAGATACGTTGCTCACTAGATTGAGTTGTCAATACTGGAACAACTAAGTAGAGTCACTTGTATACCACCTATTGCAGTCTGTTAATGTTTATGTCGGTGACCTGTCCTTCAAAGGTTATCCTCTTAGCAACTTCAGGAGGAAACTCCACTACTTTTGGTCTAAGATATGGATCTTACGATAAGATATGGGGAGATAACCAAGGAAGAGTTCACCTGGGAATAACATGTTGATGTTGTTCCGCAATGGATCATGACTAGAAACCACGATACCAGCGCGTGCCGAGCAACACAACCTTGTGTCGGCCGCCCACAGGAGGCTCTCGGTTTCGTCGCGGCACCGTTAGTTGCTACTCATAACACCATTACCGATCACATCACCAAGGTGAAATTTTAAGTGACACATTTTGGGTTGTAAGAACAAGCGCCATACAAGGAGGGATAGCAAGCAAAGGTAGTCACAAGGTTTAGAATCAACACGAAAATGATCCAAAGATCAAAATATAGCACAAGAGAACATAGCTCAATTGCTAAAGGCGATTAAGCATGAGATTTTTGCTTAAATTCTATGCACGACTTGCGTCCACCGAGGGAAGTACCAGATAAAAGATTAACAGGAGATTCAATCATGTTGAGCAACAACATGAGATCAAGACTGATGAACATCTCGAGACTTGGGAAGGTTGGGGACAGATTAAGCAAATTTCAAGGGCAAAAACCGATATGTAGTCATATATTGAGTTGATAAGGTTGATGCATGAATTTGCAAGCACACGATTTAGAGGCCATAGCAGAGAGACGTTACGTCACACTAGCTAACCTTTGGGAAGAGGTAACCAGAAGGTCCAACATGGATTTGGGTACGATCTCCACGACTGGCAACGTACGAACCATGGTCAAAGGCTAGCATTGATGGAAGTTAACTTGGTGGGTCAGTCGATAAGGGTCTTCACAAAAAGGGTTGGAAAACATCCACGGCTTATGCAAACATATAGGAGAACTAAACTTTGGGCTTTCGGTCAAGCAACGGCATGGATAAAACCTTCAAGGGCTAACCACCAAGTATACAGGCTCAGGCTCCTAAGAGAGAAAACCTAATTGAAGACAACAACCATACAATTACGTAATGTGAACGTTGTTCTGGGATAAAGCTATGCGACCCTCGTATGCTCACCGAGGACAAACGAGGTGACAACTAGGGCACTACCTAGATAACAAACACACATACACCTCACAATCAAGCAGTCGTTTGAGAAAATTCAAATGAATGGGCTTAAGCAACCAATACAAAGCACAAGGCTCACCCAAACAAGCATTTATCTCAAGCATGAACTAACTACAAGTTTAGCTCAAAACAAACGCTGGCTAAGGTGACTAACGTAGCTTGGGCACAGAATCTAGACATTAGCACAGCAGTTACTTGTTTCAACCATAACTTAGGTTGTAGACACCCCATAAAGGTGATCCTAGACTTTCTAGAAGGCTTAGAAAGTTTTCCACACGTTTGTTATTCGTACCAAAAGCTAAATCACAGGTTAACATGACCAGAAATGCTAATGTTTCAGATCTGTACCAATATAGACAGAAAATTTGACAAGAACTTCGAAAATGCGTAACTGGAGTTCTAGAGACCCAACAAGGCTGATCCTTAACTTGATGTAAAGCTTATTAAGTTTTCCATAACTTTCCTATTATCTTATTAGGATGATTATACAGCTAACAAGGTTAATCAACACAAAGAAGACATTTCTGCCCAGATTTGGACAGATTCTGTCATTCCACTTTGCAAGCTCACAACTAGAGATTTATACCATCAAAAGTAGTGATCTTTAGCATTTTGGAAAGCTTAGAAAAAGTACTACACTTCCTCTAATATTTCCAAGACATGATTCCATAAGTACATAGGTCAAATAAAGCAAACATTCAGATCTGTTCTGAACATGAGCAGATTCTGACAACAAACTTCTAAAATTTATAACTCCCAAACCATAAGACTTAGGGTCATGAAATTTTAGGAAAAGCTAGGTAAGTAAGTTAGCTACAACTTTGGTATTCTATATAACTACAGAAAACACCATTATGAGGACGAAAGCATCACTACAACTGAAACTATTCTAGCAGCCAACGTCCAACAAGCAAAACAAAGCTTGTTTTTGTTCTACTTAACAAGAGAGCACACCAACATGTTATTCTAGTAGCTCTAAATTTTGTTACCTTAGACCAACATGAATTTAATTCATTAATAAGAATCACAATTACTTAAGTGAGGTCTAGAGCAATTGCAAACACTTAGGTGAACAACATATCCACCCCTAGGCTAAGCTAGAGTACATCTATCGTTTCAAGCATATAACCACACTTATTTCTAGCAAGACTAAGCACACATTTTTTCAAGCAACATGGAGTAAAGCATTCTTGTTTAGCTTCACACAAGAAAGATAGTGTACTACGTTGATCACAAGTTACTTATCATTTGAAGAAAGGTGAGAGGAACATAGCCATGTATAAGGCAACAATCATGAATATGCATGCTTCGTCCTATTCGTCCTCACAAGATTGCCAACCTAAGGTGGCGATCACGTTCTATGTTGGTGGCATAACACGCACTCTCTCGATATATAGCTAGTCGTCAGCTACATTCGACTTACGCATTCGTGGTTAGCGTACCTGCAGAAAAGTTTCATTGCAACCCAACATTTCCCCAAATATAGCACACAATGAAAGCAAGAAAGTAAACTTCTAAGTACTCCCATATACATATACCTCCGTATATATATATGTAGCACCAAAACTACCCGAATCATCAATGACCCACAATTAAGTACCTTCATATATACATGTGTGTAACATGTAAATAATCCAGTAACCAAAACTAGCTCTCCCCTAGACCGCAGTTTGTACAGTTATGCTCTCACAACTCATACTTACCTGAGCGTAGGTGCGATGTTGCATAAAAGTAAACTAGCGACATATATGACTATCTCATATATGAAGGCTACCTCTAATCTGACACACTGGGTAGCATAGTGTGGGAGAGTCATCGCACATACATACCTTGGCCTGGGCGTAGATGCATAAATGAAAACCCCCAAGTTAGTACTTATATAAGCCACCTAATAATCCTTATATGGGCATCAGGAAATTGACCACTGGCATACTTAGATTTAGAATTCAGTTTTCACAAACCTATATATAGCTATAAGTTGATAAAACTGATTTTTTATAAAACAAAACATTTGTTTTAAATACACATATGACAAGTTTAATGTTGAATCTTGCTCCGATACCAGCTGTAACGGAACCGTCCAAATTATAAGAGCACAAGTACAAAAACAATCACCGAAGTGATCAAATTCTCGCACTTGAGCCCATATAACTCCGGTAGTCCAATGAAATCACACGGGATTTCAAACCAACCAACATACAAACCAAGATCGTAGTGATTCAACATAACAAGTCACATGTTACAACCATTTCACAAGTAGTTTAATATACATCGGAGTTCAACATAGTTATTACAACTTAATTTGAAAAGTAGCGGAAGCAAAGTAATTTGAAACTAACATTAATCTTATTTCAAATACATGCCAGTACCACGGTCGACTTCCAACAAAAGCATTAGAGAGAAGATAACTCAGAAGGATCATGCCCGTGATCACACTCCGTCACTACGGCAGGAGCCAACCGACTTTTGCAGTCGCCAAGATACAGCACAACCTGCAACAAGTGGGGATAAAACCCTGAGTACGACAATGTACTCAGCTAGACTTACCCGTCATAAACCAGAAATAAAGTGACACCAAGGATCATGCAAGGCTGATATGAAGTGGACTGGCTTGACAACATTTTGCATAAAAGCTTATTATGGATAAGTAATCATTAATGCTTAAGCATCAAGTTAATTATCATTAACCTGTCACCTATACTAGAACCTGTACTAGAGCACTCACTTTATTAGGAGCAAACAATATTAACCATAGCAGGTATAAATTGAGGCAACCTTTCCATCGTTATCCAATTAACCATCCGTTCAATTTAATGGAATCTACGTTGCCGCTGCTCAAGTCAAGTACTCACTAACCGGGAGCGACGGCGATTCGAATCGAATTCCTATCCAGCTGGAGGGGTATTTCTAACACTCACCGAGTCACGCCTGGCGAGGGCTGCTCAGGTCATCTTTCGTACAGTTCAGGAATCGCGGGTCCGAATGATGTCGCGTCCCCAAGGGCGACACTCTGCCAGGTGATAGGGACTCTAACCCCCCCTTGGTCTCACGCCAATGTCCCCAAGCACATCCTTTCTCTCCTCCAAGATGCAACCTACCATTCAATTCCTGGCCTGAACCATACTACTCGACTTCGCGGTCGGAACGACTTATCCGGCCAACTAAGTGTTAGACTGCGTTCAACATGACTCAAGGACGTACAGCGAATCGGTCCTTAAACGACTCAGACGGGGATAGTTCTACACCCAAGACCTTCATGCCTTGTTGCTTCACTATCGTCATCCCGCCCGGTCTCAAATCATTTTATTAACACATGGTTCCATTCCACGATAGCAAATATAGCCAACCGTGCCATATATGAATATCCCTACATCTCGCAGGTGACAGGAAATCACCTGACTTCTACCGCTTAAAGCAGGGCTAAGCATCTACTCGATCCTAGTCTATGTAGGGTTCACGGATTCATATATCTGGACAAGGAATGATATAATGCAGCAAGGGTTTCCAACCAACTCCTATCACTTAATGCAACAATACTTATAACATATATATAATTAATTGCTTCGAAGATAGGAGGCTTATAATGCTCCGGGGCTTGCCTGGGATCCGACTCAATGTTAGAGTTTGTCAGGTGAATTCGCTTGGCGAGCATTCTCCAATCTAGCACTTGTCCGGTCCTTCAATCTTCGGGATGAATCCACCAACTCCATCTTCGGGTTTGGCTCCACATCAGGTCCTTCACGTGCTTCAGCTAGCGTACCTAAATGAGGTGCAATAATGCATATGTATGAATGCATAGAAGTGCAATAAACAAAGTAATCATGCAAGCATACCAAAGTTCTCATCAACACCTAGAGCTAATTAACTAAATCCTTATTAGGGCATAACAAAGAAGATTGCAAGCACATCAATCAAGACACAAGTCTTATAAGATCTTAGGGTACCACCTAGGTATCATCAAACCCAAGCATGACAAATTGAATCAAAGTACTAGAACTAGAAATTGCTACCTTTTGGACATCAGACCAACAGCTGAGTAATTTAATCATAACTGGAGATCTACAACTCCAAATGACTTGCAAGAAGACATTATGGAAAGCTTATGAAATTATCTATATTTCATTTATAAACATCACAGCATGATTCCAAAGTTTATCATGTCAAATTTACATAAACACAGCAACTGATCTAACAAGACAGAGAGCAAGCAATTCTGTACCCCTACTTTAAACAGCTATAACTCCTAAACCACATGGCCAAATGCCACCAAATTTTAATAGCAGCTAGATACATAAATTATCTACAACTTTTGTATAAATAAGTTTCACAACAAAGCACATTATCATGAAGAACTTTGCTAAGTTCCCAGATCTGTCCAGAAACCTCATTTACAAGAAATAATTATTAACATATGTTGCAAACATATAATTGGACAAAACCAACTTTACCAACATGTCACACATGAATAATGAATACCAAAAAACATAGTGTCCTTTCCTAAATAATTTCTTTTAATGCATTTTCTTAATTTATTTAGATAATTAGGTGGAATTATGAACACCTATCAAAAGTGCACAATAAATTCTACAAAAATTACAGTGGCCTAAATATGCTCTCAAAAGTCTGCTATCCAAATTTCAATCCATTTGGGCAAGTATATCAAGCTCTATGAAAAAGACAAATAGTTATTGCAATAATCATGTGAGAGCAAGTTAAACTTAACACTCAATATTTTCTGTGAACACAAGGCCATATTATGAATCAATATGATAGAGAAACATCATACTAAGGTAATGGAACAACATTTCCTATTTTATCATATATATATTATTTATAAGCTATTTATCAAGCTATAAACAAGTTAAATCGATAACTTGAGCATACAATAAGCAATGACCATGAAATTTATATCACAGTACATACATATCATGACAAGACTACCATAAAAATTTCACACCCTTTGGAGCATCACAACTCAAGATATAAAATGACAAGTAATAAAATGAGATTTTTCCTTATTTAACAAGGTCAATTCAAAACCCTAAGAAAACAGTGAACAACTAGGGTGTTTAATATTTTTTCCTAGAAAGTACATGTCATTACAAAATTAACAAAACAAGAATCACTATTTTTGGATGTCTAAAACTCTAGATATGGCTCTGCTCAAGTTGTTAAGCATTTTTGGAGCATTTTTAAGGCTTAAATAAAGACATCAGAAAATATCTACAACATGTAACATATCATGACTCCACTGCATAGATCTTTTCCCAAGGTTTCCAAAAAGTCCACTTTTGCTATTTTTGGATTTATCTAGCAAGAGATATGCATTTTAGAAGATTTACATAAAATCTAAAATTCAAAATCAGCATTTTCTAACCCTGACCGAATCTGCTATGCACACCCGAACACATACTCAAAACAGCCACTCCATAAACCGACGCGAGGGGCCCACGGTCAGGCCGGGCCCGCACGTCAGTTACTCACAGAGACACAGAGAGGGAGTCGGCTTCTTCTACCTCTCGACAACGAACACAAGAATGGAGGGGGGGCGATTCGCCGGCGGTGCCTACTCCGGCCAGGGGAAGACCAGCAGCAGCGAGCATTGGGCCGCGTGTTCACCCCCGTGCCCGAGCGACGCTATCGGTGGTCGTGGACGACCGAGGGAGGAACCGTGGCCCGCTGTCCACGATGACCAGCGAGACCGCCGCGGTGGCTCCGTCGCCGGAGCTCGCCGGTGGCCAACGGGGCCGAGAAAGAGGTGCTTTGCGGGCGGTGTGGAGGGAGGAAGATGGTGCTCCGCTTGGCTGAGGACGAGGAGGGTCGTGGCGGAGGAATGCCGGCGGCCTGGAGCTTGGCCATGGCGGCCATGGTGGACAGCGCCCTCCGGTGACAAATGGATGTGGGGGAAAACGGCGTTCAAGCTCGCGGAAGGGTAAAGAAACTCCTGGCAGTGGCGGTTTGGTGCATGGCGGCTGCTAGCGGTGGCAAGGATGGTGACCGAGCTCGGAGCTCCGCTCCGGCGCCCATGGCGAGCAGAGGGCGAGGAGAGGGGAAAGTAAGGGCGAAGGCGAGCGTTGGAGCGCTGGAGGAGTGACTGTGGGCAGCTCGGTTTTCCCCCCCTTCTCGGTTCAGCCAGACGGAGGCGCGTGGCGCGGTGGAAGACGCGCGGCATCCGTGGAGGCGCGCGGTGCATGGCCGCCATGCTCATCCCTTAGGGGACACCTGTCGAGCACGTGGCGGGCTTCGGTGAGGCCATATTGGGACGTCATTTTGGGCTCGATACAGGCTGATTTGCGAATTGGGTCAAATAGCAAAGTTGTTCAACTCAGTATACTCTACAAATTTCATTTAAGCACCAAGGTCATAAGACCCACAGATTAGGAGATAATCAGTCCCCAAATCACTAGTGTCAACAAGTTAAGCTAGGGCTCGGTTTTGAAATTTTGCAATGCCAAACTTGGTCAAATTGATCCCAACTTTTTACATGTTGTTCTCCAACAAATTATTTCCAACTTTCATTTTTGGACCAATTTAAGTTACTTAGTAAAAACTTGAGAACGCGGGATGTCAATGTCGAAGACACTGAAATCGGGGCTTTAAAATTGCTAAGTGTTGGAAACAGTCTCAAAACTGACTTGTGGGCCCTTTTTGATCATGTTCCACACATTTTCATGACTTGACTCTTAAACAAAGTTTGTTCCTTATAAAATTCTCTACGACTTTGTCAAAGGGTGCACAGCCTTGCAAAGCTTCTAGGTTACACTTTTGAAACGGTCAAACAAAAGTGTTCCAGGGTCCATACATGGTCAACCATCACTTAGAAGCACATTTAGGCAAAATGATCAACATGAACATTGTTCCATGGAGTGTCCTAAGTGTAGTTAAGGTGTTGTAGAGGCCAAACATACCCACCATGCATAGGTTGCACAAAAGTGCAGGCCTCACATGCCTTGAAACATAGAACTCAAGTGAAATGCTATAGTCATTTCATGTGGTTGTTTCAAGATACATGCTACACATGTTCCACTAGGGTGTTCCACATGTGTCCCAGATGTGTTGCACATATTGCATGTGTATGTTGCACAACACTAGTTCCCATGGGATGCAAGGCAGGTTTCAGTCATAATCCAAACAAGCATATAACTTATCATTTCATGTGACTTTTTTATTCCAAACTTTACGAAACTTTTCCAGGGATCAATATAGATAGTTATTGATGTGGGACATGTGAAGATACTTTGATAGCCACACCCAAGCATATATCTTTTAAATGAGCCTATATGTAAGCGAGGGTGCAATATCTAAGTTTAGGTTAGGGCTTATGTCCATAGGTTTAACTTTGCCATTGTCATCTCCACTAATCTATCATGTTTGATCTTAAACCCACCACTTAATTGGTGATAAACACCTGGGGTGTTACATGGCGAGTGCTGGGTTACCAACTGAACAAATCAAATCATTCAATGATTGGGTGTTGAGCATTGGTGATGGAACTGCAGAAGGTACTGCCCATAATGAGGATGATGGTTCTGCCCTTATCGAAATACCACGTGATATACTGGTTCCAAGGATTGGTTCTACTGTTGATGACATTGTGAGATCTACTTACCCTAACCTAGAAACCTCATATTCTGACCCAGTATATCTAAGGGAACGGGCTATTGTTTCTCCAAAAAATGACACAATTGATGAAATTAATACCCATGTGCTTTCCTTATTCCCAGGCCATGAAAGGATATACCTCAGCTCAGATAGTTTGGTTGATTCATCAAAGGAGCACGGTAACTTGGACCTGCTTTATCCTGTCGAGTTCCTAAATTCTCTGCAATTCAAAGGAATCCCTCCCCATAAGCTTATTCTAAAGATTGGTTCCCCCGTAATGCTTCTGCGCAATTTAAACCAGAGTGCTGGCCTCTGTAATGGTACATGTCTTATAATAACACAGCTAGGAGATCGTGTGTTGGAAGCTCAAATAATAACTGGTTCGCATATTGGTGATAAGGTCCTCCTTCCTCGAATTTCCTTGCACGTATCCAACACTAAATGGCCATTTGTACTTAGTAGACGTCAATTCCTAGTGCGATTGTGTTATGCAATGACTATAAATAAGAGCCAGGGACAGACTTTGCATAGTGTTGGCCTATACTTGCCCCGTCCAGTATTTTCTCATGGACAGCTCTATGTTGCTATATCTCGTGTTACATCTAGAGATGGACTTAGGGTTCTAATTGATGATGACAGCGATCCAGACTCCAACCTCACTGAGAACATTGTTTATAGAGAAATCCTCCAAGCCCTATGGTATTGTTTCTTCTAATGTCATGTGTGTTCCATACTTGCTCAAGTTGTTATGGCATCTTTCATGTCACCCATACACCCCTGCAATTGTTTGTTGTATTTTTCTCATTTTTTTTGTGCTTTATTTGACTCCTGCTTCCCTTCCCATGTTTGCCTATTGCCAGATGTCGTACAGCTTGCTATCCCATATTAATCCAACAAGGCACAATTGGTGCATCAAGGTTAGAGTTGCTAGGATGTGGCACTCATCTAGGACTTCTAAGGGAAATGGTGCTACTACCATGGAGCTTGCTCTGGTTGACGAACAGGTGACTACCTGACACGTGTGCCTGTATTGTTTTACTCCATGGTTAGTATGGACCTTTGAATCTTTGTGCATCAGGGTGTTGGCATTACAGCCTGCATTGCCCAGAAGGACGTTAACAAGTTCGCCGATGCTCTAGTGGAAGGGCATTCATACATGATAAAAAAATTTCAAGTTAGCAAGCAAGCAAGGAAGTACAATGCCGTGCCCAACACACACACGATCTTTTTTACGCCATGGACTGTTGTTGAGGATGTCCCTGTGGAGCTATCCAACAATCTTCCACTCTATGTTTTTAATTTCGTGGACTTTGAGGACTTAGATCGCAGGGCAAGAGGCAAGCATGTTGTGCATGGTTTAGTAGGTATGTGTTGAGCCTCATGGTCCAGATTTCCGTAGCCTCTTTGGCAATGTAATGTTGATACCATGTTATGTTGATGGAATTTTCAACAGATGTTATTGGACAACTTACGGTCATCCATCCAGTCATACAGTCTAGTGGTCTAAATGGGATGACTGTCAGGCGTTTGGTGGACCTACGCGATTTAAGGTTGGTTTCCGTATTTGTTTATACATTTGTTGGTAATTATTATTGTTTTCCTAACCCTTCACTATGTTGTAGTGACCGGCTTTTGCAAGTAACCTTGTGGGCTGAGCATGCCACAACCTTTGAGGATGAGTTCCTTGCTAAAACTGCCGATAAAGATGAACCAGTCGTAATCGTTTTTGCTGGAATGCATGTGAGGCAATACTTGGGTGGGTGTTAGCATCGTGTTCCTCAATACTAAATATATGCCCATCATGCATCCTGATCTGCCCGTTTAAATGCTAACCTAGGTAATCCAACATGTGGGAGTGGTGATGCAACAAAATGGTACATGAACATTGACATACAGGGTCAATGCTTTTCGTGCTAGGTAACCCGTTACACAGCCTTTTTTCTTGTTAAGTTATGCATATGCCTTTGTGGGTGTGCTCACGTGGTTTGTCCTGTCCTCAGCCTACAGGGGAGAGGTTCTGAGGTCGTGCTCCTACCAGGGGATGGTGCATCTGATGCCGGTGCTATCGATGAGCCAGGTTCTAATAGGAAGACTGTGTTGGAGCTCCTCTCATTGGATCCTCATGAGAATAATGTACTTCCTTCCTATCAACTCATCATATTTGTGCCTATTGTTGCATGGTGTAGTTTAACCTTTATTATGTTCTAGGGCGTACGCTTTACTTGTGATGCAAGGATACGGGAAGTCGACGTTTCCAATGGGTGGTGGTACAAGGGATGTGCTACATGCAAGAGAGGGCTAAAGCCAACTTTTGATGGCTTTGAGTGTACTAACTATGATGAGACGCAGCCAACGGTCATCCCTAGGTATCCCTTGCTCGCCATTGGTTCCCTTCCAGTATCCAGGCCTATCAGCTGATCTTAGTAATTGTCTTCCCTGCAAACACAGCTACAAGCTGAGTGTGGTGATTGATGATGGTACTGGCCACGTCAAAATATTTCTATTCGGTGGTGTAGCAGAGCAGGTTGTCCGACGCACTGCTGCTGATCTTGTGGAAGAAAGCTCATCTAATCAGATTCTGCTTCCAGCTTCCCTTCGCAGTCTTGTTGGACGGAGCTATGTGTTCCAGGTGGTTGTCAGTGAGCAGACATTTAGAACTGGACAGCTGACTTTCTTGGCAAGGAGGGTGTTTGCGTCCCCAGCGGACGCTGATGGCCAGCGTGGTGGTCCTCGTGCTTCTATTGGTGGCTGTCCTCTAGGTCCATCGCCGAGTAAAACCTCAACCCAACCAAAGGAACCTAGTGTTGGGACAACGATTGAGACAACAAATACTACCTCAACCCAACCAAAGGAACCTAGTGTTGGGACAACGATTGAGACAACAAATACTACCTCTGCTAAAGAAAACGATGGCACCGATTCCACCTTGGCTAAAGTCCCCACCTATGTAGAAAGCGCTTCCACTCCACCTCCAGATGCTGTTGTAGTTGCTGATGGCAAAAACTTGGCAAATGAAAAAGGGGTGCTCTCTAGTGCTCGTGAGGATACTGGGTATGCACATTTTCTCTCGATACAATTACCTATTGCTCTTGCGTGTTACTTAGTATTCCAATTAAAGATGCTACCCATTTCCATGGCATAAATGAATGAAATAATTATATATTGGGACGGAACCTGCTAATGATGTATTTGTGTGATGCAGGAGCCATCTGGGCAAAAGATCAAGATCTGCTCGGAAGGAGCTATCCTTTCCAAAATAAGAGGAGGCAAGGTATATTCTCTATCGTGTTGGTTCCCTGTGCACCTTGAACAACTAAATGATTTTTTCTTTAATTTTCCAGTGACTAGTAGGCCTGCGTCGGTGTGTTGCACTGTCAACCTACCACCGCTACGCCTCCTGTCTAGACCACACATGTGGTTACCATGTGCCCATGTTGGTGTCCTAATAACTAGCAATATATGCACATGGAAGAATAAATAGTGCTTGTTGCACTTATGCTTTGCTGTGACGCTGTCTCCTATCTGTGTTAGCCTTTTGTGTTCGTTTAGGGACCGTGTACTCCGTACTCTAGACTCTTCTACATCAGTTCATTCAATAAGGTCCTATGTATGCCTACCTGTTCCAGTGTAGCATATGTATTAGGCCATTTGCTGTTGTCTCGCCTGGCATCGTGCCATGTTACTACTACCATGTGAGATATTGTATTCCAAGATAATTTGTACGGTCATGTTCACCGATTTGAATAGATATATATCTGCCGTTTCGTTTGCATATGGTACCCACGTCCACGTGCTTGTACTCGTGATTTGTCTATCCTTTGGTGTAGGAGCAACTTTCTGCGGTACCCAGTTGGCCAGGCTCCTCTGAAACAGCTTACCGTCATCTATATGTATAGGTGAACCGAGGCGTATAATGCACCTTGGAAATAGTTTTATTAGATTAGTTCTAAGTAGTAGATGATGTGACCTTGTATGCAAACTTGATAGCAGTAGGAAAATACATTGGCCAAGCACAGTACGCGGCACTTAGCTTGGAACCTAATGAGTTGGTTGTCTCCAAGGAACACATACACCTAATAATCAGATAATTTGTATGTGCGTCCATAGTACCTTGTTCTATCGTTCCTTATCGGCTAGATTCGTCAGCACGTACATCCCTGTTCGTCATCGTTCCTTCTTGCAGAGAATCACGTACTTTCCATCTCCGTTCCCGAGTGTCGAGGCTGCCGGCGTGCTGCTCACCAGCGTGTGAGCTGTTCGCATAGTTGCATGCGAGGGTGCGCACGGTGCATATCCGTCGTGCTCTTAGAACTCGCCTCTTTTGAGCTAGCATCCGTTGTGCTCTTAGAACTCGCCTCTTTTGAGCTAGCTTATGTTCCCAGCCAGGAAAAGGTAAGGGCGCCATGCATGGACGCTGGTCGCCAAAAAACACACAACAGTTGTCTGCTGGCTCTGGAACCATGAGTGCATATGAAGGCTTAAATGCGATCAATGCATGTAGCCGGTGCCTGATGAAAGTAGCGACGACACATGCATGCATGCGGCTGAAAGGTTGATACTTTCAATACCCATAGCATGTTGAATTTTATGATTGGGCAGTTCACCTAATATCTTAAAATTGTAGGGAAATTTTGATGAAGTAACCGAGTAACCATGGTTTATACCCAATACAAAAATGAGAAAAAACAAACAACTGTTTCCGGAGGGTTCTTTTAGAGCTAACATTTTCATTTCATAGTAACTAAACAAAGCAATGCTTGTTACTGAACTTTTCTGCAGTTCACAGTTATTAACTACTCCATCCATTCCAAATTATAAGTCGCTTTGACTTTTTTGGTACATCCATTTTTGCTATGCATCTAGATAAATAATATGTCTAGATACATAGCAAAATAGATGAATCAAAAAAGTCAAAGCGACTTATAATTTGGAACAGAGGGAGTACAGTAGAACAATTAGAGAAAATAAGAGAATTTTGTACTGCACACAAGTTTTTTTATATAGAGTTAATAGAGAAAGTCAATAAGGTCGACGATTACAAAAGAATGGCCACATGTGCAGGTAGCTGGTAGATAATCCATCCGTACAGAGACAACCAATATAACATGTGCACTTCAATCAAACTAACACATAAACCGAACAAAAACACTTGCACCGAATCAATTACGAAGGATGGCCTCCACTGAGATTACTTACAGATCAAAATCCTGACATTGGTGCTATTAACCAGCACCATCAGTTTTGCACAATCCTCTGAAAATACAAAAAAAAAAGAATAATAAATACTTTGATCAGATCAATCTCCTAGGGATTAATTATACCTCCCAAGACGATTGGCATCGTATCTGACTGAAAGGGGACGATCGGCCGCCGTGGCCCATGGCCATGGTCGACTGCGTGAGTGACGTGAATCACGCCGGCTTTGCGCTTCTAGGTTCTGGCTGAAACGAAACGTGGGGGCTGGGAAGGGTGGCGGCGGGGCAGAGAGAGACGATCTGGGCGAGTTTATTTATGGTTTTTTTAACGGAGCGATTAATAGTCCGACCCAAATTAGGGGGTCGATCGTTTTGCAAATATTAGGATACAGTTAGCAAACGACCTAAAATAGTGTTCTACGTGATGTATGCGTATACACTACTAAAGGATGCCTTGGTCGTGATGACCTCTGTGGGATTATTGCACTGCCGCATGCGAGCAATTAGGGGCATGCTATATAGTTTAGACGAAAAAAATGCACGCAACATCGGCTGGAACCTTGTTTAAGGTAGCCCCAACGACATGGGTGGTGCGCCATTAGGATTACATACCCATAATATACATACCCTGGGGTTCTACTTATACATTACAAATACGTGGTACAAGGAAACTAAATATAGTTAGATAGTTTTATGCCACTGGATTGCATGTACCCTCCTCCTCAGACGGTATTCATGGCTTAGTAGAATGGCGCGCGTGTCGGTCTCCCTTTACGTGGGCTTTTAGGCAATGCACCCTCCTTATTGAGTGAGCATATAGATGGGGTAGCATCATCTAGGCACTTAGGCAGTGCAGCCTCCTTGTTGAGTGAGCACATAGATGCCGTACCATTTTGCATCCTAAGTGAGCTAGAGGCTGCAACATTCTCCATCTTGAGGGAACGCTTGGGTTCCACGAGTAGCTTCTTCTGCTTTACAACTCGAGTAGCATGGTACATGTCGCACAAGGATCGGTACTTGCCGATGCCTTCCGAGTCTCCAGTAGGATCCGGGGTGCTACGTGCCTCCGTTTCTACCTGCATGCAGGAAATAAAAGACCGATCACGAGGTGTGTCACATTTTGGTGACCATGGAATGTCTTAGTCTGCATTAATAGGTAGAATGATGAATTCACCTTGCATTCGACTGAACAGAAGCAGGCCACACCCATTAGCCACCGTTTGCACAACAAACATTCAGAGATTTTGTGCCCACGCTTGAATCCCACACGTCCATTGGTGGTCCACCTGGTCAGATGTACTACCTGAGATTGGTTGATGGAATGCTGTTGTACTCCTGTTATGTCAATCAATCCCATGATATCTTCAGTCCGTACCACTTCTTTGAATGATACTTTGCGCACCTAGGTGATGATTTATGTGGTGTTACATACAATGTTAGTAATAAATAGAAGGACATGGTTGTTTTATTAAGTGTGATAACATTTGGAAACCTGTAAAATCCGATGAGACAGATGATTTTTCTCGGCAGAGGGAGCACAGAGCCTCTTGTCGTAGATCCCGACAGTCTAGACAAAAGAAGCTGCACCGACTGTGCCTGTCTACTGTTGTTGAACTATGCATGGGGCAGGGGTGACCAAACTTGTTGCCAAGCAGCGCTGCCATACGCTCAGCGCTTATGCCCGTAGCAGCCATTACGGCCAACTTAACACGTTGAGCGAGCAACAGTTACACTTGCCACCTAGTGTTTTTTGATCGGTGTTATACTTTACCCTATCCGACAGTATGTGCCAATGCGCGTACCCACTACTACATGCCAGGTAGCATTGTTATGGTTTAGTTCTTTGGAAATAGAAGACAAGCTCAGGTGATATGAGGATTCACTTCTTTGGATTGAAGGCAGATTCAAGTAGCATCGGTTTCAAGTATCTATGAGAAGGCGCATGGGAGCGGAGGTTTTGTGAAAAGTCAGATACCCCACCTGTGCATCGGGAAGTACCTAGGTGGCGTGTAGGTGCTGGGACACATTTCATAAGTTGCAGCCATGCATAGCTATGAGAAAGGCTCTAGTGGACGAAACGGGGCACAACTAATAATAATGGGCAATTGGAGCAATCATTACAGTGTGGCTATTTCTCACCTTGCTTTTCTTTCTAAAGACACGATCAGCAGGTTTGTGGGTTATAGTATCTACACTAGGCTGCTACTTGGGGCTGGCAAGCATGGAAGGGCAAGGTGTGGCCTGGAAGGTATATATAGGGATGGTCTATTTAAGGGACCTTTCGGTGGGTAGCCCCTATAAGTTGCTCTAACAGCCTGATCCGGTTGTGCTTATTTGGCCGTGGCTGACGCTGTTTACGGCAATCTTATGCCATGATTATAGAGAATGACACCAATAATCATGCTATAGGCAGGTTCTGTGTCAAAAAACATGTTATCTGGGTTACCTACTGCTCAGCACTCGGTGCCCTGAATATTCTAATGATCCTAAATGCACATATGCCTTGAATCCGTATATGGAACGATAGACATTTACCATCTCTAATTTTGATAAATACGTACAGTCGGAAATTGTATTTGAGGCAACTTTTGGAAATGTGAATCCTTAATTACCAATAAACTTCGGTATATTTGATTCCGGTGGCAAAATGGCGTCCGTATGTTTAACGCAAGGAGAGGATGTTGTCATTACGTTACAATCTTGTCAAAATAGTTAAAGTCTCGTTTGGTTGCCTTTGTTTTTTTAACACACATCACATCGAATGTTGTGGCACATGCATGGAGTACTAAATATAGACTAATTACATGCATGTCGGCACAGATTAAAAGTAATTTACGAGACGAATCTATTAAGCCTAATTAGTCCATAATTAGACACTAATTACTAAATAAGACGAAAATGCTACAGTACATGTTAAACTTTAACAGGGCAAACCAAACACCTCTAAAACTGGTGGTTGCATGTTGTAGGCTTTGGTCTCGACACTTGTTGTCGCGTTGTGGTACCAGCTGCTGCCTGGTGATGCACTTGCAATAAATTGGCGCCTGGTTGCTGCTGGCTGCTGCTTGGTAGGTGGAAAAGACAAGGCCTTGCTTTGGTGCTTCCGTGTCTGCATCCCTGAGTGTACAGCATGGACCAGTGCAGCGGCGGCGTGCAGCCATGTGCACGCTAGGCTCATGTTGATGGGTACCATCTATAATTACTGCTCTATATTGTTGTGAACACAGGCACACAGCTATGGCAGCAGCAACAATGAAAGCCTCGGACCGCTCCAAATGTACAGCCAACACATGGGAGAATTGTGGTCATCCCCTATCCCTGGCCTACGTTGTACTGGTAGACACTTTTTTTTGTTTGCATATGCAGACTGCATTTATTTGATTGGCGTCGTGAAACATGTTCTGTCCTGTCACATTTGTATAGCAGTGCGTGTCTCATACTCTCTTGGATCAGATTATCTTGTCTCTTACTCCCTCCCTCCAATAATACATGCAACTCTGGGTTGCGTATCAGATAAAATTATTCATGTTTGATCAAGTGTTTAGTGCATAATATTCGTAGCTATGACTCTAAATTAATTTATTATGAAATTATATTCCATATTTAATCTAATGATATTTATTTGGTATTATAAATATTTATAGTTTTTTTATCTATAATTAGTTAAACATAATATACTAAAACATGCTATTGTGCTAGAATTGTATGTTTTCTTGGACGGAGGGACTACTACCTTCGTCCCATAGGGATTGTCCTTTTTTGAATCCCAAAAACAAATATTTCCAATTCTATCTAGGCATAGACAAGGGGTAGTACTAATATTTACGGTACCTAATAATATGGAATAAACAAATTAGCATGCATTGCTCATAAATATAACATGTGTAGCACCATTCCACAGTCGTTCATATATCACTTCACACAATATAATACAGGGGTAAGAAGACAACAACAGATTGTCCACAATCAGTTGTTGCTCTTATGTTTGTGTGGGCCTAATTTTGAATAAGGTACCTACGCACAATCGCTAAAGTTGCGATGAGCATTACTCTCGCTATGGCTTGCTGCTATTACAGCATGCAATGAGCCGTGTGTGTAGCTCAAGTTTTACAAACACTAGCACCATGAGCCGTTGCCACAATGCCATGCTCGAGTTGTCGAGCTGACACCTACTCCACGCGATTACCGCATGAGTTGCCGATGGTCCACTGCATGGGAGCTGCCACCTAGGCGCCCTGTGCGAAACACTTCCTATGCGTAGCGCCGGTCCGTCGCACGCGAGCTGCTGCCCGGGCACCGTGTGGGAGATGCCGCTGCGCCACCCCACTCTAGCTGGCCTCGCGTGCTCCGTTACTGCAAACCTAGTGGTGGGCTCTGTTTCTGGTCAAGAAGCAAAAAGAGACCTTCTACTTTGCTGCTTTGAGAGAGACAAACCCCATGTCGCCGTGTGCTTTGTCACAGTTGCGTCTTACGTACATAGTTATATTGTTTTCACTCTTACATACGATTTTGTAGTTACTCTTTGGTTATTAATATAGATAATGTTACAGTCTTGTGGACGAAAATGCACATCATCTAATAGCGCCGAAGATGAAACCTTCATAGCCAAGGGTGAGGATGACATATTGTGTATCAGATGGCAAGGTGTGTCTCCACAGCAGTTGCCTGATATTTTGCATAAGCTTCAGTCATCTTCGACCTCTTGCTCTACCGAGAGTGCCCCCGTTGAAAGCTAGCCAGCCCTTGGTGCCATGCTGCCTCGTCGTGCAAGTGTGCGACTGCAGCCGCAACAGCATCGCTTGCTGACCCACGCGCTAGGCCGCCGGCCCTTCCTTGCTTGCTTGACCTAGCTATACCTACCTGCCTGTGCACCCTGCACTGCCCCGCACAGGAACCCCCGATGTGCAAACGCACTGAGCTATCTATAGCGGCGTCAGTGGACCGGCACGCGGTGCCTAGCTGGGAGAGATCGCCGGGCGGCCGGCGCCTGGCTTAGTCAAACCGGTCATCTTCTTGTGAGCCCGTCGACTGGCGGATAAGCAGATTATCAGGCAACTGTGCTTGAGTATTTCTCAAAAATAAAATACACAATTAATAATGGCTCAATGCAAAGTATTGAAGAAATTACAGACAATTTATTATAATATCTATCTATTTAACTGTCCGTTTTCGGATTACAAGACCTTAAAGACGGTGGGTTGCCTGTAGGCTGGTGAACTGCCCTAAGCTTCCATCTTCTCCACCGGTGTTGGTTTCATCTAGCTGCCTTCACCCCACTAGACACAGCCTTACCAGGCTAGCTATTTGCCTTCCCCATAGCGGGCCATCTCCCTCTCAAGTTCCGTTATTTTAGCTTTCAACCTAGCATTCTCTGTGAGTAACTTGCCTTGTCTACTTTGTAGTCGTGAACAGGTCCATTCAAGGTCGTCCCTTTCTTCAGCAACTTCCTTACATATTTTTGCGACACCCATCACCCTCGCCTTCCATACATCCAGTTTCCTACTGCTAAAATCATTGATTTTAACAAGGCCACATTTCTCTAGCATGGTGACGGCACCAAGAGCCGACTTTCTAATGGCTTTTCTTGCAGAAATCGATGAGGTGGCTGTGAACTCTCGTGGACCACGGTATCCCATGGAGACCCAGTTAAGAAGATCCACTTCTATGATAGCATAGAACTTCGTGTCCTCCCTCTGCTTGCATGTAATTCTTGGTTCATTCAGTCCAAGCCGACGCACAATCCATGCGAGGCTCCTCAAGTAGTTGATGGTTAGCTTTGCCATGTAGATCACCTGGGATGGTAACTAAGGAATAAAATTACAGTATGTTAGGGTAAGTGGAGACGCAGAAGAATATTTCGCTCAGCTTATACAAGAAGTGAATACTAATAAGTGTTCTATCTAAATATCGAGCCAAGTGCAATTATTCCATGCACTGACCTAGCACGTACGATGTCTAATTATTCTTAGGCTTAGTGAATGAGAAGTGGGAATTGATAAACATATTTCTTGTCAGCCATACCTCGCCCCCTATGGCTTCCTTCTTGCACGTATAGGATGCCTATGATGGCATAGACTTTGTGTCCCCTTTTATAGACTCCTAGAAACTATGGCTCGCACAAACGCAGGTGAAGGAAAGGGGTACTCTAGGGATATAGGTTCACCATTTTAGGGTCCGGTTGGATTAAATTTAGCTACTAAAACTATTTTAGCTACTCTTGGGTGATAGAGGGACTAAACTATTTTAGCTCTCTTTTTAGTCAGTGTTTTAGAAAATTTATCTACTAAAGTGACTAAAATTTAGCTGGCTAAAATTTAGCAAGGGGAACCAAATAGGTGTTTTAGCTCTCTTTTTAGTCCGTGTGTTTGGAAATTTAACTACTAAAGTGACTAAAATCTAGCTGGCTAATTTAGCCGGGGGAACAAAAAAGGCCCTAGTGTATGTTGTCGTTTTCCCCATCCCGTTACGCGTTTTGACCTCAAACTGATAGCCGAGCATGGGCGTCGATATTGATAGATACGGGAAGCAGTTTAAAAATGGGTTCACGTGGGTCTATTATTGCCACCCATGTTATAATTAGACTCAGACATGAATATCTACGCTTTCTCTAAAATAAATACTCCGTCAGTTCAGAAGAGAACATAATTATAACTTTCCAGTAAAATAAATGATTTTAGATTTCGCTAGATCTATACAAAATATTACTAACATTATATTATATGATACCAAATAGGCGTTATTACACTAACTATGGGGTGTATTTTATATAGAAAATTTATTTGTAGAGGCCATTGTTAATATTACTTGTGTTTTCTTGACCAAAATTTGTAAAAAAATTGCTTATTCTAAATCTAGAATTGAACAGGTAACGCCTACACTTGTCATTTGAATTTTGCATCAGGACCCATCCCTATCCTTATGTTCCATCATATGATGTAGATTGATTCGACCCATGAGACAGTCAGCCAGTCACCCACCTTGCCAATTGTGACGGGACAAAACATGCTTCAGAGTCTATGAAAATTAAATGCTAGCCTGCATGCTTAGCCATAGTGTATGCATGCAACTGAAAGGCTGAGACGTGATAAATGATGTGAAGAATTGACGGTGCTTGTATGGAGTAGTATGTGTTGGATTCATGCGTGCAGCTGAAAGCCTAGAGGTGCATTAATGCAGCACCACCAATGGTCACTTGTCCATGCAACATTCATTTACTTTCATTTACTATGGCTGTGTTTACATACAAAATTTTTTGCAAAATGATTATGTAGCACTTTTTGTTGTTATTTGGCAATTAGTGTCTAACCATGAACTAATTAGACTTAAAAGATTTGTCTCGTGAATTTCGTCTAAACTGTGTAATTAGTTTTATTTTTTATCTATATTTAATGCTTCATGCATGTATCCAAAGATTTGGTGTGATGGAGAATCTTGAAAATTTTTGCAAAATTTTTTGCATCTAAACTGGGCCTATGTGTATAGTCATTGCCATCCATGGAGCCATAGGTCCAGTTAATGTGATGAGACTTGATACACATAGATGACCGTGCGAGCTTGTTCTTTGCTCCTTGCTCTGAGCTCCACGCTAGACCCTGATTAGTCCACTTACTGATACATGCACCGGCGTGAGCCACGACAGGTGCCTGCCCCCGCCTTGGCCCTCACTTGATATGCCAACACTTAGGCTGCGTTTAGATGCAAAAATTTTTGTAAAACGGCAAATAATATCCAATTATAGTCTAATTAGGCTTAAAAGATTTGTCTAATTAGGCTTAAAAGATTTGTCTCGTCCATTTCGTCTAAACTGTATAATTAGTTTTATTTTTTATCTATATTTAATGCTTCATGCATGTTTTATTTTTTATCTATATTTAATGCTTCATGCATGTGTCAAAGATTCGATGTGACGGGGAATCTGAAAAATTTTGCAAAATTTTCTAGGAACTAAACAGGGCCTTAGCAGAATTGTTTCTTTATCGATCCATAGTTATTCACTTTTTCTCTATTGGCCTTTTTCCTTCTGTGCTGCACCATACGATGTGATGTATTCTAATGTGGTGAAATCTCGTAATTAAAGCTCTTTGTCCTGTCCCTTTGTTAACATTTACTCTTACTCTGTCCTTCGCGTTTGGCTCATGTATGGATGTTCAGGGTTGCATGTTTTCATGGTGCATGTGTGTCCCTATTTATAGCCTCTAGGCCACCTATCCATTGATGGTTAGACGAGCAGTGATTAACATACGTGGTCAGACAAATAATAATAATATAATAATAATAATAATAATAATATAAAATAATAATATGTCAAACAAGATTTATTATGAAAAAACATTCCATCATTGGTCAAAGTTGAAATTCGTTGACTCCTCGGGAAACGAGAATTGCATTCTTTTTGGGACCGAGGGAGCACATCGTTGTAGACGTGCGTGGTCATATCATTTTCTCCGTAGTTTATTCTTGATAGAAATATTCTTCCGTTCACAAAAATATATATAGTCTCATTTTTTTAGAATGAAACAGTTTAAACTTTCATTGAATTATATGAAATAGCAGCAATGTTCGTAATATACAATAGGTACTATTAGATTAGTTATATTAGTTATATAATATATTTTCGTAGTATTTTTTGGTAGATGTAGATGCTGGTATTATTTATTATGAACTTAGACGGACACGTAAGCTAATTATTTGATCGGCGAGGATACTGTGGTTACATTCTTGGAGCAAGTGATTTTGTCCACACCTTGCCAGGCATGACTCAATTTATATCTCTGTTTAAGTGGTCACACTACGGTCACTGTTTAAGTGGTCACATGTCTCGCCTTGCTGGATTTACACTTTATAGTGACGAGTGCCGCTACAGACACACTACTGGTGTTATCACGTCAATATTTATTTGGTTCCTAGTCCTGGTCACATGCATGCTGCGTCTCCATCCAGACGCGCGCCCCAGGTGATGCGCGTATGTGTCTACTTATACCGGCAGACCAATGCAAGACCACACATTCTAGATCAGCTACTCGCGGGCAGGCAAAGACCAACGCATAGGTAAATAAGCCTCCTAACATTTTTGCATTCGTTCCCACCAGCAAAAGTGCACTATTTGTGCCACATGCCCACGTGTATAGGCCAAGCTAGGCATAGGTCTGCCTAGCATTCTATTCATTTTTATACTTCGAATCTCCTTAGTTCATCAGTGCTACATATATTTTTGCATAAGCATGGGAATCGGTAGCTCTGAATAAACAACTGGATACAAGTGAAATGTGGTCATGCGTTGTTTCCTTTAGATGATAGCGAGTGGAATATATATGCGTGTTTTAATCGTGTACACCTTTCCTTCAGAAATATGCTCATCATAATAATTCGTTGTTACATACGTCTGACAAATGGCAGAACGAGTATCGGTAACATGGACAGGGGGAAGAGCACGAATGGGGAGGCAATGCCGCAGGGCTCCCAGAGAGTACAGTCTAGTGATTTCGTAACCCAGGTACACTTTAATTTTAAGAGGGGTACACTTTAACATTATTAGGCACAACTAACACCGTTTCTACCCACATTTTTATTAGCTATTATTTCATGCATAGCACATGTTCTTGTTAGTGATCACCTAGCATGTAAATGGCTAAGCGTATGGTAGGTGGTAATTATTTTCATGATTTCATAGCCCATCCGTGTATGTAGCTCATCTATATATACACTTTTTTATTCTTTTTAGGAACCTCTTGTAGTGGTTATCTCGCGCAAGGACATCCTGCGCCAAATCATTACCAGCATAGGCGCAACTATTCGTACTGCAGGGGTGGTAAAGATGGAGGACTGCAAAAGGATGGCCTGGCTTAGCATTGAAGTCCCATCTAAAAATCGTACAAGAGGCATGGTGCTTGAGAACTTCTGAGGTGCTCCTTGCATGACCGATTATGGGGCAGAAGAAAATGTTTGTGAACTAGCAATTCTCCACCTCATGTCACGTTTAAATATATGGGTCAAGGATATAAGTTATGATCCACTCATAGAAAAAAGTAGGCAGTTACACTATTATATGTATTGGTCACAATACCTTCTCACCACATATCGAGAATTGAGTGCGGAGAAGGATGCCTTATTCAATGCCCACAAGTCTCTTTTGGAGCGTCTGGGCTCCATCTGTGCAAGATACAGTGACATCCTTCCCCTAGCGTCTAGTGCTGCAGCGACAAGCGTACAAAGTCAACCAGTTACGTGCACAGGAGCAGAAGCACCAGAGCTACGATATGGAGGGCTTGCTCGCGAGCTAACTAGCGTTTTGCAGGATAACACCATTGGTGTTAATTTGGCAAATGTTAATTGAGTGGTACGCATATCCAATTATAGTTTCATGTTACATACCTCTCCGAATTTAGCAATCCATTTACATGTATTTGTGTACTCTCTCGCAGGAATTCAGTCAAACGAGGAATCCACTCTGCACCATCCAGTTCAGTCCAGTGCGTATGGGGCCTTAGGCTACCTAATAATCTCCTTCAATTATATTTCTCACACCTATATCTATCACAAACCATGTACCACCTAGCGAATTTACCTCGTACTAGCATGCATATGGCTCCCTCTACAGGGGGACATCTTAGTCCATCTGGAATGTTGGGTCACACAGATGGCACTATATATTATGATATCCAGAATTGCCCTGTCCTATAATGTAATTTCTATGTGTTTCAAGTCTGTGCCTTCCCACCATCTAGGTTGCATAATAAATAATATTGTGTAGTTTGACCTAATATTGGCTCAGCTATTGTGTTAATATAACTACATGCATTCTGCGTGTGAAATTATATACATGTATGAACGCGCACACACACAGTGTGTCTATATGCTCCTTATAAATATTGTGCCAGTGTGTATGGCACTATTTGATAAGTAATTTCATCCCCAGCACAGGATAGATTAGCATATTTAGTCAGCTAGGTAAATCGCATCCATCTCAACTATAATTAACGGTGTATGAACATAGTCCCTAGTGTACCCGACTGGCATCGAGTGGTCAACTACACAATCAACGAGTATAAATTAGCACACAAATTGATGATGAGGATTTTTTTATAGATGGCTACTTCCTTGCATAATTCATCATAAAGAGGATGGAACGTTAAGGTACATACAACCATACAAAACATTACCGCTGCCCCCATAGATTAATACAACGGTAGGTAAAATGCTTCCATATATACAGCATAATACTACAAGTCCAGGTCTCAAGGGGGTGATTCAGGCAGCAGTCCATGCTTTGGCTACCAGAGGCCACCACCTTAATTACTTGATAATGAATTATGGGGAGGAAGTGGCAAGCATATGCATCTTAGTTTGTGTGCACTGGTACTGGCTCTGATGAACTCAAAGCATCAAATATGCAAGAAATCATTAATGGTGGTAATAGCAGGGAGACTGACGTAGTGTTCCCATATTATGTCCTCTACAATTTGGCTTGATCCATTGAGACGTGCACGCATGGCTTCTGTGGCATCTAGGGCACGAACAGGCCAACCCCAAACACCGGCAATGCGGCAAATCTTTCTAGTTTGTGCTCTCGCAAGGGCTTGCGTATTCGCCTTCATCTCATCTATGCAGGTAGAAAGCCCCCTATGCCCACTAAAATAATCCTTTAGTTCTCGCACGCCAATTGCCCTGGCCAACCCATTGTGGCCATCGATCTTGCCAATGGACATAGTATCATAATACTCTTTGATTTCCTCAACTAAGCCATGTTGAACCATATCATCAATACGGCAATTCAGATATTCATTGAGAACCAACTCATCAGCATGGAGCCACAAGAGGCAGCTCTTGAACCTCAAGTTTGGCCGATACCTCGCAAGTGCGAAGGGATCACCAATGGAGGGATCAAATTGTTCAGCGAGAAACCCATGGATTAGTGAGTTGGACCCACCTACCAAAACTGGCACCTGGCCACGCCTTGCAATAGACATCGAAGTTGTAGTTGCAATAGATCGAAACCAAGGTACGGATAAATCATCACTAATTGCTGAAACCATTCTGATACGGTGATGAGGAATACCGTGTTGGTCATTTAGATTGACCTTGTTGGTTGCAATGTTGAGGCCAGCATAGATTTGCATCTTGTCAGTGTTTACCACTTCGCCACCGATCGCCTTGCATACATCGATTGATAGCTTCGTCTTTCCCGTACCCGTGGCGCCTAGAATCACCACTGGTTTAATCGACAACATCTGGAGTCTATGGCAAGGGGAAAGAGTATGGGGGATGCAATCGGGGGGAGGAGGGGAAAGTGTCGCCGGTGGTGCCAATCGTTGCTCACCGTTGGTGTGTACTATATTAACGCATCTTACTACTTCTACCACTGTTTATGTGAACTTCCACATGGCAACCTTACAGAGAAATACAATGTCCTTAAGGACATGATAAGTGTTTCCACTAATTCATTTCTGGTTACATCTAGTTGCTAAGGTAGGTTACAAACACAAACTATACGTGTGCTCATTTCTCATGTGGTAATGAACCATATTTAACTCATTTTCGGTTAGAGGATAAGTATTTGGTGCATTTTTAGTTTGTCCCTTCATGGGTGCCTTCTTTCACATTGTTTCTGTATGAGGTAAATGTTGCTAGGCCATACCTTCTTATGTTTATGTTTAGACGTTGATTAGACCGGGTGTCTCCTATTGGCAATAACAACACCATCTATTGCATCATTATTGTTGTGTGAGGTGCGTATAGCGACATCCTAGGTCTTGTTTGTTTGTCAAGTGAACAAATTTTATTTTTGGTCTAGCGCTTAAATATAAACTGCACGCCCAGCTTGTAATTTTTGTAAAATTCTTGACCTCATTGGTGTCCCCTAGCCATATAATTGCACTATGTCTCCACCTTGCTACACCATTTCCATTTTTGTCATCATGTTGTATCTGTGCATCATACATAAAGGCACTCATGCCCATGAATAATGGAGAAAGCCCCTAAGGCATCTCGCAACTACTGACACTTTGTCAGTCGCCATTGACCATACCACTACACAGCTCCACGCGCATGTGATCTAAACGCAGCCTAAGTGTTGGCATATCAAGTGAGGACCTGCCAGCCCGATGTTTGAGCTTGTCCCTGCATGGGTGTTTCGCATTGTTTCTATATGAGGTAAATGTTGCTAGGCCATGCTTTCTTATGTTTAGACGTTCATCAGACCGGGTGTCGCCTATTGGCAAAATAACGACACCATCTATTGCATCATTATTGTTGTGTGAAGTGTGTATAGGGACATCCTAGGTCTTGTTTGTTTGTCAAGTGAACAAATTTTCTTTTCAATCTAGCGCTTGAATATAAACTGCGTGCCCAACTTGTAATTTTTGGAAAATTCATGACCTCATTTGTGTCGCCTGGTAATATAATTGCAGTATGTCTCCAGCTTGCTACACCATTTCTGTTTCTATCATCATATTGTCTCTGTACATCGTACATAAAGGCACTCATGCCCGTGAATAATGGAGAAAGCCCCTAAGGCATCTGGCAACTATTGCCACTTTATCAGTCGCCATCGACCATACCACTACACAGCTCCACCCGCATGCGATACCACGGTCCCTAACATTAAAGAATACCATCGGGCTGGCAGGTCCTGCCCATGAGTAATGGATAATGTCCGTTAAGCACCCAACAGCTACTCCCATGTTGTCACATCGCCACCGCCTATGCCACTACACAACACTACCCGCGTGCGCTAACACAGTCTCTCACATTAAAGAAGGTCCTCCCCCCAAGCCTGTTGTTTGCTGTGGTCAATTGTTGAGTGATCTTTAAAGTAAGCTTGTCAGCAGTAGTCCGGGATGGCACTGCTGAGCAGAATCACTTCTGGTCACAGTAATATCCTGCAAAATTTAAACTCCAACAAGAATGCCAAAAACTCGAGGCTTGGATTTTGACAAGGGGGTTAGCGGTCACCCAAATGAGCAATTGATTATTCTTATGTGCTGATATAAATTTTCTATCAGGATGTCTCTTCAATTTTTTTTTAAGATTTTCTGTTTTATAATGCAAGTAATTAAAGACAAATGATATTTTATTTTTTTTATATGCCACCACAGTAAATGTTCCTACGGAGTTACCATAAGTTACTTACATGGGGCTTAGTAATTTTATGATGCACTAATAAAAGCAATAATCATTTTTATTTTATTTTCACTATGCAATAATGGCAAACTATAAAGTATATTTTATTATTTATTTTTTTAATGCAGATGTATGTAAGGAGGATAAATATACTAACATAATGCTGAAAAGTAAATTTAGATAACTACCATTATTACCTTATGGCAAGGGTACGGAGTTTAAAGTCTTCTGGACAGGACTCAGTAGGAGTGAGTACTTACTTGTCAGGTGTATCATCTGATCCCGCTAGCGGTTCAGATGTCTGCTCCTTTTGTGTTGGCGATGTAGCCTTCTTCTTCTCCTTCCATATCATCGTGATCTGAGTCTTCGACTTGAGTAGTTCAGCTTCTTCTTTTGTAGGCAGTTCGATCTCATCGGCATCTTTGTCCCACTCGTTCCAGCGAGGTTCCTTGACTGTCTCTGCTTCATTCTTCTTAACTTTGTCATCTTGGTCACCGTAGTGATCCTCGTATCTTGACACTTCTCCTGGGTAGTCGGCCCATCCATCCTTCAAAGGCTGGTTTGCTTGACGGCGAGATCATCGTCTCCTTCTATTGTTGCGTGGCTTCTTGGGCTGCTCATGATTAGTATGACTATTAAAGTGACAGCGCACCTTTCCGTCTGGGAATTGAAAGTGGATTTGTCCAGATCCGATATAGATGATAGCATCAATGGTGTTGAGGAACGGTCTTCCTAGTATGATGGGTGTATCTTCTTCCTCATCTCCCATGTCGAGGACCATGAAGTCGGCGGGGACGAAGTGATCTTGGATTTTCACCATAACATCTCTTGCTATGCTCTCTGGGAATCGAATCAACTAGTCCGCCATCTGTAGCTGCACGTAGGTCGGGTATCGCAGAAGGTCTTGTGGAAGATTTTCTGATTGATTGTGCTTTCAATTGTTGGTACACCTGGATCATCCTTCTTCACTAGGAATGGTGGAGTGAGCAAGTGGTCATATTCTATTCTGATGGTGTTGATCATCTTGACAGTCTCTTCTGGAATCTTGCTGAGCTTGGTCTTTCTCCAGTTTCTGAAATTCTTCTTCTTAGGCACTGGTGTTGCTGGCTTCTTAGGCATGAATGCTTTCTGTGGTAGAGCAGGAGAGTGTAGGATGCGTTCTTTGAATGAAAACTTCTCTTTCTTATCTTTAATGGAAAAGACAATCTTGGCATGCTCTGCATAGATGATGGCTTTGGCTGTGCATAGGAATGGTCATCCTAAAATAATTGGTGCTCTTTCATCTCCTCCTGTATTCATGACTATGGAATCAACTGGAACATATGATTATCCCACTCGAATGACTGCTTCTTCCATGACTCCCTCAGGGTAGCAGATGGACTGATCTGCAAGCTGCAAATGCATATTTGTGTACAACAAAGGATCTCCTAGAATCCTTTCATAAATTACCTTAGGCATGATGTTGACACTTGCGCCAAAGTCGCAGATAGCTTCTGGAAAGACATGGCATCCTATGGAGATAGGAATGACAGATCTCCCTGGATCACCTTTCTTGTCGGGAAGTAAATAGTCAATCCACTTCACATCTGCTGGCTGAGTGTAGTAGTTGGCTGCATTGTGAATATCGACAAGATTTGCAGTTTCTAAATTTTTCAGCTGGCCTAGAATCTTACTTTTCTCTAGTGGAGGAATAGTAGTTGCCAGCTGAGCTAATTGTCATTCTAGCATTTTATTAAAGCTATGTTGGTTCTTAATAGCAAAAGCAAAGGTATCCATTCTAGCATTTATATTTTTCTAGAGCTTTGTCATTAGAGGCTACCTTCTTACTCATTTGATCCAATAATCTAGACTGACCAGCAACTAAATCTCTCAAGGGTGGCTGATTGTAATTACTGAAATTATTACCTTAAAAGTTACCTTGGTAGTTTGGCCTTTGTTGGTGCTGATTCCATCCTTGATTTTGCTGATTCCATCCTTGATTTGGTTGAGGATGATAATTGTTGTTGTTGTTGATGTAGTTCACATCTTCTTGAATTATCGGACAGTTGTTTCCTGAATGCCCAATGTCTCCACATTCTTCACAAGTCATGCGAGAGTCATTGATGTGCATGACTTCCTTCTTCTCGATGTCTTGTTCTTCAAGCTTCTTCATTATTAGATCTAACTTTGTAGACATCATATCGGCTTTCTTGAGTTGATGCATGCCTCCTCCTCTCTTGCGAGGTTGAACATGTTCTTCATTCTAGCTCTAGTTTGAGGCCATCTTCTCAATGAGTGTTGTTGCCTCGTCAAGTTTGAGTGACAAGAAAGCACCTCTGGCTGCAGCATCTACTGACTCATGGGTACTAGTGACTTGCCCATGATAGAAGGTATGCAAAAGTAACCACTTTTCTATCCCGTGATGAGGACACTCTGATATATAATCTTGAAAACGCTCCCATGCCTCGGGAATAGATTCATCATGGTGTTGCTGAAAGCTTGAAATCTTCCCACGCAGAGCATTGGTCTTGCTTGTAGGAAAGAACTTGTCTAGGAAAGCAGTTGAACATTTGTCCCATGTAGTATTCTTATCTTTGTTGGCATAGAACCACTGTTTTGCTTTCCCCAATAGTGAAAATGGGAAAAGGCGGAGTAGAGTAGCATCTCTGGATACTCCCTTGAGTGTGAAGGTGCTGCGGATCTCCAAAAAGTGTTGTAAGTGTGCACTTTCATCTTCATGAGCCTTTCCACACAATTGGCTGGCTTGCACCATGGTATTGAGCACAGGCTTGAGCTCAAATCCATTCTCTCCAATGTTGACCGCTGGTCCCGTACGAATGTTGACAGGTGTTGGGGCAAAGAATTCACGGAGAGTCTTGTCAGCCATAGCTTCAAATTCCGATGCTAAGCTTCTCTTTGCTTGACTATCTCCCAAAGTTTCTACTACCGGAGTCTTCTTGAGTCTTGCTCTAGTATTTCTTAGGATTGCTCTTCAGGATTGCTCGTGTAGTCTTTCGGAAGGTCAAAGACCATACATTACCTTGCATAAGATACACAAGTAGATAAAACAAGGGTAAGCCTGTTTGAGTTAGAGGTCAATTGGCCAATCAATATTATTCATTACATATATATAAGTTATCAATACTTCCTAAGTTTAAATACCTTCCCCGACAACGGCGCCAAGAATGCTTGTTGACATTTACTACTGCTATTACTAACTAACAACACCAGTAAATGCATGGTAATGATTAACATGTCTTTAGCACACTAGTCACCTATCACATACCTACACTCCTAAGCTTGAACTAAGTTGTCATCCCTAGTTTTATAGCTAGAAATGTATATTGGTACTATGTAAGGGAATCTATCATTTTATGCGACTAGGCAGAAATAATAAGAATGAATATATGAATAAAACTAGTTCTACAAGCGGACAGATAATTATACCATTGTAGCATTTTACCTAGAGTATTACCAGGTTATTGATTTATATTTATACCACTGGGAAGGTCTAGCTAAACAGGAAATCTATAGTATTGATAACTTTCTATATATATGATGAATGAGAGATAAAACCAATATTATACACTCTACTCATAACAGGGATAAGTCACATGATAAAGATATATATGATAAGTAATGATCAGTCATCATAATAATAAGATAATAGATTCACTCATAGCACTCTAGCTACTACAATAACGTCGTAAGACCCGAATATTAGAGAGATAATTCCTAATGTAGTTCTTTAATCATAAGTCAATGAATATTCTAATTAGTGCAACTATATCTAACAGTCATTGTTAACATTACTACTATGTTATTATCCACACATAAAGAGCATCAACTAGAGAGGCTCTACATAACCTATGCGCAGGGGATGGACTACAGAGGACTCAACGAAGCTATAATAGTCACCTTCGTGATCTACCACACATCCTGGAACATCAGGGAGCACTCGCAGATATGCAATATATCTAAGCACCACGCCTACATAATGCAAATCATCTACCCTAGGTACCTTAGGATAAATGCTATACTAGCATATGTATGAACTCAATAATAATAAAGTAACTATGCTAGACATATAATCAAAGTAAACAATGAACATTGCAATCAAGAACATAAACAAGATGAAGATTAATGTTGCCATAACACTATAATAAAGACACAATGATGAATAATACAATGAGAGGAGTGCACAAGAATAGTACCAATCTCCACGCTCTTAACAACGTCGAGAATCCAAGCTAGGTTGACCAACTTGACTCCCTCTAGATCTAGTCTAACTAGGTTCTCACTATAAACTAGAGGAACTCTGAGAAACTAGGGTTTCTGGCTCTGGATTGCTTGATCTCAAAATGACTTGATGGCTCCAGGGGGTCAGTCTCCATATATATAGTCCGATGGGATGCACGTGAACCCTTGGATCAAACCGACTTGACGTAGGACTAAGATTGATCCTCAAGGTCGGTGGAGGAGGCTCGCAGAAGATGACAGGTGGGGCCCACAGCCAGGGGCCGGTCGGCCTAGGGGCCTGGTGTCACCCGGCCTCTGCCAGAAGCTTTTGGAGTCCCGCTTTCGCCTACAGCCTTCTCATGTCTTCTAGAGTCTTCTAGCGTATCTTTCGCGGTGGAATTCCGATAATCCGTTTGATAATTAGGTCCCTCTTGTCGGCTTTTCTGGAATAATCCCTAGAAAAATAATAATTCACCAAAACTCATGGAATTTGTTAGATAAAACCCTAGACTTCTCTATTTCCATGTTTATTGATCATTTCTCATGTTTATTGCGCTATAAAATGTTGACGCTATCCACCATCAACAGCTGCCTTCTTCGCGGTTGTGGTGACAAGGGGCTTGTATTCAATACACTTGGAGAATTTATCAATGGCGACATATACATATTTGAAACCTCCTAGAGCTGGCTTGAAAGGCCCGAACTTGTCCAGTCCCTAGCATGGCAGCATGTGAAGGGCCAAGATGCGGGGATGGTCTGAAGGGCTTGTGCTGGCACATGTATCTATTAGGTGAAAAATGGCAACCCTCACAGCACTGAACGAGTGCCTCAGTGTCTTCCACGACGGATGGCTAGTAAAAACTAGCTCAGAAAGCCTTGCCGACCAGATTTCTAGAGGCTACATGGTTGCCACGTAAGTCGGCACGGATCTCAAGCAGTAATTTTTCACCCTCCTCTTGGGTGATGCACTTCTGCAATAGCTCTTCCTTGGCGTTCTTCCGCATCAGCTTGCCATCGACTAATACTTAGTGCTTGCTATGTTGAATGAGTCATTCCATCTCAGTTCTGTCGCTCGGGACCTCAGATACAGTGAGATACTTGATGAACTACTCTCTCCAATCAGTGCTAGGGGTAGGAACCACCAGGACTAACTGCTCGGAGGGGGGTGTTTCATCGATCGGCTACCCTTCTATGATGGATGGAGTCCTTAGATCTTGAACAAACACACCTGCTGGGACTTTAGCTCTAGAAAACCCCAGTGTAGATAGGCGGTCAGTTGCTTGGTTAGCGTCCCGAACGACATGATGATACTCAATGCCATAGAATTTTCCTTCCAATTTTCTGATCTCAGCACAGTAAGCATCCATCTTTTCATAGGTGCAGGACCAGTCCTTGTTGACCTGGTTGATGACCAGGGTGAAATCACTGAAAACCATGAGGCGTCTTACGCCAAGTTTAGCAGCGATACAAAGACCATGAAGGTACACTTTGTATTTGGCGGCGTTGTTGGAGGCCAGAAAATGAATCCGGAGTACATAGCGGAGCTCATCCTTAGAGGGAGTAATGAATAGTACACCTACCGATGCCTTCAATGTTGAGAGCTCCATCGAAATACATCTTCCAATGCTCGGGGCGATCGGCCGGGATAGGCTCTTGGATCTCAGTCCATTCGATAATAAAATCTGCCAGAACTTGAGACTTAACGGTCGGCCAGCTCCTGAACTCAATGGAATAGGTGCCGAGCTCAACCGCCCATTTGATGATGCACCCGCTGGCTTCTTTGTTATGGAGAATGTCACCGAGAGGGAATTTGGTGACGACGACGATCTTGTAATATTTGAAATAATGGCGGAGCTTGTGGGATGTAATCAAGACTGCGTACAGCAGCTTCTGGACCTAGGGATACCGAGTCTTGGACTTGTTCAGGACCTCGCTGATGAAGTAAATAGGTCGCTGGACCTTGTACGCATGCCTAGCCTCCTCGCACTCAACGACAATAGCCGTGCTGACAACTCGGGAGGTCGCAGCGATGTAAATCAGTAAAGTCTCACCGGATTGAGGCGCAGTCATAATTGGAGGCAAAGTCAGGAACTATTTGAGCTCGGTGAAGGCCTTGTTGGCAACTTCCGTCCACTCAAAATGCTCATTAGCCTTCAGCAGTTTGAAGAAGGGGAGACCTTTCTCACCCAATCATGATATGAAGCGGCTCAAGGCCGCCATGCATCCCTTAAGCTTCTGGACATCTTTTACACAGGTCGACCGCTGCATTCTAGTGACGGCCGAGACTTTTTTAGGGTTTGCCTCGATCCCCCAAGGGCTAAGGACGTAGCCTAGAAGGATACCGGACGGGACACCGAATATCCACTTGGTGGGATTCAGTTTCCATCAGTATTCCTTAAGGGCTTTGAATGTTTGCTCAAGGTCGGCGATGAGATTATCGGCGGTCTTCAACTTAACTAGTACATCGCGATGTATGCCTCAATGTTGTGGCCTATTTGATCTTATAGGCAACATTGGATGGCCCTATGATATGTCGCACCAGCGTTTTTGAGTTCGAAGGACATGGTGGTGTAACAGTAGCCACCAAACAGCGTGATGAAGGACATTTTGATCTAGTCCTCCTTTAAAGAGATCAGGTGATAACTAGAATAGCAATCTAAGAAAGAAAGTAGTTCACAACCCATGGTGGAATCTACGACCTCGTCGGTGCGAGGGAGATCGAAGGGGTCTTTAGGGCAATGTTTGTAGAGATCGGTGTAATCAATGCACATTCTCCATTCTTTATTCTTATTTTGAATGAGCACTAGGTTAGCTAGCCACTCAGCATGATACACCTCTTTAATAAATCCGGCTGCTAGAAGCCGTTTTAATTCTACCCTAATAGCCTCCTTCTTGTCCTGCGTGAATCATCGAAGCTTCTGCTTGATCGGCTTGGCGGTCGGCGAGACATGTAAGGAGTGTTCGATCAACTCCCTTGGTACCCCAAGCATATCCGTAGGTTTCCAATCGAATACATCTGCATTGGTATGTAGGAAGCTGATGAGCGCGTCTTCCTATTTGGGGTCCAGGTGGGCCCAATCTTCACGGTCTTGGCCGAATCAGCAAGGCCAAGGCTCACTTCCTAGGTTTCATTGGCCTTTGTGGCTTTTCGAGGTCTCCATCGTCAAGATCTCCTGGTCTTCTTCAGGCACCTTCTTGGATTCGATGAGGCAGGCCTCCATGCGTGCGGAGAGGTCAAAGGCCTCAGTGAGAGCGAGGCTCTCCTTCTCACAGTCATAGGAGACAGTGAGGTTAGCCTGCAGGGAAAGAACTCCTCTGGGCACCGACATCTTTAGCACTAGATAAGAGTAGTGTGGTATGGCAATGAACTTGGTCAGAGCTGGTGGACCCATAATGGCATGATAGGTGGTGTCAAAGTCAGTGACCAGGAAGGTGATGTACTCGATGCAAAACATCTCAATGGTGTTGAACTGTACGGGCAGTGTAATCTCGCCGAGGGGCTAAGACGCTCTGACTGCAACGATGCCCCAAAATGGAGACTCGACGGGGGTAAGCTCTTGGCAGGATAAGCCCCAACTCCTTCAGGGCACTGGTGAAGAGGATATTGTGGGTGCTCCCACCGTCGACTAGAACCTTCGTGAAGCGCACTGGTCGGCCCTGGTGAATGTGATAGGCTGATCTGACTAGGGGAGGTATCTTGGGTCGGCGATGGTACTGGTGGCCTTGATAGCTAGAACTCACCATGAAGTTAGCTTCTTGTCGCGCCTAGTCGTGCGGCCCCAGAAGACCATGTGGATAGTCTTGCTGGCATCTTGGAAAGCGCCGCCCACGTCTCTGGGGGCTCACGATCCTTGCCGGCATCATCATCACGATTGCTGCACTTCTTGTTTTGCTCATCATGTAGGACCTTGGCAAGGCCCATGCACTCCCAAATGGTATCCTTAGCGCCCTTGTGGATGGGACACGGGCCGTCAAGGAGTTTATCGAACTGTGCGCCATAATTGCGCTTGGCATGGGGTCGCTCGACGGAGCTGATGAAGCTGTTAGGTCGGCAGCATCGTAGCTACCCAGATTTGGAGCCCTCCGGTCTATCACGACGATCGCGCTCATCAAAACGGTGCTCATAGTCACCACGATGGCGATCGCGGTCATGATTGCGGCGTTCGTCACGGCGGTCATCATCGCGGCGCGCTGGGCGATCAGTCTAGGGAACCCGATCAACTTCTTCTTTTTGGCGTTGTTCGGCCTCCTCAGCATTGGTGTACTAGTTGGCCATCTAGAGCATCTCACCTATGGAGACTGGCGGCTTCCTATTGAACTTCCTGCGGAGCTCATCGTGATGATAGAGCCCACGGACGGAACAAATGATTACTTCAGCTTCTAGGATGTTAGGGATCTGGTTTCTCACTTGCGAGGAGCTCTCCAGTCCTCTAGTAGATCCTGGCAAGGTCATGCTTTGTTGCCGGCCATTCGTAGGTCGCCTTGTAGTTCTCAACGAACATTCTCTTGAGGTCATGCCAAGAGTCGATGATATCTGGCTGGAGGCTAGTGAGCTAGTTCATTGCGACGGGCTGGAGCATAACTGACAGGTAATTTGCCATCACGTCAGTGTCGCCACCGCCAGCTCACATGGCAATGGCATAACTCATTAGCCACTGCTCAGGATTGGCACAACCATCGTATGGCTGGACCCCGTAGATCTTGAAGTTCGCAGGCCACTATAAGGCACGGAGCCTTGTTGTGAAGGCTCACGGACCATCAGTGATGATGGCGGCGTCGTGAATGGCTTGTGGAGCGGCGGCTCCTATAGCTCATGGAGCAGCGGCACCGTGAAGGGTCGAGATGGCAGACTAGAGGGGGTGAATAGTCCTTTCTAAAATTAATCACGCCGGCTAACCAAAACAAATGTGGAATTAAAACTATCGGTCTAGCCAAGACTACACCCCTCTATCTATGTTCATAAGCACCTTACAAAGATACTAAATAAGCGACTAAGGTGCCGAGCTAGCTAGAGCTCACCTAAACAATTCTAGAGCAAGGTCACACAAACCTATGCACTAATTCTTTGGCAACCGAGGGAGCTCCTACACAACTAGTGAAGCAAAAGCACAAAGCACCTAAGCTCACTAGCAAAGCTCAATAACAAGGCTACACAATCCAAGTTAGAGAGCGTAAATTACTTAGCTACACAAACTAAGCAATGTGACTAACAAGGTTACTAAAACCAAATTAGCCACGCGAGGGAGCTACTTCTAGCTACACAAGCAAGAAGGTAACTAGCAAGCTACACAAGCACAACTAGTTACTAGAGCAACTACACAAGCTCAATATATGAAATGTAAATACAAGACTTGTGTTTTGGGGATTGCAAACCAACGGGAAGAACAATGTTGACATGATGATTTTTCTCCCGAGGTTCACATATTTGCCAATACGCTAGTCCCCGCTGTGTCGACCACTCACTTGGTGGCTCGGTAGCTAATTGGCATCACTCGCCAAGCCCGCACGTCGGGCACCGTAATAACCTACCCACAAGTGAGGATAGCTCAATGACACGCTTTACTAGAGTTGCACTTCGCAGCTCTCGTGGGGCGAGCACAATGACCCTCACAAAGCTCTTCTCCGGAGCACCGCATAAGCTTCTTGCGGGCTTCGACGGAGACCACCACCAAGCCATCTAGGTGGTGGCAACCTCCAAGAGTAACAAGAACCACCGGCTTGCAACTCGATCACCTAGTGCCACTTGATGCAACCTCACGATGCAACGCACTAAAATCACACTCACACGCAATCGGATCACACTCTTGCAAGCACAAGTGAGTTAGAGGGCTCCCAAGCACTCCCCAAGCATGGACACTCAGTCCCAAGGGTGCTCAACCATCCAAATGCTCGAGCTCCACCTCTATTTATAACCCCAAGCCAAATAGAACCATTGGAGCAAAGATCCCTTTTCTGCGAGGGCACCAGACACGGCGGTGGTGGCACCGCCCTATGGGTGGCGGTGCCCCCCAACGGTCACCCCAATGGCTAAAAACTAGCCGTTGGTCACTAGACAAGGCATGGCGGTGGCACAGCCCTAGGGGTGGCGGTGACCATCCTAGCTAACTGCCCAAAAAACCCCAGCCTCTGGAAAAATGGGACAGTGGCACTAGACACACACCGGCGGTGCACCGTCACGCGTTGAGCGGTGTACACTGTCAGTGGTGGTGCCAGCTCCCACTCAGCTCGGTCTCGTCCAAGTCTAGGTGGTCACCGCCATGGGGGTGGCGGTGCACTGCACAGGGGGTGGCGGTGCCACCCAGGCAGCCCCCCGAGCCTGGTTTCGCCTCCTCTTCTTCACCAACTTCTTCACCTTTGCAAATGTGCTAACACCACCAAGTGATCACCACCTTGTGCACATGTGTTAGCTTTTCACAAACATTTTTCCAAAGGATTAGCACTCTTTTCACCATGCCACTCGATCCTAACATGTATGCAAAGTTAGATCGCTCAAGTGGCACTAGATGACTGATATGCAAACAAGTTTGCCCCTCTTGATAGTACGGCCATCTATCCTAAACCCGGTCATAAACTTCTCTACACACCTATGATCGATGAAATGGAAATGCCCTAGGTTATACCTTTGCCTTGCACATTCCATTCCATTCCATCTCCACCACTGTCGATGCAACACATGCACCAACACGATCAACAATGATATGATCCACTTCATATCATCATGTGATCATATTGGTTCATCGATCTTGACTTCACTTGCTCTTCACCGTTGCATCGGTCCATCGGTGCCAAGTCTTGCTCAAGCTTCACCGTCACATGCGGTCCCTCGCTTCAAAGCCTCCGACTTGCCCTTCACACTTGCAACCGGTCTGTCGAGCCAAGTCATGTCTTGATCTTCTCCACCTTGATCACATGACTCCATGTCATGTCTCATCTATAATGAGCTCCTTCATCACATGTGTGAGCTTTGCAACATCTCCGAGCCATTTCCACCTTCATAGCATATGTTGCTCACACAAGTGTACCTATGGACTAATCACCTGTGTATCTCACATAAATACAATTAGTCCACCTAAGGTTGTCACTCAATTACCAAAACCAAACAAGGACCTTTCACGCTGGTAGCAGGTCGAGTGACGTTGCCAAAGTTAGCCGACGCAATTGGCTGAAGAGCGAGCTTAGGATTACCCCACTGTTGGTCGTACTCCTATCGACGGAGGATTTCACCCTCATATCGAGATGTGCGATTCCTGTCGATGCGATGGCGAACATCATGGAGCTGGTTGAGATGGCCCCGAACGTCTCCCATGGGGCTGATTGACCTCCTGATTGACATTAGGGTTGGAGTAGCGTGGCGGTTGCCCGGGGTTGACAACTTGGATGCCTCGTGACCCCCTCTGGAGGTAGGGGCCACCAGCCTGGAAATGGCTTCCACCTGGGTGGTTGGAATGAGATCGCCTTGACCTCCTAGATCATTTGGACCCGGTGTAGTGAGATGGAGCTTGATTCTTGCAAATTTTGAGGACCTGAACTACTACTGCCTTGGGCATGGTGGTGGCTTTGGCAAGCTCAAGAGTCTGCTGGAGCTTGGCAAGGTTGGCGCTTGGCATCGGTTGGACTTGATGTCCATCAACTTGCATGAACTCATCATCGAGATTGCAGGCGATACGGTGTCCCCCTTGCTGGTCGGCGTCACCACCTGCAATGGTTGTGCCACCACCAGGTGTTGCGGCAGTGCCTTCTGCTGCACAACGTCTAGCACGGTCGGCATTCTTGTGTTCCCAAGCAACACACTAAGAATTGGTTTCATTATCTCGAGTGGGCTATCATAGCTGACCATGAAGAGCTCCCCAAGGAAACGCCTGGGTGGTGATGGAGTCTCAATGAGGATGTCAGTGACAATCTCGGTGATGGTTTTGGTGGAGCCTTCCAACTTCGCCCCGAATCTTCTTCTAATATGGGGAGTATGGAGTCATCATCGAGCTGACGAATCTGCACCATATTGATTGCTAGCGCAAACTGGTCAGCATGGGCAGATTGGGCACGGAGAGCGGGTGGACGTGGCCGGTCTGGTCGGTGAACAGGTTGTGCAAGGCATCTTGGTAGACGAAGGCCGCATTGGCCAACCCGTAGGGTCGTGCGGCCGTGAAGCCTTGCACTGGAGCTTCTTGCCCGTCCCTAGGCGGACCAGAGCTGGAGAGAGGTCGGCGCTGCACCGTGTGCCCTATAGGAGTTGCTGTGATGGTCAGATCTGCATCTTGCCACCTCAGGCGACGTGATCGGGCGGAGCGCTTGGTGCGAGCCACCGTGAAGTGTTGGAGCGGTGGAAACTTATCATCATGAGGAGACCGATCCATGATCGATTCCACGAGCAATAAGCATTCGGCCAGCTTTTAGTCGACCAGATCTATAGAGGAGATCAGAATGCCCTAATGGATAGGCTTCCACTGCCAGCGTGGCGGCAATGGTCGAGTTGCTAGATAGGAAGGTGACCTTGGGACAGATCCTGAGATTAGATCTAGTGACACCAACGTAGGCACAATCGGCGCAGGGTTGACCTACATCGGCTGGACGATCTCCCTGTCGTCATTGGCATTGACGACCCAGGTGATAGATCCGACCGTAAAGGATTGGCCAAGACTGGGAGCGAATGGAGAGCTTGGGAAATGTACCATTTGGCTCGCCATGGGATCAAGCACACACCCCTACCTAGCGCACCAACTGTCGACAAAAGATGTTCGGCAGTCCACCAAGGGGGCTACCCACGATGGTAGATTGATCGGAGAGGTGAGAGAGATCAAGAGTGAGATGGTGACAAGACACAAGATTTATACAGATTCAGGCCATCAGCTTGACGTAATACCCTAATCATGTGTCTCATCAATTTGTATTGGCTATCGTATATGATTGCGTATGTTTTGAGGGGGTCTCCTACCCACCTTATATAGCCCGGGGGGTAGGGTTACATGCCGATCAAGTCTAAGTCTGATCGGGTAAGAGATAATCTTTACATGGAAACATACATTCGGCATATCCTAACAGATTCTATGTGATCTTCAGGATGCCACCGAGATGCCTTGTGGCATGCATCGAGCTGTGCCGTGCACCGCAAGCCTTTGTCTTGTGGGTTGGACCGCCCCTACTGGTGCGGCCCATGTGTCTCACCATCGGTACCTGGGGTCATACCCCCACATTTGCTGAATCCAATAAGGTGCCCGAAGAAGACCAGGAGATCCTGACGATGGAGATGCCTCGGAAAGCCACCAAGGCCAACGAAACCAAGGAAGTAAGCCTCGGCCTCACCAGTCCAGCCAAGACTGTGAAGATCGGGGCCCTTCTAGACCCCAAATAGGAAGACGTGCTCATCAGCTTCCTGCATGCCAACGCAGATGCGTTCACATGGAAACCTGTTAATATTCCTAGGGTACCAAGGGAGTTGATAGAGCACTCCTTACATGTCTCGCCGACCGCCAAGCCGATCAATCAGAAGCTCTGACAATTCACGCAGGACAAGAAGGAGGCTATTAGGGTAGAATTAAACCGGCTTCTAGCAGCCAGATTTATTAAAGAAGTGTCTTATCCCGAGTGGCTAGCTAACCCAGTGCTCGTTCAAAAGAAGAATAAAGAATGGAGAATGTGCATTGATTACACTGATCTCAACAAACACTGCCTGAAGGACCCCTTTGGTCTCCCTCGCATCGATGAGATCATAGATTCCACCGCCGGTTGTGAACTGCTTTCTTTCTTAGATTGCTATTCTGGTTATCACCAGATCTCTTTAAAGGATGAGGACCAGATCAAAACGTCCTTCATCACGTCGTTCAGTGCTTACTGTTACACCACCATGTCCTTCGGACTCAAAAACGCTGGTGCGACATATCAGAGGGCCATCCAACGTTGCCTAAAAGATCAAATAGGCCACAACATTGAGGCTTAAATCGATGACATAGTAGTTAAGTCGAAGACCGCTGATAACCTCATCGCTGACCTCGAGCAAACATTCAAAGCCCTCAAAGAATACCAATGGAAACTGAATCCCACTAAATGCATATTCGGTGTCCCATCTGGTATCCTTTTGGGCTACATCGTTAGTGCTCAGGGCATTGAGGCAAACCTTGAAAAAGTCTCGGCTGTCACCAGAATGAAGTGGCTGACCTGTGTGAAAAACATCCAGAAGCTTACAGGATGTATGGTGGCCCTGAGCCGCTTCATATCAAGATTGGGTGAGAAAGGTCTCCCCTTCTTCAAGATGCTGAAGGCTAATGAGCATTTGGAGTGGATGGAGGAGGCCGACAAGGCCTTCGCCAAGCTCAAATAATTCCTGACTTCGCCTCTGATTATGACTGCGCATCAATCCGATGAGACTTTGCTGATCTACATCGCTGTGACCTCCCGAGTTGTTAGCATGGCTATCGTCATCAAGCGCGAGGAGGCTGGGCATGCATACAAGGTCCAGCGACCTGTTTACTTCATCAGCGAGGTCCTGAATGAGTCCAAGGCTCGATATCCTCAGGTCTAAAAGTTGTTGTATGCAGTCCTGATCACATCGCGCAAGCTCCACCTTTACTTCGAGTACTACAAGATCGTCGTGGTCACCGAATTTCCCCTTGGTGATATCCTCCGTAATAAAGAAGCCAGCAGCTGTATCATCAAGTGGGCGGTCAAGCTCGGCACCTACTACATCGAGTTCAAGAGTTGACCTACCATTAAGTCGCAAGTTCTAGTAGATTTTACCACTGAGTGGACTGAAGTCCAAGAGCCCATACCAGCCGATCGCCCTGAGCACTTGAAGATGTACTTCGATGGTGCACTCAACCTTGACGGCGCTGGCGTTGGCGTGTTGTTTATTACCCCCTCTAGGGACGAGCTTCGCTATGTTCTCTAGATCCATTTTCCGGCCTCTAATAACACCGTTGAATACAAAGCAGCTCTCCACGACCTCCGTATCGCCGTTGAACTTGGCGTAAAATGCCTCATGGTGTTCGTCAATTCCGCCCTGGTCATCAACCAAGTCAACAAGGAATGCTCCTGCACCAGCGAGAACATGGACGCTTACTGTGCCAAGATCAGAAAATTGGAAGGAAAATTCTATGGAGAATCATCATGTCGTTTGGGACGCTGATCAAGCACCCGACCGCCTGTCTAAATTGGGGTCTTCTAGAGCTAAAGTCCCAGTAGGTGTGTTTGTTCAAGATTTGATGACTCCATCCATCAAGGAAGGGCAGCCAGTCGACAAAACACCCCCTCTGAGCAGTTAGTCCTTGTGGTGCCTACTCCTAGCCCTGATTAGAGAGAGAAGTTCATCAAGTATCTCACCGTGGCTGAGGTCTCGAGTGACAAAGCCGAGATGGAATGACTCATTTGTCGTAGCAAGCACTATGTATTAGTTGACGACAAGCTAATGCGGAAGAACGCCAAGGAAGAGCTATTGCAGAAGTGCATCTCCTAAGAGGAGGGTGAAAAATTACTGCTCGAGATCCATGTTGGTTCATGTGGCAACCATGTAGCCTCCAAAAATTTGGTCGGCAAGGCTTTTCAAACTGGTTTTTACTAGCTGTCCGCCGTGGCAGACGCCGAAGCGCTCGTCCGGCACTGCGAGGGCTGCCAATTTTTCGCTAAGCAAATACATGTGCCCATGCAAGCACTTCAGACCATCCCCGCATCTTGGCCCTTCGCATGCTGGGGACTGGACATGATTGGGCCTTTCAAGCCAGCTCCGGGAGGCTTCAAATACGTATATGTCGCCATTGATAAGTTCTCCAAGTGGATCAAGTACAAGCCACTCATCACCGCGACCGCAAAGAGGGCAGCCGAGCTGTTTGAGGACATCATGCACTGCTTCGGCCTGCCGGACAGCATTGTAACCGATCTGGGTTCTACTTTCACCAGTAATGACTTCTGGGATTTCTGTGAAGACTGGTGCATCTCTGTCAAATACATCTTGGTTGTCCACCCTAGAGCCAATGGCTACGTCAAATGGGCAAACGGCATGATTTTAGATGCCCTCAAAAAGAGACTATACAAGAAAGACGAGAAGCACCCGGGCAGAAGGCTGAAGAAATTACCAGTCGTTGTCTAGGGACTCCGGACCCGGACTAGTCGTAACACCAGTATCTCCCCTTACTACTTGGTGTATGACATGGAGGTCGTCTTGCTAGCCGATATTGCCTTTCGTGCACCACGGGTTGAGAATTTCGATGAAGAACAGTTGGCTATTGCCCAGCAAGAAGACGTTGATCGCCTAGAAGAAGAGCGCCTAGTTACATGTGTTCACACGGCTAAATACCAAGAAGGCTTGCGGAGGTATTACAATCGCAATATCCAGGAACGATCCTTTGCGGTCGGCGACCTAGTACTTCGTAGCCCACAGGAAATAGAAGACCGACAGCCTGCATAAGCTTTCATCGCATTGGGAGGGACCCTTCATCGTCAAAAAGGTCACCCGACCAGGATCCTACAGGCTATGCGATTCCAAAGGAGTAGACATCCCCAACTCCTGGCACATTGATCTCCTTAGGCGTTTCTATCCTTGAAACGCTCTGCTAAAGATATGTATTTCTCCATTTTGATAATTCAATAAAGTTTGCACCGATTGTGTTCTCCAATTGCTTTCTCCGATTACGTTCTCCATATTTCACCGCATTTTTTCTCCATGTTTTCTCCAGTTTGACGCCACAATTTAACTCTTCGATAACTCTTCATAATTAAAATGTTTCCCAAACATGTTATTCGCCAATTCTCCATACGTTTCACCACCAACATACTCTCCACTCCGTGCGTCGACTAGCCACGTTCTATCCCACGACATACAGAAGCAGCCCTGGCCTCGACTTCCTCCTACGCGTGCATGAGTCACACTCTATGCTATGGATAGTCAGCAGTGGCTCCTTGACGACGCTCTCTTCTCTTACGTGTACACAAGTGCCAGCCACTTCACGTTATAGAGCTTGGGGGCTAGTCAGGGCTGATGAAGTGGTTTAGAACTAACTGGAAAGCAAATAACTCATATCTAACATATGAATTAAACAAACTCCAAAATGACACTTAGTGTTTACGCCAACTGTTAGGCAACTTTACATGACATTTTCATGCAAAAATGTTTTTTCCTAACCTACTGGGTATTGTTCCCGTCTTCACCGAATAGGTCGACATCTCTAGCAAGCTTCCCTGTCGCCTCCACCGTCTCGTCCTCCAACTCGGTAATCTTCGCCGAACTGGTCCCTCGGGCGTAGCCGGTCATTATCACCTCAGGCTTTACTGAAGGATAATGTGACCATAGCACCACGAGTGCATGGACGATGGTAGAATGGGTGGCACTGTGGGTGAATGCCTTGAGGTCTTTCTAGGCCTCTTGGCACTGATTTAGAATCGATCGAGGAGGCCTGTCGTCGGGCAGCAACACCGTTCCCTTGGGCAGTTTGAAGCTGATGCAGTCCAGCACGGCTTTTATCCCCAAAACTACTACCTCTAGCTTCTCCTCCCGGGCCTTCACCTGCTCTCCAAACACTTTGAATTGTCCCTGCGCATTATATCGGTACTCTACAACATAGCAGACACATGATAAACATGCCCCTAACACTACAAGAATGGTTTCAGCTGAAGATGTACTTACATTCAAGATCTACGGTGATCCTCTTGGTTTTTCCCTCTACCTGTTCCTTCACCTTTTAGAGTTGGGCGACGGCCTCACGGAAAAGGCCGAGCTCCGTATCTAAGTCTACACAAGACAATTTACAACTTACGACACTAAGCATCAATAGAGCAAGACCTAGGATCATACCTTTCTGCTGGTCAGCGTTGGGCTAAGTTGCTCGGTCAGCGACCGATTCTCCACTTCAAGCGCCTGGTGCTCCTTCTCTAGCGCTAGGACCTTCACCTCTAGGTCCTCCTCTCGGTGGCATGTTCTGGTCAGCCTTGCCTCGAGGTCAGTCACTGACGACTGCTACCTCTTATTCTTCATAAGAACCGAAGCCATTTCGTCCAGCTGCCATCGCCGGTGCTCGGACGTCTTCATCACACCCTGTAGAAGCGAATGGTCAAAGCCTACACCTTAATACAAACACAATGACAAGATTGTTTTTGACTTACTTTAATCTGGGCCACCATCGCCGATAGGTCAGCCCTCAACCTCTTTACCTCTGCGCTCGCCTCCTCTTCTTCCAGCATGTCGAACTCATCGCCACGCTGGAGAACTATGTAGAAGACCTGAGGAGGCCAAGCGAGTTCCCATGGTATTTCTTCAACTTCTACAATAGCCATCCTCGGAGAAGACCTCCTTGAATGCTGTTGTGCTCGGATAGGACGTCCAAGGCCCATCTCCATCGCTTGTGACACCACGGGCATTGCGTGCTCCGTGGCCATGGGCGGATCCCGCACTACGCAATCTGGCGCATTCCCCGTGGTCTTCGCTCCCACTCCAGCTAAGTCAACGGGCATGCCTACCGTGGCCCGCACCTCTTCATCACCCGATGTGCCTGCAGGGTCACCTTCATCATGCGCTCCACCACCGGGTTCGCAACCGATGATCGTCCCATGACAAGGGCGACCGGGTCTGCTCCTGCTCGACCCTGCTCAGTGTCAGGAGTTTCCAGTCCCACGCCGCGCTACCCGTCATCAGCACCTGACGGATGCAGCCCTTCAGTCGACTCCACATTGCGTCAAGGAATTGCTTCGTCAAAACTCAATCAAAGGCTCTAAGGATACTGCGAACAGAGAATAACTTACAACTACGATTCATGCCGAGTTATTCTGAAGTGACGTGCTCGCCCAGAGCCACCCTGTCCAGTAGCAGAGCAGGCTAGCGTATCAGCATTCCTCAGGCCGACAGCCTCAGCTGCTACTACCGGGGACACCCGATAAGGCTCGGGGACTTGGCTGGCGGCTCTAGCTGTCACTGTAGGGGTTATTTGAGCGGTCTCGGGGACTACAACTACGGCCTCCCATGCTTGGCGCACACCCCTCGTCTCTTCCCCAGCATGAATAACCGGCGGGGATGTCTTAGTGGTCGGAGGAGGGGGCATCGCTGCTCCATCGTCGTCCGACGAGTCTAACACCACCATCCTCCACCTCTAGGGAGGGGCGGGGCCTCCAATGTTAACTCCTCCCTCCTCATGGCGGGAGGAACTAGATATCTTCTTTCTCTTCGGGGACGGCTCATCCTCAATCGGTCGTTTCCCCCAAAGCTTTTCACGGACATAGGTGGTACGCTCATCTTTGTCTCCACCTCCAGGGCCATCTAACCTCCCCTCGCTAGTCCCTGAGCTAGACTGACGCGGGGACTGTTCGGCCGGGCATCAACCACGATCAGTTGGGCATTAGACGGCATGGTGGAGAAGTACACCGCCTAATCCTGACCATGAATCTTCAAAAACAAGAGTAAATACATTGCTCAAATGTAAATAGAGACACATACACGTCGGACAGATCATTACCGCCGGGGGAAGGCTCATGATGTTGAAAGCCCTTTGTTGGTCCCTAATGGTAGTGTGCACTGAGAGGTTGAATAGCATCATGATGCGACGCTTGACTTCATCCCGCTCTATCTCCTCGAGCACTTCACGGGTCCCATCAGTATCTCCCCGAAACTCATATGCGGGGTGTGCCCTCTCCTTGCACGGCTGAGCCAGAAAATGAAATTTGTCACCGCTATGACTCCATCAAGCCTCTTGCGATTCAGCAGGGTCAGGAGCTCCCTCACCTGCTCCATGCCATTTGAGTCGAGTCTCTTGGACCACCTTGCATTGCTCGCCGGGATCTGATCAACATCGCATTGCACATATGGTTCCACCTACCTGATGTAGAAGCACCTGGAGTACCAATACTTCACACTCGTATTGAGCAGGACGGCGATGCACTGACTCACCATCCTGTCCCACAACTAAAGATAAGCGCCGCCGACCACCCGGGACCCAGTTCCCCTTTCACTTTGAGACTGAAGAAATGGCGAAAAAGATCGAAATGGGGGAGGATTCCAAGGTACGCCTCACAAAGATGAATAAAGATGGCAACGTGAAAGATAGAGTTTGGGGAAAGGTTGCATAGACTGATGCTGTAGTAGGCAATCAGACCATGGAGGAAAGGATGAATATGAACCCCAAAGCCACAGAAGAAATAATCTTCAAAAACTACCAACTCGTTGATGTGCGGTGTCGGGAAATCCTCACCGGCCGCCGAGCGCCACCCCATGGTTGCCCTATCAGGGAGGACGTCGTACACCACTGAGCTGTTCAGCGCCGTTTCGCTGCTCGTCGATCGCACCCACTCCTCGTCGCAGCTGACCTCACGGGTTGTCTTCTTCGAACCTCCATGGTTCCTCTTCGATGCCCTAGATTCAGATCTAGATCTGGGGACTCACATATGTGGGTGGCGGCAGAAGCGGAGGAACCCTAGAACTAGCAGCGGCGGCGCAAATGTTGCTGCTCGAGGAAGGAGTAGGAAATGTGCAAACTGCTACTGTGAAGTGGAGGAGTGCACTGCGCTAGGGGTGGGGTGGGCCTTATAATAGTTCACTCCCGCCTCTTCATCTCTAGGGTTTTTGGGAAACCGTGCCACACCACGTGCACCCGTCCCCGTACTTGCTGCACCACGCGCACATGTTTTCCTGCTTTCACTGTGCGACGCTTCGACTTCTCTGTGGTTCCCGATTAAATGGGCCGCATAACGGGCCGCGGCGTTTCCTTCGATAGGAAGATAACAGCGGGCAGCCTAGTTTTTTGTCGTTTTGCTCCAATAATTACTGCGACGATTACTCCACAAGTATTTGAGGGCTCGAGCAGGCTGTCCTGCTGATGCAAATTTTTCTTTCCTGGCCGGTGGTCTCATTACAAGGCTTTTCTTTGACCCCCGCTACAAGATTTATTCCTCATCTTCTAGCAGGCTCTGGGACTAAGTGTGTACACTTCACCTTTCGGTGAATGTACTGATATGCGCTCTCAGCTACGCTGGGACTGGATGCTTTCTCGGCTACGCTCGGGACTGCTTAATTTTTCTCAAAGACCCTGACACTAGGTGTTTTCTACACCTAATTCTAGGCTCGGGGACTACAGTGTGTACACTGCATGTTGCGGTGCATGTACTATTTCTTCATGATGCTTTGGCTATGCCAAGTCTGTCATTTAATGCCTTTGTTTGGCTCCGATGGTCATGTCATTGGCACAATTCGGCTGGCACTTATGTGTGTACACTGCGCTAACCAAGAATTTTTAATTTTTTCTCTTGAGCTCCTTACATCCTATCGGTGAGCCTCACTTGGCTAAGTCCGAGGTCTACCGGTCAGCCAAACTGGTTGGCAGCCGTCCTCTCAGGTCGGCACGCTAGTTAAGCTAGTCAGCAAGCATTTTCACTGCCTAGGCCACCAGTCAAGCTGGTCGGCTTCCATCTTCACCGCTTGGATCACTAGTCAAGCTGATCGGCTTTATGTCAAACTACTCGGACTTGATCAAGACGGAGTCACCAAGCGGATACAAGACGCTCGAGGACTAGCTATGGGGGGTCTGACCCCAGGTACCATGGCGAGACACTTGGGCCGCACCAACAGGGACGGTCTAGCCCACAAGACGAAGGCTTGCGGCGCACGGCACAGCTCGGCGCATGTCACAAGGCATCTCAGCGGCATCCTGAAGATTGCGTAGAATCTATTAGGATATGTTGAATGTATGTTTCTATGCAAAGATTATCTCATACCCGATTAGACTTAGACCTGATCGGCATGTAACCCTACCCCGAGCTATATAAGGCGGGTAGGGGACCCCCCTCAAAACACATGCAATCATATACGATAGCCATTACAAACCGACGGGACACAGGATTAGGGTATTACGTCAAGCTGACGGTCTGAACCTGTATAAATCTTGTGTCTTGTCACCATCTCGCTCCTAATTTCGCTTACCTCTCCAATCAATCTACCATCGCGGGATGCCCCCTCGGTGGACTGCCGAGCATCTTTTGTTGACACTACCCCTATTCTCAATGCACCTACCTAAACCCCTCTATTTATCTTCTTTTTAAGTTGTCTAAAGCATTTAAGGGTTAGTTGGGTGGAACCCTAAGCGAGATAGCTATGCACATGCATAACCTAGGCATGGAAAAACCAACGCCCAATAGTGTTGTCTAGACTAGGTAGATCCGCCCAGTCCTCAACTAAACAAGCTATGACCAGGTCAAATATCTCGTGGTGATTAAAGTCTTCCATTTTAAGTTTGCACTTTTATATCTGTTGTGTTAAACTCAAAACGACATGTATGTGCACAAATTCAAGTGACGTCAACACAAATTCTAGGGATACGACAACTGCAGAAATGTTGTGGTGCGGGTGTCCATCCGTCTAGACACCGTGCTTTCTGGGCCTGCGCGCTACTAGCCCAATAGTCCAGCTCCCCTCTACCTTCCTTCACGGCTTCTTAAAAAATTGTGACATTTTCCCAACTCGCATAACTGCCGTGGTGTTCCTCACTGCTCGCCTGCCGCTTGCCTTATCCAGCACGGTTGCCACTCGTCGTCGTGGCCTTCTCCAGTGCAGGGCGCCTTGCCGCGGGCATGGCCCCTGCCAGCCGCGACCTTCTCCAGCGCGGGGGCGCCTCGCCGCGTGAGGCCACACTTTACTTGCCTGACCGCCGTTGTCGTCTCCACTGTGGTGCCGCTCACTGGGCGCTGCGTAGCTGCCCGCCCACTACCATCCTCCTTCTCCACCGTGACCTAGCGTCGGATCTCGCTCTGTCGTGCTCCCCGCCTGTCAGGTTTTGATGCAAGCGTATGTTTCAAGTGTTTCAGACGTATGTTGCAAGTGTTTCATTTGGATGTTTCAAAAGTAGATCTCGGGCACTGACAGAGCCACCCTAGGGGCGGGGTGGGGCGGCTGCCCCAGCTGTCGGCGGTGTCGTCCCAGACCCCTGGACCCCTCTTCCTTAGCTCCGACTGCCACTACCGTGACATGGCACTGAACGAGAGCGAGCCGTGAGCATCAAGTAGCGAAGAAGAACAAGAAGATGACCGGTTCATTTTGCTGGGTAGTGGGAACTGGGCCCTTTTTGTCACTTTAGATTAGCCCAAGTGCCCAACAAGGGTCCAATTTAGCTCCCCAAATCCCCAATCTACCAACACCGTCAGGCGCTCGCGCTCAGCTTCCCGAATCCCCCATTCTGCATCGACGCAGGTGCCGCTGCCCACTGCTAAGCGCCAGCCGTGGCTCGCTGCCACCCCACTGGCCGGCCGCCGCCAGGTGCCTGCGCGGCCCATTGCACGTCCACCCGCCACCGTGCCAGGAGCGATGGAGGGAGAAGGAGAGGAACTTGGCGCCGGGGCTAGCGCGGCCGTGGACAGGTTAGCAGTAGAGTAGGGCAGCACCTCCACCAGTTACCTCAATTTATTCTGCAAATTTGAGATAACATCTTATGCTGTTCATCCACCTTTTGGCCATAATTTCTATGATTCTAGATCTTTCACTATAAGTTGTGCAATGTAGTATGTGAATACGATGCAATTTGGGCCATAAGTTTTTTTCGATCATTCTTCGTGTTAGAACTCGCCCCAGCTATAATTTTTTTCTGGCTCCGTCATTGATCTTGGGTGTGGGGTATTAACCCCTATACCCCTATGGCTAGACTTGGGCTAGCCCAAACCAGTGGGCCCAGCCCATCAGAAGACGATGCGTGGCCCAGTCGATCTGCTCGACGTCCCACACAAGGAAGGAAAGTAAACTTAGAGATCAAGCAAGATCCTGGTCGGTTAGAATAGGAATCTTTATCCGGCCAGCTATGGCAATTGTAACCGGGCAGGATTAGTTTCCAGATTTGTAACCCTGCCCCCCGGACTATATAAGGCAGGCAGGGGACCCCCTCAAAACATATCTCATTACATCTCTCCATACAGAGCAATACAATCTGACACAGGACGTAGGTATTACACCCTCACGGCGGCCGAACCTGGATAAATCCTTGTGTTTGTCTTGCGTCACCATCTAGTTCGTAGCTTACGCACCTGTCTGCCGACAATCTACTACCTTGGGTATACCCCTCGGTAGACTGCCGACCATATCTCGTCGATAGTGGCGCGCCAGGTAGGGGGTGTGCGTACAGCTTCCTAGGAGAGCAAGATGGTCATCATCCCTGACTCCACAGCCGTGGCGGATGGTCTCTCATTCACCGTCGGCCGGATCACCTGGACCACCGGCATCAATAGCTTCACCGCCACCGCCACGGAGGAGGCATAGATCCGATCTGCGTCGACCACATCTTCATCGGCTACGGCTTCGACCACGTTGGTTATGGTTTCGACCACTTTATCAACAGCTCCGACCACGCCGACAACTTGTCGACCACTTCCCCGCTAGAAAGGGAGGATGATCGACAACACCGACCTGATTGAAGCTATCGACCAAGTCGGCCGCAAGCTCTCGCAAACCCTGACTTTGGTAGATTCGATCCAAAATTAATCTACCGAGCAGGTACTTCTTCACCACAACAGATCTACCCGACCAGCTCGGGTTCGATGTCCACCACGGCCAGATACAGATCTAGTGGTCACTACTACTCCTAAAGGACGTACGGTATGCCTTCGCCCGGTTCCTACACCCGGCCTTAGGCTCTTTGAGTACCAAGCCCTGACGGAGGATTGCCAGGCCCTCCCATACGGCCTGAGAAACGTTGCTTCCGAGTATGTGTATCGTACACCTCATCTGTTCATAGGTCCCACGGAGCGAGACCATGTTTTAGATTTGTACTTCCTAGATTTACCTCGACCATCACCAGGCAACGCCGTCAACATGGTCAGTGTCTAGGAGTATCGTGAAGGCTCGGTTCATACACTTCCCGAGGACGGCGACTCCAGCACCAGATCTACACGCTCTGTCCATGCCGAGGTTGAGCACCTCAAAGACGACGGATACGATCTAGATTCATTACCATACCCTACAGGTTTCCCCCAGATCCCACGATTCCCACCGAGACGTGGTGACATGGTGCTCAACGTCAGCAATGACGAGCCCGCAGTCGTGGGAGAAACTGACGAGCAACGGTAGCTTTGCGAACAGTGTAACGCCGACTGCACCGAACGCCGTCGCCTGGAGGCTCAAGAAGAAGAGCGTCGAAGGGGACCCTGACCAAGAGATCTAGCCAACGCCTTTGACAGGGTTGGCGAGTGGCAAGTTTTCAGGACTCCAAGTGCCAATGTGGCTGTCGCCATGGCTAACTTGGACCGCTTACCTAACCAACCAGAAATCCAATAGGTCCGCGATAACATTCATGCACATCTGATCGCTGCTATGGGCCAAACCATTGAGCTAGCCAAACGAGCTCAGATTACCTCGAGCATGTCAATTGCATCTAGCCGAAGTTGTCATGTTTCATAACACCCAAGTCACCAACAACCATCTAATCCGCGCGATGGTCCACACCCAGTCAACCCTCATGGCGGTGGCGGCGGTAGCGGCAATGGTGGTCATAGCGGTGGCGACGGTGACGGTGCTCACGGAGGTGGTCGTGATCATCGAGGTAACATTCGCAATCGCAGCGGTAATCGAGATCAGGAAGTGAATCAAGACCCCAACCGTGATCTCCGCCAGCAACTTCCTCCGTGTGACGCCCGCAGTCGCACTAATGACCGTCATGCTTATGAGAACGTCCGTCGCATCGAATATGACACTGAGCATGCTCCTCCCGTGATGAGGACATGGCCTCCACACATATGACCATGCTTGGAGAATTACATGGAGGCCAAGGAGATCAGCAAGGGCATCCAAATCAAGAAGAAGGCCCAAAGCTTATCCGGTTCGAGTCACCAAGGTGGAGGCCCAAATCAAGTTCGAGTCCACCTCGGAATCCAGCACCAGTCTGTCTTGAACTGGTCACCCAGGACGCGTTTGGACTCCGTTTTCGATGATCCATATATGGATGGAAAGCTTATTTGATAAGGAAGCCAACCCAAGTGGCCCCATGTCATCATAAGTAGGTGGAGAAGAAAGAATAGAATGACCTATGGAAGGAGGTGTAGCAGCAATAGTACGTGGCTCATGCATCATTGATGTCTCGTATCGGTGAGTGTTGTAACCTGTCATTGTAGACACAAAACAGGAACAAATAGTGAAAGTTATCCCTAATAATCTACTAAGTAGGTGGAGTAGCGCCTCTCAAGATCACAGCAAAAGGAGACCCCTTCTCAAGCTCTTACAAGGTTCTTACCAGCAAGGTCAAGGATACCTGAAAGGCGTAGCACTGCGATTACAGGGGTCAAAACTTATACTGTCCAGAAGAAGTATGTGGAGTTAAGGCAAGCAGGCCAAATATGTGAGTGGAACACAATTCAAAAACAGAAAGTAATGCTAAATTATAGTCCCAAATACTTGCTCTTGTTGCTGGTCTAATGTGTTCCAAATACCAGATGTGTGATAACAAAATGGAGAAACAAGTATGATGGATACCAAGAGTGATAAGAAACAAACACAAGATAGCACACGCCCACAATTATAACAAATTGTCTCCTCTATGTGCTCCTCTAAATATTGTTCCTCTTTTGCCCCTCTCAATTTTTCTATTTTTTGGGTTGTCGTTGTTTTTTTAGGAACTTTCGACTTTTTTTAAAAAAATTTGATATTTTTTCTTGACTTAGGAGCACACAAGAAGGAACCACAAAAAATTTGAGCTTAAACCAGTAAAAGGCGTGGCCTATGGAAATTTTAGAAGATGGATCCAAAATTGAGGAAAAGCTTATGACCAGGAAAAGAGGATCTTATGACTAGTTTTTGGCCAAAATAAAATTTTTGAACCCCAGTGAAGCTAGGGAAGAACGGATCCGAAATTTTTTTCTGATCGATTTTGATATCTGGAACGTCAAAATCCGAGTTCGTACGTGAAAACAGGACCAGTTTTAAGTTTGGACTCCGAATTAGAGGACAAAACTGGAACAATGCGCACAAAAGTGGTCACGGTGGCTAGGGTTTGATGGAAACGATGGGGAAACACATGAACTGGACTCTAACACAACCTAACCAGCAACAAGCCTTTGATTAGGACACAAACTCAACACGACAGAATCTGAAAAGAATTATGCAAAAGGCTAAACGTGGTTTCTAGGATAGGGGAAAAACCTAACACTAATTTTTTTTGGCTTTTATGTGGACTCTAGGATGAAGGCGAAATCAAACTAAACTAGGGTAAAATTGAACCTAATGATATACCTGAAGCTCTGATTACCAATTGATGTGAAGTAGGGTTCCCGATCTTCCGAAAGGTTCTGATAACTCTCGATTTGGTGGAGTCACGACACAATTCGAACCGGCTTCCGAACAACTCGGCTCTGAACCCCGCAATCGCAGCACCATGACCCCTCTGGTTATCGACCGGCGTTGCACGGTCGACCTCGCCAAGAAGGCTAAGTCCTTGCCTGTGAATCGAGAACACACGCAAGAACACAAAGGAATGCAACCAAATTACAGATGAATGATTAATCTCACAAAGTTGGGGTCTCACGAACCGACGGCGGCGGTGAAACTGTTATCAACAGAATAATCTAAGCAAAACCCAACCCTAATGTAGGCGGCGACTACTTATTATATAGCCTAAGGGATGTCCAAGGACCCATATTCGCGTCCCTGGGAAGCACCGACACGTTACAAGGCCCAAACGGCCCAAAAGACGGCGACACAGCGCCCTGACAGATTCTGGATGGTGACTTGTTTCGATGATTCCCGTTGATTCCGAATAGCTTTTGACGTGGGACCACTTGGGTTGGCTTCCTTATCAAATACGCTTTCCATCCATATATGGATCATCGAAAACGGAGTCCAAACGCATCCTGGGTGACCAGTTCAAGGCAGACTGGTCCTGGATTCCGAGGTGGACTCGAACTTGATTTGGGCCTCCACCTTGGTGACTCGAACCGGATAAGCTTTGGGCCTTCTTCTCGATTTGGATGCCCTTGCTGATCTCCTTGGCCTCCGTGTAATTCTCCAAGCATGGTCATATGTGTGGAGGCCATGTCCTCATCATCCCGGCCTAAAACAGTTCACTTCTCATCTCCGACAAGTTGTATGGCCGAAGAACTTTAAGCTCGAAAAGCTCAGTAAGTATGACGGCAAGGAAAACCCTGAGAACTAGATCACACTTTATGAGATCACCGTCCAATTAGCTTCGGGTGATGAACACATAATGGCTAATTATCTTCTAGTTGTTCTTGATCAAGCATGTCATCAATGGCTCTTGAGCCTGCCGGAGAACCAGTTCGATAGTTGGGCACAACTCAAGCAGGCCTTCATCGATAACTTCATCGCCATGTGTGACCAACCAGGCAATAAGTATGACCTCGAGCGCATACGTGACCACAAGGACGAGCTGCTGCGCGACTACATCCGACGCTTCTCGGATATGCGCCTCAAGATCCCCAAGATCTCTCATGATGAGGCAGTCTCAGCCTTCATCAAGGGCTTCTGTCACCACGACGCCCTCAGAAGCAAGCTGCTCTGGAAACGGCCGACCATGGTCTCCGAGTCCAAATTTAGAAGCTGATCTACGCCATCCTGATTACATCCCGAAAGTTGAAACATTACTTCGACGGATATCGGGTGGTGGTCAAGACCAGTTTTTCGCTTGGGGACATCATCCGAAACAAGGATGCTAATGGACGCATTGTCAAAAGGGCGATGGAATTATGCCCCTACTCCCTAGAGTTCCAAAGCCATACGACTATTAAGTCCCAAGCCCTTGTCGATTTTATAGTTGAATGGATAGACCTAAGCGCACCTCATGATCAGGGGATACCCAAATACTAGAAGATGTATTTTGATGGTTCCTTCAACATCGATGGCGCAGGAGCAGGCGTGCTCTTCATTTCATGAAATAAAGACGTACTCCGCTACGTCCTCAGGCTTTAATTCCCTGCATCTAATAATACTGCAGAATACGAGGCTTGCCTCCACGGCATACGGATTGCGGTCGAGCTTGGTGTCAAGTGCCTATATGTCTATGGCAACTCGGCTCTAGTCATAAACTAGCTTAATAAAGACTAGGACACGACTGCGAGAAGATGGATGCTTACTGCAAGGAAATCAGAAAAGTTGGAAGGCAAGTTCTATGGCGTCGAATACTCGCATGTGGTCTGAGATAAAAACAAAGCAGCCGATGAGTTGTCTAAGTTAGGGTCATCCCGAGCCAAAGTCCCACATGGCATTTTTGTCCAAGATCTTGTCAACCCGTCAATCAAGGAAGAAGAAGATCACGTGATCGAAAAGCCCCCAGACCAGCAACTGGTGGCTACGGTTCCTTCTCCAATCACTACGGAACCCTCTCCGACCACTCATGCTTCGCCTTCAACCACTAATGACAGTGACTAGAGGATACCCTTTATCAAATATCTATAGGATGGAACTGGTTATACTGACCGAACAGAGAATGAGCGCCTTATACGCCGTAGTAAACAGTATATACTGGTCGATGGCATCCTCATGCGCAAGAATGCAAAGGAAGAAGTCTTGATGAAGTATATCACTCAAGAGGCAGACATTAAACTGCTTGAAGAAATTCACAGTGGCACCTGTGGCAATCACGCTGCCTCTCGAACCCTGGTCGGTAAAGCTTTTTGAGCAGGATTTTACTAGCCGTCCGCCGTGGACGATGCAGAGAAACTGGTACGCCACTGCGACAGATGTTAATTTTTTGTGAAGCGCATACATGTACCAGCACATGAGATCCAGACCATACCAGCCTCCTGGCCCTTTGCGTGCTGGGGACTGGATATGATTGGGCCCTTTAAGTCGGCCCCTGGAAATTTCAAATGCGTGTTCGTGATGATCGACAAGTTCTCCAAGTGGATTGAGTACATGCCCTTGACCAAGGCATCTTCAGAAAAGCAGTCGAATTCCTTGACCAGGTCATCCACTGTTTTGCCCTCCCCAACAGCATCATCACAGATCTAGGGACTCAGTTCACTGGCTGTACATTATGGGACTTCTACGATGAAAGGAGCATTGTTGTAAAGTATGTGTCAGTGGCGCAACCCAGAGCTAACAGACAGGTCAAAAGGGAAAATGGTATGATCCTCAATGCGTTGAAGAAAAGACTGTACAGAGAAAACAAGAAAGCACCCGGCAGATGGCTCAAGGAACTACCTGCTATGATCTGGGGTCTCCGAACTCAGCCTAGTCGCAATACGGGCACCTCTCCTTACTTCATGGTCTACGGTGCAGAAGCGGTGCTCCCTGCCGATATCGCTTTTCGATCACCAAGGGTTTAGAACTTCGACAAGGACAGGTCTGATGAGTCACGAGAACTTGAGGTCAACTGTTCTGAGGAAAGATGGCTTGATTCCTGTGTGCGTACTGCCAAGTACCTCACTGTACTACGCAAGTATTACAACAAGAATGTCAAAGAGAGGTTCTTCGTGGTCGATGACCTAGTCTTGAAATGGAAGATGAATCAAGATGACATGCACAAGCTTTTGTCACCATGGGAGGGACCATTTGAGGTCATATAAGTTACATGGCCTACTTCCTACAGGCTGGCTTATCTCGATGGCACTGAGCTGCCCAACTCCTGGCATATTGATAAGCTCAGGCATTTCTACCCTTGAAGCGCTGAAAAATAAAGATATGTACCCCTCTTGTACTTTGATTATTTCAATAAAGTATCTATATTTTCTTTTGATTCACTCAACATGTTTGTCTGGAGACTACTTTTTATCATTATTTTAAAATAGACCAGTTGACAGACCACCATTCTTTCTCAAGTTCTCGGAGCCAGTCCCGTCTCTGACTTCTCCCTACACGTGCATGGGACCCGCTCTCTATGCTCCGGGTGGTCGGCGGGTGCTCCCTGGTCTGACCTGTGTGCTCCTATGTGTGAACAGGCTCCGTGCCTCGCACTCAGACCACAGATCCGGCTAGGGCCGTACGGATTCCACAAGATAACGTGTCTCCCAACTACTACAAATAAAATAGAACACTTATACGTTCTAACTTAGTTATCCGCCACACAATATACAAGCTTCAAACATTTTTCATACAAAAACACAACAAGCTTACATTGTTTTAAGAGTACATTATTACAGGCTTGCCTGACGAGGCACAAGTCTACAATAAACTAACACTGTTCTTCTTTCTACAGCTAAAGGCTACTGGCTGGGTGGCGCTCAGGGCTCGGGCTGGGCGCTGTTCTTTGCCTTCTCACTGCTCGACGGGGGCGATGCCGCCTTGGCTGAGGAAGCTAGTGCCACCGGGGTCTGGCTGGTCGAGACCGTAGCTCCCGGTAGCTGATTTGAAGATGACGGCTCTTGTGCCGGCGGTGACGACGTCCCGCACAAGTTGATGTCGCCCATTATTGAAGCCGACAATTCAAGCAACTGGATCCTCAGTTCATCTGCTTGCTTCGGGCCAACCTCCTTGGGATACCCCAGCTCGAAGCGCTTGAAGTCGATCAGCGGGTAGTGCATGCGCACCATGCTAAGCACATGGGCACCCGCGTACTCCCCAGCCTCCTTCATGAATTGATGGAGCCATCCCAAGGCACACTGGCACTTGTCGATTACTCCACGTGGCGGTGCTTTGGTGTCAGTTGTCGGGAGCTCTGGGTCGATCATGTCCAATACTGGCATGATACCGGCCACCATTTGGTTGCACCGACCCTTCTAGAGATCCCGGTCCTTCTCGAGCTCATGTGTCTTCACTGAATAGGCATCGTGATCTTTGATAACCTCTTCGAGGTGCTTTTTCGCGTTCACCTTTAGTTCTACAGAGTAGCCCTCCAGTCAGGGAAGTACCATATGGAAACATCCTGAGACCAAGACAACCAATACTTACGGTTCAGCTCTATGTTATTCGCCTTCAGCTCCTCGGTAATTTTTTTGGAGTGTTCCAGGAGCTGCGCATGGTCTTGTGCCAGCTGGTTGTTCTCTCCCATCAATCAAGTGCACTCTCTGACCACGCACGAGTTCTCTTCTCGAAGGCATGCTACTTCACTCGCCAGGCCTGCAAACAGGCTGGTCAGTACAAGAGTATATATTCACAGCACTTTTCAGTGCTCGGGGAGTTACGGCTAGACAACTTACCCGTCCTCTCACGCTCCTTCTGGCTAAGCTGGATGACGGCGTTGCATCGAGATGTCTCTAGCTCCGCCTTCTCCTTCTCGGCGGCCTCGAGCTTTTCGCGCAGCCGATCCACCTCAGCTACCAGCTCCTTGTTCTCATTGAACGTCGGTTCAATTTGGTCAAAGCACCGCTTACGATACTTTGTCGTCTTCACAATATCCTACAAGGCAACCAGAGGATCATTTAAGCCAATGCATTACAATACTGGTCTAAGAGTGCACAAGACAAGCAGCTTACCTGTACTTCGGCTATAAGCCGCTTCACCGCCAGCTCGACCTTTCTTGTCTCGTCATCCGTGGGAATTTCCTCATGGCAGATATAATGATCCCCACGTTGACGGCACACATATACGTGTTGGCGACCATCCTGGGGATGCCCCTGAATCTCCTCCAGGGCGTCGTCATCGTCAGACTCCGTGGCATCGGTAGTCTGGGCCCGTTCTTGCTGCTGGCCAGCTTTGGCCTCCTCCCATCGTCGGCTCGACCCGGTCTCAGCATGCCCTAGGCTGCTCCCCGGCTCTGAAAGCACCATCGGAGTTTTCCCCCGAGCCGCGGTGTCGGGTAGAGCACCCTCCTGTGTGCTCGGGGTGGCTCCAGACTGCTCTGGTGCTTCTTGTCCAGGCTCGGGGACTCGCCTCTCCTCTATTGTTGTTTGGTCCACGATCGGTGCCTTAGGAGGCACCTGTTCGGATGACCCCTGCTCGGCGGCTATCTCCACTGTTGTCGGCTAGATCGAGATAGGTCCTGCTGCTGCCTGCTCATTGGTTGCCATCGAGGCGGCCGATGACGGCCTCCCACCGGCGGCGAGCTCCTCGGGGATCTTCGTCGATGCTGAACTTCAATTTGATAACAGTACGGTTGATGATGCCTATCACTATCTGCCTTTACTAACTAATGTTTACCGAAGTGTGCAGAGACTTACATGTCTGCCTGGCGATGCACGGCTGAGAATGCCCACCGACATGGTCGCCCTCGGCTCCCTTTCTGGCCAGACGAGCTCTGGCCACCCTCATTTGGTGGCGGCACCGGTGATGCCGCTGCAGTGGACGCCGTCTACACTCCCAGCAGTCGTACCGCTACTGGTTTTGACGATCCACCCTGGCTTGTCTGCTCTGCGCCCTTCCTTTGATGCGGGGTGAGCAGATCGGCGGCCGGATTTTCTTCTTCGTCTTCATCTGACCAGCTTTGTATCATCCGACGACGCTTGCTGGTCGGATTCTCCGGCATCCCCATGGTCTCTGTGCTCCCTGGCCTTTTCTTCGAGTGTTCGGGGGCGACTGGGTGTTTCTCCGCTGTCCTACTCCTGGTGTCCGTCCCAGTGCTCGGTGCTCCATCTCCCACCTCGACATCGACGTAAGTGTAGCATTGCTGCACGTTCCGTGGTGGGGGTTCCACGCTCCTCGGGTGGTCCATCCCGGGCGCCAAGGACACGTATAGCAAGTGCCTTTCAACGCCGTGCACCTAACACCACAAGGACCATAGGGATTACAACAGATTTATCAACTATGTGATCGACATAAGAGACAGATGCTAGAGATACCTTTGGAGCTGGTCGGATGAGCTTGTACGCGTGCACGATGACGCTCAAAGGATGGTATGCTGGGTTTGCTAGGTTGAACAGCTCCGCAATCCTTCGCTTGATCTCGTCCTCGTGCAGCCGGTTTGGACGCATTCTGGTCTGGTCGGCTGAGCCCTGTACTCGTAGCCGGCGTGCACCCTCTTCTAGCAAGGCTGTACTTGATGACTGATGAAGCTCCCGGCTACGGCTGGTTCGTCCAAACGGGTCCACAGGAGCAGCTCCATGAGCTCCCTCACCTGCTCGGCATACTCTGGTTTCTTGTTCCAGCTGACTCTCTTCTCCGGGATGTAGCCAACGTCACAAAGGGTGGTGGTGTTGGGCTCTTCTCGGATGAGAACCATTTCTTGTACCCATCACCAAGGGAGGTATTCCAGGGGCAGCTGAGGTACTCCGATTTCATTCCATCACGGAGTGTCAGGTACACTCCGTCGGCAATCTGAGATCCCCCCTGGACCCCTTCTTCCGAAGACAAAACAGGTAACAAAAAAGATCGAAATGTGGCGAAAACCCACCAAAAGCTTCGCAAAGATGAATGAAGGTGGAGACGAGAAGGATTGAGTTGGGATGTAGATTGCAAATCCTAATCTCATAGTACAGGCAAAGACCTTGGAGGAAAGGATGAATAGGAACCCCAAATCCCCTCTTGAAGAAATCCTCGAATACAACGATCTCACCAGGTTGGGGATCGGGGAAGCTTTCCGAGTCCGACGCTCTCCAGCCTCCGAGCTCCTTGTCATGGAGCACCCCCAGGCCGACAAGCTCATTGATGGCCGATTCGGTGGACTTCGACTTCCACCACTCCTTCCTCATCACCTCGGCCCTTTTCAGCACCTCCGTCTTGGCCATCCTCCACCTCTCTCGCCTCTTTGCTTTGGCTCAGCTGGTGGACAGAGAGCGCGTCGCTTCTAACGGCGGCGAGGTTTGCTAATGGCAGCTGCGGAGGTGGAATGGGGACTGTGGACTGGACGAGGAAGGCGATTGGTTTTCAAAGGCAACTGTTGGGCGTAAATGGGGAATAACCGCACAACGGCTATTTATCCCATTAACCGCACCATTCCACTTTCCCGAGTTTTTCGGGGATTGTGCGCGTGAAACGGGGCACGCGCCGTGCAGTTTCCACTTTTTCACCGCCACCCGCGCCAGTAAATGCGCTCCCTCGGTTACCACGCGGATGGGCCCACATTAATGCGCCTTGACAGACGTCGGTCCACAGTGTGATCGATAAGATACAAGCATGATTGCCACGTCACATCAGGAAGACTTCTGAGACAACGGGTCAGGCCAAAAAAAAGAAGAGAAAAAAAGAGGAAACAAAATATGACAGGGAAACAGGTGTTGGAGATATACGACGCTCGGGGACTGGTCTGACGATTACAGTCTATCTCAGATCACTGAGCACCATCAACTCCCCGATCACGCTCGGGGACTCGTTGATCACTCTCTGACTATGCTCGGGGACTCGTCGACCACGACTTACGCTGTGCTCGGGGACTGTTTCGACCACTCCCCGCCCACAGCATGAGGTCTGGTTTCCTCGGCTACATGTGAAATTTGACTCGCATACAGTTGAGGGATCAGCGCTTTTTTAAGACCTTGCTACAAGGCTCATACTTCACCTTCCAGCAAGCTCGGAGACTACATCGGTATGATGCACCTGTCGGTGCATCTCAGTATCAAGTTTCCAAGAAGGTTCATTTTAGACCCTGGCACCACGTGCCTACGTCACCTACTACCAGTCTCGGGGACTAAGTGGGCACACTTCACCTTGCGGTGAATATGCTTATTTTGACCCCTACACTTTGTTTACCCTGCTTACATTTCTTTTCAGAAATACAAGTGGGCACACTTCACCAGGAAGAAAATCTTTTTCTTTTTCTCAAGAGCACTATACATTCTTTGGACAACCTACTTCTCCGACGACAACGGTGGTTGGCTGTATTACAAGCTGGTCGAACGCCTGCGACAACTGCTCGGATGGTGTTTTGACTGGTCGGAGACGTCAAGAACTCAAGCCTCACTGTTCGGAGAAGGTCAAGACAGCGTGTCACATCACAATGCAAGTGCTCGGGGACTAGCTGTGGGGGTATTAACCCCTATACCCCTATGGCTAGACTTGGGCTAGCCCAGACCAGTGGGCCCGGCCCATCAGAAGACGACGCGTGACCCAGTCGATCTGCTCGGCATCCCACGTAAGGAAGGAAAGCAAACTTGGAGATCAAGCAAGATCCTGGTCGGTTAGAATAGGAATCCTTATCCGGCCAGCTATGACAATTGTAACCAAGTAGGATTAGTTTTCATATTTGTAACCCTGCCTCCCGGACTATATAAGGCGGGCAGGGGACCTCCTCAAAACATATCTCATTACATCTCTCCATACAGAGCAATACAATCTGACGCATGACGTAGGTATTAAGCCCTCACGGCGGCCGAACCTGGATAAATCTTTGTGTTTGTCTTGCGTCACCATCTAGTTCGTAGCTTGCGCACCTGTTTGCCGACAATCTACTACCTTAGGTATACTCCTCGGTAGACTGCTGACCATATCTCGTCGATATCGGAGAAGCACATGCTGCTGCTAGTACGCCACCATGGGTCACCATGCACGCCTACTAGTGTTGCTGCTGCGTGCATGCGGGCGCGTGAAACGGAGCGGACTCATGGTGGTCCCGCGCATGCTTGGACCCACGCGGCCTCTGGAGTGGGATGGGTACGGGGCGAGGGAGCTAGGTGCGTCAGGCATGGGCGCGAGAGCACCGTTCGACGCTAGCGCTCCGGATCGGATGTCCGGGCGCTAGCAAATCCGATACAACAAAGGTGCAATAGCAAACTCCAGTGTGGGGTGGTAATGGCCCATGGCCCAATTACCCTTTCACAATCCAACTCAGCAATGTTATTTTTAAAACACATTATATATACATTCAGCCCGTTCCTTTTTGGGCCCGATCTTTCCTTAACATTTGCAGGCCAAATGTTTTGGCCCTTTATGAGATCTACTACAAACAAATCTACCTTAGATCCTTTAAAAGGAAAGAGAGAAATAACGTGGTCCAACAACTTCAACTCATTTGCGAACGGATTGCAGTTTCCAAAGCTATCCAGTCTCTTGTGTAGTAAAACTACTCATCGAATTATCAAAAAAAAAAATTACTCATCGAGCTCCCCTCAAAAAAAATACTCATCGAGCTTCGGAGCTTTTGACCGTCTCCTGTCAATGGAAAATGGTACGTTCCTCTGTGTGTGTGTGTGTTTGTTCGTTATATAGTTTTGGCATTTTCAGCCGATGGTATTTTAAGAGCAAGTCTTTCCGGATGCTCACTTAAAAGTTAAAACCAACGCTAAGACCTATATTTCTTCAGGCGTTCTAGTTCCAGGTATTGGAATGATGCCTACGTGCTACTTGAGCTGTCTGTATCTGTATGCCTGTGCACAGACAAGAGCTTTTCACATCACTTTGTACACAATATACCTTAATAACTAGGCAGATTAACTTGAGAGACAAAAGAAAACTTGAATTTGAAAAGGAACTCAAAGGCAGCAACGATTTCCCCTTTGACTATACCACTACATATACACAGTTATATGCTAACTATATATGATAATGTGTTTGAAACAAAAACTTTGCTATTTTGTCATCATCTGTTATGTACGAGCTAAACGGTGATCGCCGGAGTTGGAAGCTCCGGTATGCCGCCTTGGCCATTGAGCACGATGACCTTCCCCTCCGAGTCCACATCCACTATGGCAGAGTCGCCCTCCTTTACCTCCCCCGCGAGCATCTTCTCAGCAAGGCTGTCCTCCAGCAGCCTCATGATGGCTCGCCTCAGTGGGCGTGCACCGTAGCTAGGGTTGTAGCCTTCGTCCACCACCCGCTCCTTGAACTTCTCGGTCACTTGCAGACTGATGTCCTTGGCCTTCAGCCTGTCAAAGACCTCCTGGAGCATGATATCCGCGATCTCCTTGACCTCGAGCTTGGTCAGCTGCCTGAACACAATCATCTCATCGAGACGGTTGAGGAACTCAGGTCGGAAGTACTGTTTCATCTCCTCGATGACCAGGCTCTTGATCCTGCTGTAGCTGCTGTCCTTCTCATCAGAGTCAAGGTCGAATCCGATCTTCCGCCCACCCTTCTCGATGACGCTGCTCCCTACATTTGAGGTCATGATCAGGAGTGTGTTCTTGAAGTCTACAGTCCTTCCCTTGCTGTCAGTCAATCTCCCATCTTCCAAAATCTGAAGCATCATGTTGAAGACATCCGGGTGTGCCTTCTCAATCTCATCAAAGAGCACAACTGTGTATGGCCGCCGTCGAACTGCCTCTGTCAGCTGGCCACCCTCAGTGTATCCTACATATCCTGGAGGTGAACCAATCAGCTTGGATACTGTGTGCCTCTCCATGAATTCACTCATATCAAGCCGGATCATAGCCTCCTTAGAGCCAAAGTAATAGGCTGCAAGAGCCTTTGCAAGCTCTGACTTCCCAACACCGGTGGGACCTGCAAAAATAAAGCTTGCTATTGGCCTGTTGGGGTTCTTCAGACCCACACGAGCACGGCGGATGGAGCGACTAATTGCTACCACAGCCTCATCTTGACCAATGACACGCTTGTGCAAAGTCTCTTCCATCTTAAGAAGCTTATCAGATTCATCGCTGGAAACCTTCTCCACAGGGATGCCAGTCCATGACGATACTATGTGCTGGATATCTGCTTCATTGACCATAGGTCCTGTCTCTCCAGACTCTTCCTCTGCTTTGCTCAATTCCTTGCTCTTGTCAATGAAGGCTGTTATCTGGGCCTTCAATTCCATTTCACGGTCTCGCAATTCCCCAGCCTAATGGCATAACATTTAAAAAGGGAAATTAGCTATGAAAGAACATCTGTATCTAGAAAAGGTGCAAACCATTAAGTAATGAAAGTAAAGGGAGAAGGCAGAGAAAGGGCGTCCACATATCCAATTGAAGCAGGTGCAAATTGCTAAATAAACAAAAGAACAGAAAGAAAGAAAGTGCATAGACGAATGAACATTATGGGGCATGTTACTATCACTGATAACTTGTGTTCAAATAAAACTATCACTGATACCTATTTTAAACCAAAAGCAACTTTTTAACTCTGATTGTTTTAGCACATCCTAAAATGGAAATGGGGAACTTCACTCAAGTAAGAGCATTGCTTGATGAAATAAACAAGAATTACTGAATCATCCAAAATTATTTGTAATCCTCCAAAACTCTACTGAATATTTTCTATGTACAAGCTATTGTAATTAGAACAGTTATGGTGGATGGAAATTAAAATTTAATATGATCTTCAGGAGGCCAGGCAACATTTAAGTTGTGTCACAAACTTGAAAGAGATGTAAAATGTAACAGATCATCCATAGTCAATTACCTTCTCGAAATCCTGGCTACGAACAGCTTCATTCTTCTGTTTCGTGATTTGTTTGAGCTCCTTGTCAAGCTCTCTTGCTTCCTCAGGAACCTGCACCAAAAGTAAAATTTAGATACTGTTTAGGGCATGCAAGAATAAAGCATACAAATAAATGAAAGCATGACTTGGTACCTGTGCATGCTGTAGCCTAACACGGGAACCTGCTTCATCAATCAAGTCAATTGCCTTATCTGGGAGGAAACGATCACTGCAAACAGAAATATGCTGTCAGATGATCATTAGGATGCAATAAAGTTCAAAAATAAATTGTGGATGGAAGTAATCACGCAAACATAGTTGTTTTTTCAGAGATGCAAGCTAAAGTTCCAACAAAATTTTTCTTTGTGGTGTTTTTACATTTTCAGCTGATGCATGTGATATATTTTTATTTACAGTTCACAGACCTGATATATTGATATGACAGCTTTGCAGCTGCAATCAGAGCTTCATCAGTGTAACGAAGTTTATGGTGGATCTCATATCGTTCCCTTAGTCCTCTGAGAATTTCAATGGTTTCATCTACTGTTGGTTCTGGCACTTTCACAGGTTGAAACCGCCGTTCAAGTGCTGGGTCTTTCTCAATGTGCTTTCTATATTCATCAAGTGTAGTCGCTCCAATGCACTGCAATTAAACATAATAGGTTAGTCATAACAACCTCATTACAAGCAAGAGCGCTGGAAAGCTCATCTTGAAGGACAACAAGATACTGGACTTATTCCAAAAGAACAGATCAGGGAATGTTCACCACAGCATAGGAACATGTTATCTACACACCTGTAATTCACCTCTGGCCAATGCAGGCTTCAAGATATTAGCAGCATCTATAGCACCTTCGGCTGCTCCTGCTCCTATCAGAGTGTGAACTTCATCAATAAAGAGTATTATCTCATCACTTTGCTTTATTTCCTCCATCAGCTTCTTTAATCTTTCTTCAAATTCTCCACGGTATTTTGTGCCAGCAACAAGAAGTCCCATGTCAAGGGTAATGACCTGTGGTAAATTGGTTGAAGGAATATCCATCATTTCCTCACAATCTCATCAAAAGAATACAGAAATGTGGCAGAAAAGTACATTTACAACCACTTGAACAATTACTAGACCACAGAATCGACCAGTGAGCTGAGATTAATCACTTAGAAATTCTGATCTCATGTATCACAAAAGAGTACAAATAGTTACAACATACTTTCTTCTTCTATTTGCTCAATCAGTGTGCTAGCTAGTATAGATGATTATTTCTACGAGCAGGTTCTTCAATCACTAAACTGTGCTTACATACTTAAATGTCCACTGGATGGGATAACTCAAGTAAAATGAGAGAAAAGTGCAACACATGCATGCACCCTCATGTAAAGCTGCATAAATATACCATACACAACTAAAGAACAGTACACAAGAACAAAATATTATTCAAGCTCATATGTTCACAATAGATGTAGAATGAATTGACAGCAAAATACTATAAATAGATAGATACATATTGCATAATTGGTTTGAAATGATGCAAAAAGGGTACCTTTTTCCCTTCTATTGTTTCAGGTACATCGCCTGTACAAATGCGTTGAGCAAGTCCTTCAGCAATTGCAGTCTTTCCAACACCAGGCTCTCCAATCAAGCAGGGATTGTTCTTGGTTCGTCTGCCTAAAATTTGTACCACACGCTCAATCTGTGGCTGTCTTCCAACAACAGGATCTAATTTTCCCTGCAGATATGAACAACATGAGTTCTATTACAGAACTTGTGCTGGTTATAATGCAGTAGCCAGTAGGTCAGAAATATTACCTCCTCTGCTAATTTTGTTAAATTAGTTCCATACTCCTCAAGAGTTGGCATCTTATTACCACTGCTGCCCCCTCCAACTCCAGCACCAACAGCTTCTGTGGTCTCACCAATCATTCGAATAACCTATAGAGGTCCATGACATTGAAGAAACAGCTAATAAACAGAATTTCTTTTTGTACAGAGAACTCCCTACTGTCAAAAATAGACATCAGATATAGGTTTACCTGTGTACGGATATTGCTGGGGTCAGCTCCGAGACTCTCAAGCACACGAGCTGCCACACCTTCACCCTCACGAAGCAGTCCAAGAAGCAGGTGCTCAGATCCAATATAATTATGTCCTGGGAAGCAAGTATTTAGTGCTGAGATAAATCTTCTATGGAACTTATTAAAAAATCGAAATATAATGAGGAAATGGAGTGTGCTGTGGTTTGATACATAGAAGGAAATGATATTCTTGTTAAGATAAATGTCTTGACAATTACCAACATAGGAAGTACATGTAATTTAGTTGAGGAACAAGATAAAGGCCAAGGGTGTTCGTCTGTTACCATATTAGATGAGAAAGCAGGGAGGGATTACTTTACATATACAGGTGCACAGCAGAAAATTTCTTTATAAGTGCACAAAGCAGGACAATGAAGAAAGAAATGCATCTATTAGTTCAATTGCATCCTAAGACCTAAATTATCGAATGTGAAAATAGTTTAATGATGCAAATGTGTAGAAGTTTGGAAATATGCTCATAAATGGGGATGCAAGCCACCTGTCACTGGGGTCATTGTTATTTTTCAGCTTGTGTTACTACAAAAGTTTCTTTGATGAAGATATAAAATATGTTCAAGACGAAGATATAAAATAGCACCACACTAAGTGGATTGCAATGAGATTATGATGCTTCATTGTACTTCGCAACTTCCACTTGAATACTTAAAAAGGTGACATAAAACAGACATATCTGGAAGATTAACTACATGTAAAATATTGCAATCAACTGTCCATTATCAAGTCAGGGTCCCTCTGACATCAGTTAAGAACGATGACTTCAATACTTATGGGAATGTGCAATGGAAGCTCTGTCAAAATGCAATTGATATATTTGTATCTGACAATCAACAATTTGTACACTGTATTTTAGGCAAAAAGTTTCATCGAAAAATATGCTAACTGGAAGCTTTCTAGAACTCTCTAGAAAAAAGCACAAGCATGGAAGTAATCAAGTAATAGGAAAATGAAATTCCTTTCAGGGAAACAGAACATTGGTCAATAGAGACATTCTTCTAATCGATTTTTGTTCGAGTAGCGAATAAGTAAAATTAGAAGATAAGACCAAAAAGGTATCACAAGGACCTTGACCAGCAATTCCTTCTACTATGTTTTCGTGCATGAATTAGAGAGAATAGGAAATGAAATTTACGACAATGCAACAAGGACAACATTCAACAAGAAGCCTTGATAAACAACATACCTAATTGGCGAGCTTCCTCCAAGGAGAGCTCCAAAACACGTTTCGCGCGTGGTGTGAATGGTATTTCAACAGCAACAAAACCATTGCCGCGGCCAATAATCTTTTCCACCTCCACACGTGCATCCTTGAGATTTATTCCCATGGACTTGAGCACCTTTGCTGCAATACCAGTGCCCTCTCCAATCAGACCCAAGAGAATCTGCTCAGTTCCAACAAAGTTGTGCCCCAGGCGCCTTGCTTCCTCTTGCGCAAGCATGATGACCTTAATAGCTTTCTCCGTGAACCTCTCAAACATTGCCCGAGTAACAAAACGAGAACGTCTTGTCCGTCGAGACGACCTGTAAGATGCAACTGTCGACCTAGAATTGGACACCGTGGGTGTGACCGAGAAGCTATGCACTGATCTTAGACCCACAAATGCTGACATCTTGACAGGGCGGCTAAGTGACATTGCCAACATAGAGGCAGGCCTCCTGGTGCCATGGGACCTCCAGCGCTGGGTGCTTATGCGCCCCCCGAATGTTGTTCCGAGGGCAACTGACTGGAGTAAGGTCCCTGCCATGGTCAGAAATACCGTCCCTTATCCTGCACCAAGACATTACAACGGTTAATCAAATATTACAAACCAATCTTCTAAAGTTCTCAGATAAACACAAAGGGTCAATTCTAATCATGCGCAGGAATAGTGCGTGCCAAACATCAGTATGCTGCTCTTGATCCATCTGACCCCAAACAAATTGCAACAACAAAATGTGCTAAGAAATGGAGAAAAACTGTGCCAAACAAAAATGGAAAAATTAAATGTGCTAGAAACAGGAAGACAGGCTTAAAAACAGCGGTAGATGTTCACCCGCTTCCTAGCAAATCAATCCGCGGAAATCTGGACGGATTGGGGCACCGATACAACGAGCAAAGATTTGGAATTGCGGGCTCACAAAAAGATGTTTCATTTCCGGCGACAGAGAATATCAATTACAGTATTTCAACCTCGCATTGGCATCGATTATATCTAAAGACGGAGAAAGATGAACCTTGCTGCTTATCCACACCCAAAACTGAACAAAAAAAATCAAGAATTTCCCCCCCAAAATTATGAAGGGATTCCGCGGATAAGAATCAGAGCCCACCGACAACACACGATTACTAATCCATCCATCCATGTATCCAGGAATGGAAATCTCGACATGAGAATCAGGAGCCCGTAGCAGGCAAGAATCCCACCCAAGAACGAAGAACTCACACACAGAAGACAACGAGAGGATCGCTGGGGGTGCTCACCTTCCGAGGAGAGAGGAAGAGGAGGAGGAGGAGGGAAGGGAAGGGCGGTGCGTTGGTGTGCGTCCTCCCCTGGTCCCTGGAGATAAGGGGGCCGCGCTGCCCGAGTGCCCAACAAGAAAGAGGACTAGTGATTGTTCTCTCTTTCTCCTCCTTTCGTATGGCCTCCTGATTCTGCCTTTTGTCTGTTTCCTATTTTTCTTCTTTATTTATTTTCTGAGGATGTGAAATTTTTGGCAGGCATGCAGTTTTCTTCACTGTGGCAGATATTTTTTTGAGGGAGGTAATAGATTTTTTTTGCCCAATGTGAGAACAGAATCAATCAGCAGTAGGTTTTCAGTGTATGCAATGCAAGGGTTGAAAGGACAAACAGTAGCGTTGACAAAACTGACTTGAGAGGACGCAAAAGAAATGGAACACATTCATTTCAAATTTTCCTTACTTGGTTAAAATTCAAAATACACAAATTGTCGAGAACATGATACAGAATCGTAGAGTGTGGGACTCTGTTGACACCCTCTGATGTCATCGAGAACAAAGGTATCACATGCCAATTTAGGGCTTGTTTAGATGCCATCCAAATTTCAAGTTTTTTCACTTTCTCTCCATCACATTAATTTTTAACCGCTTGCATGGAGTATTAAATGTAGGTAAAAAAAATAATTAATTGCACAGTTTAGTTGGAAATCACGAGATGAATCTTTTGAGTCTAGTTGGTCCACGATTGGATAATATTTGTCAAATAAGACGAAAATGGTACTATTCATCAGGTTCACTTTTTTTTGCAATCTAAACAAGCCCTTAACTAGTACCCACTGTGTCATCGAGAAGAGAAATGGAACAGGATACTTTCCCCCATGCTAAACTCTAGTAAGCATCAATCAATCCATAGAGCCACGTAGGAACATAAGAAACCATATAATATGGGTGTGATCGGCAGACAACATGAAAAAGAAGATCTTAACGTCGACACAGGCCTCGTAGGCCATCAGTTTCTGCAAATCAGCGCAGCCGCCAAAGGATTTTGTAGTGTACTATACACTCCTACTACGGCAGCGCCGCCAGCTTTCTAGGATTTGTCAGAGGCTGTGTTTAGATGTGTAAAAAGGTATAAAAAATACTGTAGCACGTTTTGACTTTATTTGGTAAATAGTGTCCAACTGTTGACTAATTAGGTTTAAAACGTTCGTCTCGCCAAGTACAACCAAGCTGTACGATTAGTTTTTGATTTCATCTACATTTAGTACTTCATGCATGTATCGTAGGTTTGATGTGATGGGGAATTTTTTTTTCGCATAGTGTTTTTTCTGGAAACTAAACAGGGCCAGAGTCGATTACACTGAAGGTGAACCAAAAAAAAGCCTCTGAATAGTTCTGGCCGGATGGCCAAGCAACGCGGTAGGCGACAAATGCTAAGAATACAAGTGGAAATTGCACATCTTTTTGCAGATACTTGAACGGGAAGCTTCAACTTTGCAGTTGCAGATTCCATTATCATTACGCCATTACGGTCTGTTTAGATGCTTCAAAATTTCAAAAATTTTATAAGATTTCCCGTCACATCGAATATTTGAACATATGCATGAAGCATTATATAGTTTGGTTGTAAATAATTAATTGGACACTAATTGCTAAATAAAAACGAAAGAGTTCCCCCTGTTCGGCTGAGCTTATCAGCACGGCTTATCAGCCGTGGAACAGTATTTTTCTCTCACAACAAATCAGCCACAGCCGGCTTATAAGCCAAAAAACAGCCTGCCGAACAGGGCCGTTATTGTGCTTCCAAAAATTTTACACCCCCATTTAAACACAGCACATCATGCTGCAAGGGCACCAGAATCTGATGTCAGATCTAGATTACCACTGCCAAAAAAAATTGACCTGAAACTGACATCAGACAACAGGTCCTATACTGACGATTACAAAACACACCATCTATCTGGTTTACAAAACCAATGCCTTTGACCTCAGAGTGTGAACACAAGGTTGACAAGTACCCTTGTGTGTTCGTTTTGTGATGCGTGATTGTCAACATGATCCACGAATAGGTTGAGTTGGTTACTATCCCTACCTTGGTGAAAGCCTTGTGTGCGACATGTCTTTTGGCTTGTGTTGTGTAAGTGTGGAGCACGGAGGCGGTAGCCGACGGCAAGGTGAAGGTCAAGGAGGACGTGCCATGCTGATGGACCGGAGGGGTGAAGGACGGACGTGAGGCTTGGACCGAGGGACCCGGAGGCCGGGTGGCTAGCCGCGGTGGCTGACACTTGGAGCATCGACAAGCGCGAGAAGACATGGGAGTGACCATGTTGACCGTTGAGGTGACACGCGTCGGATGGCGGGGAACGCGTATGGAGTACGCTACTTGCGGAGCGGTTTGATGGTTTGGGCCTCAAAACCATCGGAGTCGGGTTTACGGGTAGAACCCGAGCGGAGGTTTCGAGGAGGAACGGACGGCACGTGGTGGCATCGGGGAGTTTGCGTCAAGACGAAGCTACCGGTGAGGAGGCGCGGTGGCCGTCGGATCAACATGAAGACCGGGTTGGACCTCTACGCCCTTGGGCTTATTGGTTTAGCTCTTATGTATCCAGGGGCATTTAGGGGAATGTAAAATAGCCCTGTTAAATAGAGGATGGCAGCCCCCTTACCTTCTCACCTCTCATCCCACCTCATTTGAGTTTATCCTTCTAGGGTTTCTTCCTCTAGTTGCTTTGCTTATGAGAGAGGTCCACTAATTGTTGAGATTAGTGTAAGAACCAAGATTGCAAGGGAAAGGAGGTCCCGAATCCTCCTTGTGTCCTTCGGGATTCGGTGGAGAAATCGATTTATGAGTTCATGTTGTGTTCTTCGCGTTTTTCGTTTTCTCCCCTCTAGTTCTTGCTTCGTTTCTTCGTTTCTAGACCATTTTGGTTCGTTTTTGTTGCCTTGATATGTGCTATGACGTGAGTTGAACCTTTCCACCAAAGAAAATCAATCAATTCCTCACGAGCTAGTAGATCCGGTGATTTCTTGGTCTAGGTTGCAAGAACAGGTGTTTTTCGTGCCCCTTCGATTTTTCGTTGTTTGGCTTCAAATTGGGTAATGACCTCTTAGAGGTAGCTCCCCTACTGCCTTGTAATCATGCTTACAAAGTTACGTGGCAGTTGGTGAAGTTTTGGCCGCAAATCAGGAGATTTTTTGTTGGAGACAGTTTTTCTCGAGTTCTGTTCTTCACATCCCGGTCAGACCGGCTTTTGCATCCCGGTCAGACCGCCTTCGCATCCCGATCAGACCGCCCTTGCATCCCGGTCAAGCCGGGTTGGGAATCGCAGTGAGGCAACCCGGTCAAACCGGCCCTCCATCCTAGTTAGGCCGGCTTTGCAAGCCAACCCGATCAGACCAATCCTCCAATGGCTTTGCTCAGTTCAAGTGACTCGTTCTTCTACATTTTGGTCGTTTGAGCTCCGTTTCTCGTATCGTTTATTGCACTGAACTTCTACTGTTCCATAGATTCTATCTAGGTGCTCTTGTCACAAGTTGGCTTGAGTATCTGAGATTTAGGACCTTGCTTCTTCTCTATAGAAGTGGAGTGTCTCGTTTTCTTGTCTTTTGGTTCGGTACGCTCTCGTGGTCTGATCGGCTTGCTTTGTGGTGATCTACTATGTTCTGAGGGAACATCCACCCTTCTCTAGGGTCGTGGTCATCATGGTGTTTGTGTTTGTTTCTTGGGGTTTGAGTTTGGGACAGAGACCAAATATTTTGAAAGAAATTTGAGGCTCCCATTCACCCCCCCCTCTGGTCGTCTTTTTCGGTCCTTCAATTGGTATCGGAGCCGGTTAAGGATCATTCCACCTTAATCGGTCCGTGATCCACGAAGGCGACATGGAGCGTGGTTCCGGCAAACCACCGTTCTTCGATGAAACAAATTATCCCTATTGGAAGATCTGCATGTCCGCTCATCTCCAGGGGATTGATTGGCTTGTCTGGGAGATTTACGAGGATGCTACTTACGTTGTGCTTGAACCCCGTGCTTGTGTCACGTAAGATAAAAAAGATCGGCACAACGCTAATAGCAAAGCTCGCGTAGTTCTTTTCTCGAGTCTTTCTCTTCAGGAGTTCGAAAGAGTCTCCGATTGTACTACTGCTCGGGAGATATGGGTGAGGCTTCAGAGCTATCACGAGGGGATCGCATAGGTCAAAACCAGACTCTACGAGACGTACAAGAGGGAGTATAAGAACTTCACTCAACTTGATGGCAAATCCATCGATGCCATGTTTTCTCGCTTTCAGACCATCGTCAACAAGATGCGAGCAAACAAGGCACAGTTACCTTATGATGATCATGAGAGGGCACTCAAACTTCTATATGCCCTAGATCGGAAGGTATGGGATGTGAAGGTGACCACCATCATTGAGTCTTCGAGGTATGAGACCCTCACCGTGTATGAGCTTTTCAACAAGCTCAAGCCACTGAGATCGACTACCAGACCCAAGCCAAGCTTAAGAATCCCTCTGCACCGATTATGGCCTTGGTCTCAGGTAACGGCTCAAGTTCTTTGGCTAACCCTTCACAAGTGTCTTTTGCCTTGTCTTCTTTGGTGTCTGTCACAGAGGAGCAGATGGAGAGTCTTGGGGACGATGAGCTGGCTGTAACAGAACCGCCCAATTATACGAGATTAAGTAAGAAAATCATCCAACGAACGGACAATTTACCAAACTTAAGCCCGTATAACCCGGTAGTCCGTGAAATCTCGACGGATTTCAAACCATTTCACATCACAGCCAAGATCGTAATAAGTTTAGCGATTACCTTCATAATTTACATAGTAGTTCGCGGCACAAAATACATCGGAGTTTAAACATAGTTATTACAAACCAGTTTCGAATAAAGTAGCGGAAGCATTAGTTCAAAGCGCACACACACACGCACAACTTTCCAAAATAAAGTGCCAGCTCGCGATCATCTCCCACAAAAGCATCAGGCGAGGAGTAGTGAGTGACCATTGCCCATGGTCCTAGGCTTCGCCCATCGCAGGGTAGAGACAGTTGATACAATAACCATAGTACATCTGTCCATCTGCAACAAGTGGAAACAAAGCCCTGAGTACGAGAAGGTACTCAGCTAGACTTACCCGACAGACCCAAAACAAAATGACTCCAAGGATCATGATAGGCTTTTAGGTGGGGTAGCTGACTCATTTGCAAGAAAAGCATTTTTAGCTTAACAAATCATTTACAAAAGCATGTCATATTTTAATTCTTTATTCTCCTGTCAACTATGTTTGCACTTATGCTAAAGTAACCATGTAATTAAGCAAGCAAGGATTACCATTGATAATTAACAATAGTTACCATGTCATTTCCTCATAACTATCCAAGTGTTTCATCAATATTACTACGATGAAGTAACTCAAGTCAAGTGTTCACTATCCAGTGAACGATGGCGATTCGAATCGATTATTGACCAGCTGGTAATTTATTCCTCACACAAACCTCACTCACCCACTAAAGTGAGGTATCGGTCACCGAGTCAACCATTCAGGTAAAGTCGTGAGCTTGCCAGGAACCACATGTACCCGGGGGCCGCCCGACTGCTCTTTGGCCTTATCATCGCGCCCCCGTTTCCTGCCACTATTGCTCCGGTACAGTGCGTTGCGGGCAATCCACTTGGCCCGAATAATCTCCCGGCTTCGCGGTCGAAAGGTACTTTATTCGGCCAGCTAAATGTGAGGCATGCGTTCAACATGACCCGAGACCCGACATCGGACGATCCTTAACCGACACAGACGGAAGACACTACAGTCCAGAACCCTGCAAGCTTCCGCCCGTCTCAAATTCATTTCCACACTTAGTTATTCTCACATGACATTCTTTCACATAAACCAGGTAATCCCCTATAGCTCGCGGATGACCGACAATCACCCGACTTCTACCGGTCTAAGCAAGCTAAGCAGTTATTGACCGTAGACACCAGGGTGACAAGGATCGGGTAAAAACAAGGTGAAACAAGGTATAATGCAGCAACGTTTGCAAACAACTCCTAAACTTAATGCATCAGATTAAGTAAAATTAATAAATAATTATTTGCAAACCGGGGGAGAAATGCTCCGGGGCTTGCCTCGCTCGAAGGTACTGGGACGATGGTCAGGGCACTCCGGAAGCTCTTCACCGGACTCCTCTTCTGCTTTTGCTGGCTCCGGCTCCGTCACCTCGGGCTGCTCCTCTGCGTCCTCGGGAACCACTGCCGGAACCACTTCCTGCGATCCTGTATGATGCAGAAGTATGAGTGCAACATGCATAGGTGCATTGCAGGGGTAACATGAGATGGTGATGATGCTGAATGCATGCGATGTGATGAGTATGTCACGTTGTCGGATTGTGTGGAACTTACGACTCTTCTACAAGGTAGTCTACGTCATCCAAGAACATGTACTCGAAAACTACCACCACTAATTTCTACCATGCAAGAGTACTTGAACACCCAAGATGCTTCAAAGATACACCAAAGTATATTTTTCTAACTAGCTTTGCATTAAGAATAAATAGAAACCCTAATTAGTCCTATGGTTGAACAGCAACATATATTTTAGTAGCTCGGAAAAATCTTATAAAATTACGGTGGATTACTAATATCAAGAATAGCTTGACACAAAAATTTTACTGCATTTGGATAACTAGAACTGCCTATACAAAAATAACAAACTAAGGCCTAAAATAGATATTTAAAATACTTTACATTATGAAAAGTATCAAACAACAGATTTAGGAATTTTTCTACTATCTATTCCCTAAACAAACACTATAGAAAAATTATCACTTGCATGTTTTATTCAAATTTATTTAAATAACAAAAATAACAAATATTGGTAATAGAAAGCATTTGAACTACACCTACATATTTTTCTACAGAACAACCATGATATAAAATTACCCTAGCAAGTACATGACACCACAGGATTAATAAACTTGGAACCACATTTTTCTGATTTTTCTACATTTTCTTATCAATTTTTCAAGAAAACACAAATTTCAAGGATTAAATAAAACACTACAGAAAAGTAATGAAATATTGACATGCAACATTTTTATATTGTAGATCTGATTCAAATGAGTACATAGAAATTTATTTCACCAATTTTGGAGCTAAAATGACCAAGAAATCATTTTCCAAAGTGTTTTTCATCAAGAATAATAAAAGAAATAGAAAATGGTTTTTCTGTTAAAGAGATTGGGCCGGCCCGAGACAAACAGTCGGCCCGCGTCTGTTCCCGGCCTGCTTCGCGCGCGCGGGAGAACCGCCGAGCCGGCCCGCTCGGGGCGCGGCCCAGAGGCGCGGCTTCGTTCCCCGAGAGGAGCCGAGCGCGGTCGCCGGCGTCCGCGCGCTCGACGTCGCGGCGGCGGCTGCGGCCAACCGGCCATCTCCGGTCGCGAGCAGGCGGGGCAAGGAGCGCATGAGAACCGCGATGAAGGGGCGAATCCATTTTTGGAGCTAGGGAGACGAGAGGGGTAGCGGGGAGCCGCCTCGGCGGGAGGCCGCGCGCGGTGGCGCCATGGCCGTCGGTGGCGAGGCGTGGAGAAGCTTACCTAGGGCTCGGAAGGCGGTGCAAACGCGAGCGTGAACCGAGGGAAGGCGAGGCGGAGCTGTGGGCGCGAGCAATCGGAAAATGGCGCGGTGGTGCGAGGGCTTAACGCCGGCGGAGCGGCGGGCGCGGCGAGGGCGGAGCTCGAGCTCCCGGCTCTGGAGGAGAGGAGAGGAAGTGCGGGCGTGAGTGAGAGAGTGCGCGGGCCTCGGCAGGTGTAGGCGGGCGCGTGGGCGCGGTAGCAGGCCGCGGCTGACGCGCGGCGGGGGACGATGGCGCGGGGCCGCCACGCGGCGGGAGTCCTCTGCCGCGGTCGCGGCGTGGCGCAGCGACGCGCGCGGGTGCGGGCGAGCGGAGGAAGGAGGCCGGGGTTGCGGGCCGGGCCGTCTGCGTCGCGCGGGCGCGCGCGCGGCCGGCTGGGCCGGGCGGCTTCGCGAGCGGGCCGAGAAGGGAGGACGCGGCCTGCTAAGGCGAAAACCAGATTTTTGATTTTCAAATTTCGAATTTGAATGCATTTCAAACTTCAACCCATATTTTGAACAAGAAGAAGACATTTTATGGAATTGGCCCAAAAATAAAAGTTGCTCAAAATTAAATTCTCTACAACTTTGATTAAGGGGCCAACTCAAAATTCTTGATAGATTTTGAATGACAGAATAAAAGCTAAAATAGAGGATAATTTTGAATATTTTTCATAATTATTTTTGAACAAGTTTTGACAAAATTTGTGTCATCTAGCTGCTCCAAAATTTGAACTAGGGTTCCAAGTGATGTAGAATTTATAGTTGCAAGATTTTTGGTACAATGTGATTATCATATTAATATAATTTATCACATACGTTAATTTCAAGCTTTTCTTTTAATCAAATTATAAATTGTCACACATGATCATGGTGTTATGAATGCGGTGCAATATGATTGCTATGCACAAATGCATTGCGTAACACCGGAGTGTTACAGCCTTCCCCCCTATAAAAATCTCGTCCCGAGATTTGGGTTACGAACCATTTATTATAAAAATCTTCGTATGCATTCTTTAAGTATTCACCCGTTTCCCAAGATGCATCCCCTTCATCGTGATGACTCCATTGTATCTTATATGCTTTCACCACACTGTTTCGAGTAGCCCTTTCCTTGGTATCCAATACTCGAACTGGCTGCTCACGATACACCAGATCTGACTTCAGTTTTATGCCTCGAGGTTCAATCCTTTCCTCTGGAACGCGCAAACATTTCTTGAGATGTGATACATGAAAAACTCGGAATATAGCACCCATTGACTCTGGTAACTCCAATTTGTAAGCCACAGGACCCTTTCGTTCCAGGATTTTGTAAGGTCCCACAAATCTGGCGGCCAGCTTTCTGCGCACACCAAACCTTTTCTTTTTCATTGGCGTAACTTTTAGATAAACATAGTCACCAACTTCGAACACAAGCGGTCTCCTTCTCTTATCTGCATAACTTTTCTAACGTGACTGAGCTGCTCTCATATTCTACTGGATGATATGAACTTTCTTTTCGGCTTCCTCTACGAAGTCAATACCATAATACCTTCTTTCTCCTGGCTCAATCTAGTTTAACGGTGTTCTACACTTTCGGCCATACAGAGCCTCAAAAGGTGTCATCTTGATACTCTCTTGATAGCTGTTATTGTATGAGAACTCTGCTAATGATAACCATGACTCCCATGAACCTCTGGAAGACAACACACAAGCTCTTAACATATCCTCTAGAACAACATTAACTCTTTCAGTTTGACCATCTGTTTGAGGATGATAGGCAGTGCTACGAATCAGACTAGTCCCCAAACCTTTGTGCAAATGCTCCCAAAAGTGAGCAGTGAACTGTGACCCTCTGTCAGACACTATAGTCTTTGGTATGCCATGCAATCTCACAATCTCTGCAATATACTTCTCAGCATATTGAGGTGGTCTATATTCCGTTTTGACAGGCAAAAAGTGGGCTGTCTTAGTAAGACGATCCACAATTACCCATATGGAATCGTGACCCTTTTGAGTAGTGGGTAGACCCGTGATAAAATCCATACTTATATCGTCCCACTTCCAACTCGGTACCGACAAAGGTTGTAACATTCCTGCAGGCTTCATGTGAATTGCTTTCACTCTACAACATGTGTCACATCTGGCTACATACGCTGCAATTTCCTTCTTCATCTTGGTCCACCAATAACGAGGTCTTAGTTCTTGATACATTTTACTGCTGCCAGGATGAATAGACAACTTAGAGAGATGAGCTTCATCCATAATTTTATTCTTAAGCTCTCTATCCTTTGGAACAACAAGACGGTTGTCGAACCACAACACACCTTGCTCATCCACCCTGAAGTGTTTCGAGGGTTCTTCTCGAATCTTCTTTTTGATGTGGAATATCCCTTTGTCTGCTTTCTGACCTGCTATAACCTTACTCTCTAAGGAACAACTGACCTGAATACTATGTAGCACGGCAGGGTGCATTAGATCGAAACCATCTTCCAGTAAGGGTTGCATATTCAGACAATGTGACTTTCTGCTTAAGGCATCAGCTACCACATTGGCTTTCCCAGGGTGATACTGTACATTCAAGTTGTAGTCTTTGATCAGCTCTAACCATCTTCGCTGTCTCATATTCAATTCTGGTTGGGTGAAAATGTACTTGAGACTCTTATGATCGGTGAAAATATTGCACACATTACCCAGTAAATAGTGTCTCCAAATCTTTAAGGCATGCACTACAGCGGCGAGCTCAAGATCATGTGTCGGATAATTGATTTCATGTTTTCTCAACTGCCGGGAGGCATAAGCAATGACTCTTCCTTCTTGCATTAGCACACACCCTAATCCTGTTTTTGAGGCGTCACAAAACACATCAAAAGGTTTCTCGATGTCGGGCTGTGCAAGAACTGGAGCAGTGGTCAACAGTTTCCGCAAGGTATGGAAAGCTGTCTCACACTCCTCTGTCCACACAAACTTGTGATCTTTCTGTAACAGACTTGTCATTGGCTTGGCAATCTTCGAGAAGTCTGGGATAAAACGGCGATAGTAACCCGCTAACCCTAGGAAACTCCTGACTTCTGACACTGTGGTTGGAGTCTTCCAATCCATAACCTCTTGCACTTTACTCGGATCTACAGAAACTCCATTCTCAGATAGAATATGACCGAGGAAAGGAACTTTCTTCAACCAAAATTCACATTTGCTGAACTTAGCATATAACTTATGGTCTCTCAGCCTGGTCAAAACAATTCTCAGATGCTCTTCATGATCTTTCTCATTTTCAGAGTATACTAGAATGTCATCAATGAAGACAACTACAAACTTGTCCAACTCTGGCATGAAAACCGTATTCATCAGATACATAAAATATGCAGGAGCATTTGTTAGTCCAAATGACATAACAAGATACTCGTACAACCCGTATCTGGTAGAAAAGGCGGTTTTCGGAACATCTTGTGGTCTAATCTTTATCTGATGATACCCAGACCTTAAGTCTATCTTGGAGAACACTCTAGCCTTAGCTAACTGATCAAATAGAACATCAATATGAGGCAAGGGATATTTATTCTTGATGGTTACAGCATTAAGAGGTCGATAATCCACACACATCCTGAGAGTACCCTCTTTCTTTTTCTTTACGAACAAGGCAGGACATCCCCATTCAGACTTACTTGGGCGAATAAACCCCTTCTTTAATAACTCTTCCAACTGTTTCTTCAACTCAGCTAACTCATCCGGAGGCATCCGATAAGGTCTCCTCGAAATTGGAGCTGTCCCGGGGATCAACTCGATTCCAAACTCAACATCTCTATCTGGAGGAAGGCCAGGCAACTCGTCTGGAAACACATCCGGGAACTCACACACTATTGGGATCTGATGGATAGGAGCAACTTCCATGGCACAGGTCACACTCACAAGATCTGTTCTTTTAGGCAATGGTACCTGGAAAGTACCCTCTGCCTGGGGATCTTTAAGGGTAAGCATCCGACTGCTTGTATCTATGACTGTTTCCCAGTCTTTCATCCAGTTCATTCCTATTATTACATCCAAAACTAGTCCAGGCATAACTACCAGGTTCACTCAAAACTTCTGGCTACCTAACTCAAGGGTTGCCCCTCTAACCATCTTATTGGTTAACACATCAGCTCCTGCTGAACTTATGCGATAACCATAACTTAATTCTGTGCATAGTTGTTCATGCTTCCGTGCAAATGCTTGACTCATAAAAGAATGCGAGGATCCAGAATCAAAAAGAACAACTGCAGGGTGATGGTTCATAAGAAACTTACCGGCAGTTATAGGCTCTCCCTCAGGAACTTCATCAATGGTGGTGTGGTGCACACGAGCATTGTAAGTCTGTTGCTTCTTTTTAGGCGGATAAGGGCAAAACTTTGAAAAATGGCCTGGCTGACCACAGTTGTAGCAGGGCCCTTTCACTGTACCAGCAGACCCTATAGCTCCCTTGGAGTTGCTCTGTTCTGCAGCTGCGTTGGTCTTTGTTGGCGGCACCGCCATCTTGTACGGTTTCTGTGGCCCCTTGTAATTCTGGGTTTTATGCTGCGGCGGCCTGAACCTTGCACCAGGTGCGGACGGACGATAAGCTGAACGATTTGCAGTGACAACTCTAGACTGGGATGGTCCTGACTCAAACATTCTCTTGCGATTCTTGGATGCGGTGTAGGCGTTATTATTCTTTTCTTGCTTTAAACAATCACTAATAAAGTCGTTGAATCTGTTGCGGGTATTGGTACCCACATGCTTCATCATCTTCGGACTTAACCCTCTCTTGAAGCTGGCAATCTTCTTTGCATCTGTGTCAACCATGTCTGGAGCATAGCGGCACAAGTTATTAAAGGCATGCAGATACTGGGTCACCGTCTTTGTACCCTGATTCAAGGCTAAGAACTCTCCAAGCTTCATCTCAACCAACCCTGGGGGAATATAAACTCCCTTAAAAGCTTCAGTGAAATCCCTCCATGAAATCTGGGCATTGGGAGGAAAAGTGGTGCGGTGATGCTTCCACCACATTCCTGCTGGTCCTTGTAACTGATGTGCAGCATACTCTGTTTTCAGAACTTCTGTCAGCCTCAGCACACGGAACTTATCTTCCATAGTGTTGATCCATTCTTCGGCATCGAGTGGCTCTGCTGCTTCCTTGAAAATAGGTGGCCTAGTATCCATGAAATCCTTGAAACTGCTGTACTGGTTCACTCCATGGCCACCACCTTGGTTATTTCCTCTTTGAACATTTTCAGCGTTGGTACGCAGAAAGTCTTCCATATTCCTCTATGACTGTTCAGTACTGCGTTGACTTCCAAGAAACTGTGTGAAGAACATCTCTGCAGTGAGCGGCGGAGGAGGGGGCAAATGTGGTTCTGGACGTGGTTCCTGGTGGTTGACGTTGTTGGCACCACTTCCACCAGCTCCTGCACCATTGCCACCAGTCTCAGCGGCTTCATACGTAGCACGACGAGTGTTGGCCATCTGCATATTTCAGCAACAAGCAACAACTGAGCAAAGTTGTAGAAATTGTATTTGAATGAACAATCATGCCATACTGAATTCATTGGAGAGAACAAGTCATACAAGAAAACAGAGGCACAATAATCACATTCCAATTAAAACAACAGCACCAATTTAGTTACTTCAGATGCAACATCGCGTTCCATACAACCACGTTGCCAGCATACATACACTGGACTTTTATGCGTTCGAGTATCGCATACACAACCAAGATCCAAAAGGTCGTCAGTCTCAAGGTCGAACAGGATACAACATGATACATGGAAACCAAAAGAAGGCCATCGCGTCAAGCCTAGCTACTATCGCAGGACACTATCCTACTCCTTGGGGCCATCGTCGATGTCGGAGGCGTCGCCATCGCTACCTTCAGCAGCAGCGTCGTCGTCGATGTCCATCTGAGCGGCGTTTGGAGGAGCATACGGGCCCATCCCGTTGTAGAGGGCATGGAACTCTTCATGCAAGTTGGCATTGTACTCTTCTAACTCCTCGACCCTTTGCCTCAGAAGGTCCCTCTCGTTCCAGGCTTCATTCCTTTCTTGTACCAGCTGTTCCATCAGGCGGTCTGCATTTCTGTTGGCCTGAGTCAACCTCTGTACCTGCTGCATGGAACTCTCGCCTCTCTCGAGAGCTCGGTCCCGCTGCAAGCTCATGTCAGCCAACTGCTCCTGCAAGCTAGCTAAGGCACGTGCTTGCTTCTTCTTCTGTTTTCTTGCTTCAAGCCGATCATCACCGCGTAGGCCAGTCAAGGTCCAATAGGTATTCTCCAGACCTTGATATGCTCTGATGGCTGCATACATGGCACTCATGGTGTGGTTGTCGCTAGCCCGTCCTTCACTGGGGCCTCTAACTAGGGCACTTCCTTGCGGCTGTACCCAAATGGCATCGCGAGGATCATCTCTCGGGAAGGTACCGGCCAAAGCTGCTGCTAACTCATTGGGAAATCTGCTCATGATGTCTCGGATGACGCGAAAAGCTGCGCCCTCTGCACCCTCGACTGGAGTGCGTCCTTCAAACTCCAAATGCCAACCATCCCATTCTGGAGCATCACCAAGAGCAGGGACAGTGATCTCTACAACAGCAAGTCCATCTTCAGCTAACTGGCTCTCGCTCCAAGAGTAAACTGGCTCTTGTCCCTCCGGGTACCCCACATCATGGAGCACTCTCCAAAGCAAGGTGGGCATGCCAAACTCGCTTAGAAAAGTGTCCGTGTTGCGGTGCTCCCGCGGGGCTAGCTGACGACGGGGTGCTCTTCCGCCAGTGGACTTACGGGCAGTCTGCTTCGTGCGGGCCATCTGTAGCACAAGTTTTAATTACCCGGTGAGAACATATTTTAGTTGAGGTCACTTTTATCAAAATGGGATAATCCTTTTATAAGGGGAGGAATGCATGTCATGAATGGAATGCACAGACAATATGATGCATGCACGAGTCTTACGTTCTCACAAACTTATGAAATAAAAGCATCTAACGGTGAATTCGGTGGCATACAAACGATCTCTCATATACGTAACTAAATCGGTCTACACGATACGCTGTTATGTACCTGCAGAAAATCCATTTCAGCCCATTCCCCATGAATGCATGAAAGCAGTAAATCTACCTACACGCTTTACACGAATCCCCAGATGCGTGTACAATGGTAGTAACTACCCAAACACATCGTCCTATTGACGGCATCGCCTCAACGGACGGAACACCCACACATGCGACACTTTTATAAAAACATGTGTAAAACATGTAATTATCCAAGTATCATATAAGCACTTTCCCTAGATCGGCGGAGTATCCGATCATGCTCTCACAGCTCACACTTACCGAAGCGTAGAGGTAACTGATCCATACATTACCACTCAATTAAGTGGCACTCATACAATAGCACGCCGTATGAGCAACGAAAAAGAAATATGGTGCAAGAACCCCAAGTTAGTACTTAAATAGCCACCTAGAGTCCTTAACTGGGCATACATGATATGACCACTGGCACACTTTTTAGTTTCAAAATCACACTTTTTAAACAGAGTTTTGGTTTAAATACACTTATGAACAGTAATTACGCTAAACCATGCTCCGATGCCAGCTGTAACAGAACCGCCCAATTATACGAGATTAAGTAAGAAAATCATCCAACGAACGGACAATTTACCAAACTTAAGCCCGTATAACCCGGTAGTCCGTGAAATCTCGACGGATTTCAAACCATTTCACATCACAGCCAAGATCGTAATAAGTTTAGCGATTACCTTCATAATTTACATAGTAGTTCGCGGCACAAAATACATCAGAGTTTAAACATAGTTATTACAAACCAGTTTCGAATAAAGTAGCGGAAGCATTAGTTCAAAGCGCACACACACACGCACAACTTTCCAAAATAAAGTGCCAGCTCGCGATCATCTCCCACAAAAGCATCAGGCGAGGAGTAGTGAGTGACCATTGCCCATGGTCCTAGGCTTCGCCCATCGCAGGGTAGAGACAGTTGATACAATAACCATAGTACATCTGTCCATCTGCAACAAGTGGGAACAAAGCCCTGAGTACGAGAAGGTACTCAGCTAGACTTACCCGACAGACCCAAAACAAAATGACTCCAAGGATCATGATAGGCTTTTAGGTGGGGTAGCTGACTCATTTGCAAGAAAAGCATTTTTAGCTTAACAAATCATTTACAAAAGCATGTCATATTTTAATTCTTTATTCTCCTGTCAACTATGTTTGCACTTATGCTAAAGTAACCATGTAATTAAGCAAGCAAGGATTACCATTGATAATTAGCAATAGTTACCATGTCATTTCCTCATAACTATCCAAGTGTTTCATCAATATTACTACGATGAAGTAACTCAAGTCAAGTGTTCACTATCCAGTGAACGATGGCGATTCGAATCGATTATTGACCAGCTGGTAATTTATTCCTCACACAAACCTCACTCACCCGCTAAAGTGAGGTATCGGTCACCGAGTCAACCATTCAGGTAAAGTCGCGAGCTTGCCAGGAACCACATGTACTCGGGGGCCGCCCGACTGCTCTTTGGCCTTATCATCGCGCCCCCGTTTCCTGCCACTACTGCTCCGGTACAGTGCGTTGCGGGCAATCCACTCGGCCCGAATAATCTCCCGGCTTCGCGGTCGAAAGGCACTTTATTCGGCCAGCTAAATGTGAGGCATGCGTTCAACATGACCCGAGGCCCGACATCGGACGGTCCTTAACCGACACAGACGGAAGACACTACAGTCCAGAACCCTGCAAGCTTCCGCCCGGTCTCAAATTCATTTCCACACTTAGTTATTCTCACATGACATTCTTTCACATAAACCAGGTAATCCCCTATAGCTCGCGGATGACCGACAATCACCCGACTTCTACCGGTCTAAGCAAGCTAAGCAGTTATTGACCGTAGACACCAGGGTGACAAGGATCGGGTAAAAACAAGGTGAAACAAGGTATAATGCAGCAACGTTTGCAAACAACTCCTAAACTTAATGCATCAGATTAAGTAAAATTAATAAATAATTATTTGCAAACCGGGGGAGAAATGCTCCGGGGCTTGCCTCGCTCGAAGGTACTGAGACGATGGTCAGGGCACTCCGGAAGCTCTTTACCGGACTCCTCTTCTGCTTCTGCTGGCTCTGGCTCCGTCACCTCGGGCTGCTCCTCTGCGTCCTCGGGAACCACTGCCGGAACCACTTCCTGCGATCCTGTATGATGCAGAAGTATGAGTGCAACATGCATAGGTGCATTGCAGGGGTAACATGAGATGGTGATGATGCTGAATGCATGCGATGTGATGAGTATGTCACGTTGTCGGATTGTGTGGAACTTACGACTCTTCTACAAGGTAGTCTACGTCATCCAAGAACATGTACTCGAAAACTACCACCACTAATTTCTACCATGCAAGAGTACTTGAACACCCAAGATGCTTCAAAGATACACCAAAGTATATTTTTCTAACTAGCTTTGCATTAAGAATAAATAGAAACCCTAATTAGTCCTATGGTTGAACAGCAACACATATTTTAGTAGCTCGGAAAAATCTTATAAAATTACAGTGGATTACTAATATCAAGAATAGCTTGACACAAAAATTTTACTGCATTTGGATAACTAGAACTGCCTATACAAAAATAACAAACTAAGGCCTAAAATAGATATTTAAAATACTTTACATTATGAAAAGTATCAAACAACAGATTTAGGAATTTTTCTACTATCTATTCCCTAAACAAACACTATAGAAAAATTATCACTTGCATGTTTTATTCAAATTTATTTAAATAACAAAAATAACAAATATTGGTAATAGAAAGCATTTGAACTACACCTACATATTTTTCTACAGAACAACCATGATATAAAATTACCCTAGCAAGTACATGACACCACAGGATTAATAAACTTGGAACCAAATTTTTCTGATTTTTCTACATTTTCTTATCAATTTTTCATGAAAACACAAATTTCAAGGATTAAATAAAACACTACAGAAAAGTAATGAAATATTGACATGCAACATTTTTATATTGTAGATCTGATTTAAATGAGTACATAGAAATTTATTTCACCAATTTTGGAGCTAAAATGACCAAGAAATCATTTTCCAAAGTGTTTTTCATCAAGAATAATAAAAGAAATAGAAAATGGTTTTTCTGTTAAAGAGATTGGGCCGACCCGAGACAAACAGTCGGCCCGCGTCCGTTCCCGGCCTGCTTCGCGCGCGCGGGAGAACCGCCAAGCCGGCCCGCTCGGGGCGTGGCCCAGAGGCGCGGCTTCGTTCCCCGAGAGGAGCCGAGCGCGGTCGCCGGCGTCCGCGCGCTCGACGTCGCGGCGGCGGCTGCGGCCAACCGGCCATCTCCGGTCGCGAGCAGGCGGGGCAAGGAGCGCATGAGAACCGCGATGAAGGGGCGAATCCATTTTTGGAGCTAGGGAGGCGAGAGGGGTAGCGGGGAGCCGCCTCGGCGGGAGGCCGCGCGCGGTGGCGCCATGGCCGTCGGTGGCGAGGCGTGGAGAAGCTTACCTAGGGCTCGGAAGGCGGTGCAAACGCGAGCGTGAACCGAGGGAAGGCGAGGCGGAGCTGTGGGCGCGAGCAATCGGAAAATGGCGCGGTGGTGCGAGGGCTTAACGCCGGCGGAGCGGCGGGCGCGGCGAGGGCGGAGCTCAAGCTCCCGGCTCTGGAGGGGAGGAGAGGAAGTGCGGGCGTGAGTGAGCGAGTGCGCGGGCCTCGGCAGGTGTAGGCGGGCGCGTGGGCGCGGTGGCAGGCCGCGGCTGACGCGCGGCGGGGGACGATGGCGCGGGGCCACCACGCGGCGGGAGTCCTCTGCTGCGGTCGCGGCGTGGCGCAGCGACGCGCGCGGGTGCGGGCGAGCGGAGGAAGGAGGTCGGGGTTGCGGGCCGGGCCGTCTGCGTCGCGCGGGCGCGCGCGGCCGGCTGGGCCGGGCGGCTTCGCGAGCGGGCCGAGAAGGGAGGACACGGCCTGCTAAGGCGAAAACCAGATTTTTGATTTTCAAATTTCGAATTTGAATGCATTTCAAACTTCAACCCACATTTTGAACAAGAAGAAGACATTTTATGGAATTGGCCCAAAAATAAAAGTTGCTCAAAATTAAATTCTCTACAACTTTGATTAAGGGGCCAACTCAAAATTCTTGATAGATTTTGAATGACAGAATAAAAGCTAAAATAGGGGATAATTTTGAATATTTTTCATAATTATTTTTGAACAAGTTTTGACAAAATTTGTGTCATCTAGCTGCTCCAAAATTTGAACTAGGGTTCCAAGTGATGTAGAATTTATAGTTGCAAGATTTTTGGTACAATGTGATTATCATATTAATATAATTTATCACATACGTTAATTTCAAGCTTTTCTTTTAATCAAATTATAAATTGTCACACATGATCATGGTGTTATGAATGCGGTGCAATATGATTGCTATGCACAAATGCATTGCGTAACACCGAAGTGTTACACTAGCGTTGATCATTAGCCGGTTCTCGCGGTTTCACAACAACCGCTTAAATCACCGGCGTGGTGGTGGTCCGAAGGAAGGATGCTACGGCTGTGGAGATCCAGACCACTTTGTCGCCCACTGCCCTAAGAAGAACAAGCACTTCTTCGACAAGTACGACTCCAGCAAGCGCAAGGACAAGCGTGAGTACACCTCCAAGCACAAGTCAAAGGGAGGATTCGATAAGGAGGTGCTGAGGAAGAAGTACTTCAAGAACGCCAAGGCCCAAGAGCGCGCTTTCCTCGCCTCCCACAGCGACCTCGACAACGACACCGACGACGACCGGTCTTCTTCTCCCTCGAGCGATGATGAGTCCGAGAAGAGGCGTGAGGACAAATTGACCGGGCTTTGCTTCGTCGCCAAGTCCATCCACGGAGGCTACTGCACCATGGTCGTGAATGAAGGGGTGAAGCCCAACAAGGACGTGCTTCCTGGCGATGACGACTCTACTAAGGTAAAACCCTCTGTCGATGCTCTTATTGCCGAGCTTGATATCATGACCGATACTTTGATGAGTCAAGATAAGCTACTGAAACGTGCTACTTGTGAGAGGAAAGATTTTAAGGACAAGCTAAAAGTTGTGGAGAAAGAGCTTGAGGAAGCTAAGAAGCTTGTTGTTCATGTGTCTGACGAGGTTGAGTGCGATGAATGTGTTGTTCATATGACTAACTTTTCTGAGTTGCAATCTAAGTATGCTGCCTTGTTAGATGAGAACGATGAGTTGAAGGCTAGGTCTATCTTGTTGGGTGCGTGCAAGTCTTGTTCAGGCTTGCAATCTGAGCTGGCAGAGAAGAATGCCAAGATCCTTGCACTTGAGAAGACTAGTTCAGATAGCATGGTTGTTGAGTGTGCACGTTGTGAGAGCTCGGTATTAGAGCTTGAGTCTTACAGGCATGACAAGATGAGATCCGAGGAAGACAACACATACCTTCTGTCCATCTTGAATTGGGTGTCTTGTAGTGAGCCGCAGTTGGGCATGATGATGAGCCAGTTCAGACGGGAAACTAGGACATCGGGAGTAGGCTTTGCTCTAGGTGGGAAGGATGAAAATGTCTATGGCAAAGTTGGTGAGTTTAGTGGTTTGAGCCCAAGTGAGAAACCTTCCACTACTCCCAAATTGATCAAGATCAATCCACCTAAGCCTACCGAACCCACTGTGAAAGATGGAGTGTTTGAAGAACCTCCAAGAGCTCCACCCTAGAAATAAGTTTGGGTTCCAAAACCGAACCATCTCAGAAACCCACTTGACACTCTACCGAACATCTTTGAGGATCCCCTTCCTAAAGCCAAAAAGCTACCGAGAGTGAACCATAATCATAAGAGAGTGAGCCAATAACCACCCAAGAGAGAGGTGAGGTATCACTGTGACTATTGCCATAGGGATGGTCACCTTTTGAATTTTGCTTCAGGAGGAAGAGAGATGAGTGACGGGAGTATGAGTTGAACAACCAGAACATGTACCGCCCGCCCCATGGCATACATGTGTCGCCTGTTCAGAGGTGCAATGCTAGGCCAAGAGGTGCAATGCCTCAAGGTGCTAGGCCTCGGGTTGCGAGACCACGCGGTGGTCGTGGTGGTCGTGCCCGGCGTGGTTCAAGTCGTGATCGATATGACTTTAGACCTCGTGGCAGTGGCTTTCAGTCCTACAGTTCTAGCAGATCACATTTTCCCCCACGTGGTGCCCGCTTTCCTCAAATGGGACATGGCATGTATGGTGTTTTTCCTAATACTTTTCTAGGACAAATAAGCCAACACTGGTACCCTTCACAGTTTACCAACCCCAGTGTTGCACCATTTGCTCATCACATGTCCTTCTATTGATGCAGGATAGAGGCCTGGAGAACACATGGCTTATTGATTCCAGCTGTTCGCGCCATATGACCGGAAGTTCAAAATGGTTCTCCAACCTTGACCCCGTGCAATGTAAGGAGTACATCACATTCGGGGATAATAGCAAAGGTAAGGTGCTTTCTCGTGGGACCATTCGGGTCAACGAGAGTTTTGTCTTGAAGGATGTTGCTTTGGTTTCAAATGTGCACTTCAATTTGCTTTCAGTTTCGCAACTTCTTCAGGATGGCTTTGAAGTGCGCTTTAAGACCGGCTTGTCTCGAGTTCTTGACTCTCAGGGAAATCTTGTTTGCCAAATTGTTCTTTTTGGCCGTGTCTTTCGAGCTGATTTTTCTCACTCTTTCGGCTCTTCTCGATGTTTGGTGGCCGGATCCTCCTCTGAGCTTTGAAAGTGGCATAGGAGACTTGGTCACTTGAGCTTTGACTTACTAGCTAGGTTGAGCTCACTTGATCTAATCCGAGGATTGCCCAAGTTGAAATTTGAGAAGAATTTGGTGTGTCACTGTTGGGCATTCTTAACGTCATTACCAAAAGTAGACTTAGTTTTCTAATTCTGATAACGGCGCCAAAAATGTCGAACCTATCCCTCATGCCACTTAAGCCAAGTTGTCATCCCCAGCATGACATGAGAGATGCGGTATTGAAATATGCAACTGCTCTTCTAAATAAATAATAAATAAGATCTGCAAGCGCACAGATTAATACCGATGTAGCATTTTAACCGGGAAGTATTCCAGGTATCGTTATTTATATTTTTATCACTGGGAAGGGATTACTAACATCAATGTTGATTATGGAATGGAATATAGGAATGAGTATCAATCATTGCATGTATAAGTGAGAGCATTCATCTATCTCTTGCATACAGGGGTAAGTGTCACATAAAATATAGATAAAGTATGAATGGTGACAAAGATAATTAATCTGATCAGCTAGCCACATATAATAATGATAAGCACCTCAAAAGATATTCTAGCAAGTCATTAGCATGGTATTAGGACGAACTACAAGGATATTTCCTAAGTTATTCTTAACTATAAAGTCTAGCATATCATAGTTAGTGCAAGTACACTTGGCAATCATTGCGAGAAAGGACTACGCCCATGCATAGTGATATTATCAAGGAAGATGAGAAACATAGCAATCACTCCCCCGTAATAATGTTGCTCTGCCTGCCTTACACACGGGAGGGGGACTATATAAGAACCAACGAAGCTGTCACCATCGCGGACCACCCCACGATCCGGCATATAAGGTGCAATCGCAGATAAATATGGTCTAAGCACCACGCCTACACAATATTTATCATTTACCCATGGATCCGATGGATAAACGCTATACGATCCTAAACATGTATATAATTCCAATCTAACTAAGCCAAGCGTATAACTACGATAAACTAAGAACAATATAATTGCAAACATAAACAAGTAGAGCATAGTCATAATCAATATATTGAAATAGAACAAAGTTGTATTCATAATATTGAAGAACAAAGATGAACAATGAAGAACAGTAAAGGAATTACCAAGAATCCTCTTGACAGATCCGGAAACCAATCGAAGATTGACTCCTTCTAGTTCTAATCCTATGTAGCTATGCTATACTAGAGATCTAGTTGATGTGGTGGCTCTAGGGCTTGATCAGAGACTCTCCTCCTGAGATTAGGGTTTGAAGAATTGAGAATGAGGGAGTGCCTCCTCCAGGGGCCAGGGGTCATGCTTATATAGCCCCCTCAAGTGAACGTGGGCCGTCGGATCAAACCGACATTAATCGCACGGTTTTCCTTGATCCCTTAGGTCGGTAGAGCATAATCCACGAGACAGAGCCTGATTGGCTCTCAGGCCAGGGCGGGCGCCCTAGGGAGCAGGGCGGGTGCCCTGCCTCCGGGCCCGTTCGGCCTCCCGTTCGATCTCGTGGCTTCTGGAGTCTTCTAGATGATAGAAAATCAGTGAACACGTTATTATCTCTATGTAAACCCGACGTGTGGGCCTTTTCTCCGTATTTTCTGATAACCCCCTGCAGAAATAGACAAACACCAAAACTCGTGAAATTCTGTCAGATAAAACCCTAAGTCTAGGTGTTGGTTGCATTTGGATCCTTTTCTTTATTTATTTAATAACTATATTTGGTACTTAAGGACCGTCAACAGTCACCCTTGTCGTCACAGGAAGATGGTTGCCGCTTCTCATCCACCTGTGAATCAGGTCATGACCAAGGAACCCGACGAGCTACTTCACATGGACATAGTTGGTCTAGCTCAGGTTTGGTCAAAGGGTGGGAAGTGATACGTTCTAGTGATCGTGGACAATTTTCTCGCTATTCTTGGGTGTTTTTCATGGAGGGTAAGGATGAGGTTTTTTTCACATGCTCAAGATTTGATTCTTCGGTTACAAAATGAGTTTCCTAAAAATACCATGAGAGCGATTCACAGTGACAATGGCACAGAATTCAAGAATACTCATTTTAAAACCTTTTGTGCTTCTTTGGGCCTCGAGCATCAGTTTTCCTCTCTCTATGTCCCTCAGCAAAATGGTGTTGTTGAGCGCAAGAATCGAACCCTTATTGAGATGGCCAGGATGATGCTCGATGAGCATAGGACTCCTAGACATATTGGGCCAAAGTGATCAACACCGCGTGTCATGTTTCCAATCGCATCTTTCTTCGAGCCTTCATTAAGAAAACTTCTTATGAGCTGCGATTCGGTCGACTACCCAAGGTGAGACATTTTCGAGTGTTTAGATGCAGGTGCTTCATTCTGAAACAAGGTAATTTAGACAAATTTGAGTCTCAATCCTCGGATGGTGTCTTTCTTGGTTATGCTTCACATTCTCATGCATATCGAGTACTTAATCTTGAAACTAACCGAGTCGTAGAGACTTGAAGTCACTTTCGATGAGACCATGCCTTGTTCTGTTCCTATCTTTGAAAGTGCAGGTGATCAAGAGATTGGTGAGAGCATCTTCATTGAGGAGAATGAGGAACATGCTGATTGGGGAGATGCAGAGCCGACCTCTTTGGCTGTTCCAGTCAAGTCTGTGACAACTACTTCAGCTCACGGACGAGACCCATCTTCTTCCACTACATGGGGTCTGCACGAGCCGCCTCCTTAGCCTACGCCGGCTGCACCTGAGGAGGCCCCAGCAACTGTTGAGGGGGAGGCGACATCTTCGAGGGAAGCCCCTTGGCATATAAGCGTCGCCACCCGCCTCAAACCATGATCGACGACATCAGTCAACATGTTACATGCTCAAGGTCATATGAAATCTCATATTTCGCTCATTCCGCTTTTGTCGCTAATTTTGAGCCACAAAATGTTGGACACGTACTTTCTGATCCCGATTGGGTCAATGCTACGCACGAGGAGTTACAGAACTTTGAGAGGAATAAAGAGGTGTATGTGAGGCAACCCCTGGCTTTGAAAATCCCAAGTATCCCAACCATGTTTACAAACTCCACAAAACCTTATATGGGTTGAAACAAGCCCCGAGAGCCTAGTATGAGCGTTTGAAAGCTTTCCTGCTTGCTAAGGACTTTAAGATGGATTCCGTAGATAAAACTTTGTTTCTCCTCAAACAAGGCACTGACACACTTTTGGTTCAGATTTACGTGGATGATATCATTTTTGGTGGTTCCTCTCACACTCTTGTTGCAAAGTTTTCTGAGACTATGAGCAGATAATTCGAGATGAGCATGATGAGCGAGTTGACATTCTTCATCGGGCTACAAATCAAGCAAACACGTGAAGGAACATTCGTGCACCAAGGCAAGTACACCAAGGATCTTCTGAGGAAGTTTGATATGGGCGAGGCCAAGCCTCTTTCGACGCCTATGTCAACCACGATGGCCCTGGATGAGGACTAGGAAGGAGAAGCTGTGGATCAGGAGTACCAAAGCATGATCGGATCGTTGTTGTACCTGACGGCAACGAGACCAGATATTCAGTTTGCGGTCTGCTTGTGCGCGCGTTTTCAGTCTTCACCGCGCAGATCGCATCGTCAAGCTGTCAAGCGGATCATGAGGTACCTTCGTTTCACACTCGAATTTGATCTTTGATTTTCGGCTTCCTCCTCTCTTTCTCTTTGCGGTTACTCTGATGCAGATTATGCTGGCTGTCGTACTGATAGGAAGTCCACTTCTGGAACTTGTCAATTTTTTGGGTCTTCACTTGTGTTTTGGTCCTCTCGCAAGCAGTCCAATGTAGTCCAATCCACCACAGAAGCTGAGTATGTTGTTGCTGCTGCTTGCTGTTCCCAGTTGCTTTGGATGATTGCTACTTTGCGAGACTATAGCTTAGAGTTTAGGCGAGTGCCTTTGTTCTGTGATAGCACCAGTGCCATATGTGTAGCCAAAAACCCTGTTCTCCACTCCAAAACCAAGCACATAGAGGTCCATTTTCACTTCTTACGAGACCACTATGAGAAAGGGGACATTGACCTTATTCATGTTGACACCCACAATCAGCTCACAGATATCTTCACCAAACCCCTTGACCAAGCCCAGTTTGCTCGCTTGCGAGGGGAGCTTGGAGTTTGTTTCCCTTTTTAGAAGAATGAAGTTTTTGGTTCTTGTATATTAGTCTTTGGTTTTCCCTTTTAGTTTAGTTTTTGATTTTGCTTTTGTATCATAATTGCATATTATATCATCATGTATCATATTGCATCATGAGCTTCATCCTTATAGTAGGTAGATTGACACTATGCTCTTGTTGGGGATGTTATGGATATACATGATATACTTTGCTTAGACTCACTTTGATCTCTTGATATGAGCTAAAAATATCTTTTTTAATTGTGAACTTAAATAACACTTGAAGAAACTTGAAACATGTTCACCACTACTTGTGGCAACTAGCATGTGTAAGTGTGTCGAGAACCCTTTTCTGCTTCATATATATGCTTAGTTGCTACGGCTCATATCTTGAGTTACACACTTGTTTGAGAAACTTGAATTTGTGCTAAAACTTAAAAATCAAGTTAAGTGATTTGAAAAGATCGGGATGGGTCTTTACTATCCCATGTCAGAGTATCGAGACAGCTCCCTATTGCACTTAAGGATGAACTTGAGCTTTGTAATGGATACCGAGATCTCTGTCTTAAGCTTCTGATTGCTTATGGCATAGGCTTGACATGATCGATAAATCAGGTTTTGATGGCATCGATAACCTCCCGCACACATTTGTTTGACAAACTTTGGTGATAAGCTGCATAACTCCGATAAAATTCAATTGATATCTAAAAATTTGATCAAATCACAAGTTTGTCTCATGATATGATGTGTGAACTTTGTTTGGGGTAGTTCACTTTGCATACATGTGTAGCACAAGGTCAATCTCCTGTCTATATTTGCTATGTGCTCATTTGGTGGTGAACCCTCTTTTAAATTGCTCAAACTTAATAAAACTTGCTAAAATGTCATATTTCATCTTATTTGGTCATTTTGAGCATTTGCTAGCACCTGTATTTGTTGATATGTATACATGACAGCATCAGCTAGAGCATCTTTTCAATCTACTTGCTATAATTTTAAAGCTTCTGCATTTATGTATTTTTACATTTATAGCATGTTTTGAGGGGGAGTTGCAATCCTTGGGCTCTAGCTTGATAAGTGCATGTGTCAACAAGGGGAGAGATATGTCACTCACCATGTCAAAAGAGGGGCAAGTTGTCAACACGAGGGAGAAGTCTCCATTTTGTGCATTCATTTGAGAGAGATTGCACTTGGTTCAGGGGGAGTTGCATTTGAGTTGCTTTTGCTACATGTATTGAGCCTTTGCCTCTTCTGGAGGGTCTAGCAGTTTTTCGACTTTTCGATCTTTGCTAATGGTGTTGAGTCTGTTGCTTCTTCTTGAGGGCTAGCTTTATTTTACTTGGTTGCGTCGAGCTGTTGCCTATGTCTTTGGGGACCAAGTTTTTTCTCACTTCAAATGACCTGGTTTTGGTTCTTTCTTTGGCTTTTGATCATTTGGTTGAGCTCTTTATTTTCTTTTCTTCTTCCTTTTCTTTTACTTAAGCTGTTCGTGTATTAGTGTTGATAATGCACTCATTAAGGGGGAGACAGCGCAATGCCAATACACGGATACTTAAATCCACAATGTATTGGCTGCTGATTGCTACAGACTATATGGAAGAACCTATGCGAATCGCTCATGGTAGGTTGCTTACAGCAGGATGATTACACAGGCCAACTATCTTGGAGATATCCACAGGCTAAATTGGTGGTCTGACGAATCCGAGCCCATGCCTTCACGGCCATCAAACTCATCCAATCCAATCAACTCTTCGATCCAACTCTTCTTATCCGCTAGTTTCTGGACGTCTGATGCTTCATTCTTTTTAGTAGAGTGATCTGCCTGCAGTTGTGGAGAGCTAACCTTTCTTGGACCACCAAGTTTCAGGTGAGGCGGCCTTCGTTTCTGATGATGACTGGAGGGTGCAGATGCTTTTGTTGTCCTGCTTAACCTGGAGGGAACTGCAGGCGTCTTCTGAATCTTCTGTTGGGAGGAGGACATGCTTCCTTTTGCGCCTGAATTGCTAGTCCCTTGATGCAGTTCAATGCACTTCTTCACTGAAGATAGTGTGCTCTTACGGAGCCTCTGCAAGACTGGATTCAAGTGACGAACTTCAGCATACCCGAGATCCATTGTGTTCCTACGAGGAGACACACTCAGAAAATTTTCAAATTCAGGACTGTTGTAGGAAGTGCGCTCAAATGGCCAGAATATTGGCCCATCAGAGTCGGAGGCTTCTTTGCCCTGCAATATTCCAGTACTATAACTGGAAGGACCAAACTGGAGGCTTCTGATTGCACTGAAAGAAGGGCTCGGGAAATCAAAACCGAGTGCATCTGGAAACTGTTCCTTGTCTGGCTCTGGCAGCAAGGCAGAATCCTCAGCTTCTAGATCCAAAGAAGAAACCCAGATGTCTGTTCGGTCAAGATCCTCAGACTGAGTATCTGACTGTGAAGTGAATGGCGTACTGGGGGTACTGATCGTAGATGATTGTTCGCTGAGAGAACTAGCATATGAAGAATCACCCCATTCCGAGTCTGAAAGTACAAAGGGGAAACCATTCTCTTCAAGCCTCCATTTAACTGCATCCTCCTCTGTAGCATCCTGCTTAAAACTTTTTAGGGACAAATTAAGGATGGCCAAAGGACATTCCTTGTCAGGACATGAAGAAGTTGCAATCTCCTCGCCATCATTGGAACTAGATAATGATAAATGTGTGGAGAACTGATCATGAAGTAAAGTTGTCTTGTTGTCAAGTTCAGAACCATCAAAATCGTGGGTCCCCATGCTGTCCTTTGTATTTTACATCACCCTAAAAGATCCATTCAACCTATATTATACAAACAAGAACTGTTAGTGGAAAAACGGCACACTAACAAATTGTTGAGTTTTACAAGGAAAACAATAAGGAAACAATAGCAGCTGTGCTGTAGTTAAAACAAGTATTGCAGACAAACTAGAAACAAAATAAGCCAGGATAACACCTTACATATTTGACTTAAGGATGCATCGCCACTGTGATGTTGATGTTACACAAGCAATTAATATCAGCTAATGTAGTTGACAGGATCAAACTAATACACTCTGTGAGAATTAAGTGGTTCAATAGAACAACCTAGACTTTGCATCATGCATGATAAGTTCATTTCTTCTTACTCGAATATATTCTGAAAAGTATCCCATAGAAAGCCTAAAAACATTAGTATTTGTTATTTAAAAAGGCACTTTTCTTCATTGACCAGGGTTTTATAGCCACACTGCTTTTGCTAACCACTTCAGCTACATATGGGCTTTTAAAAACAAAAGCGACCTACTCCCATATTTGAAAAGTCTGTAATGTGTGAATGTTGTTTTCATGTATCACTAGCAGGTTCAGGTGTCCCAACCAGGCCAAAAAAATATATTAGTCAGATAAGTACTGGATAAAGAATTCCAGCAATGGACCACTAAAATCAACCTGACGCTCTAGCCTCTAGTCAAGGCACGAGGGAACCGTCACACACCTTCTCTCATAACTTCGTGCAGTACTTAAGGGAACAAGTCCATTCACATTATGATAGTCTTGCATAGGTTCAGAAATGGTCAGAGTAGAGAAAGTGTGATAGACTGATAGTGATATGCAAAGAATTATTTTTTTCGTTTAAAACAAAAAAATATTGATATTATTACCGCTGTTCAGATTTCTTCGTCCACATATACAATGATGCATACAACTAGTGACTACAAACAATAAAATCACAGCCATCTGGAATTTCTATGTAGGGTTCAGTGTTCTCCCAGATAAACAAGAGTCCCAAATTACTCGCTGATGCAGAGTTATAACACCTAGAGTTTCATAGTGGCACAAACAAGTAAAAAGTTCTCGGCATCGTAGACAACCTCCTAACGACGAGTTACTTCTAGTTAAAATAGCAGAACTTGTAGTTCTGATTAACCAAAGGGAAAAAAAATGGGGGACACGAAATACGTCGCATCTGGAAATCAAGAAACAGAAGGAAAAAGAAACATAAATCTTGCGCAAGAACGCTACCTCTCGTGGAAAAAGGTAAAAATCACCAAAAGAAATGGAAAACTGGGGCAATAAACCAAAGGAGAGCAAGATTAGTAACCACAGAGAAAGGGGAGGGACAGTCCGTTACCTGAATCCGTAGTTCTTGGCGAAGCCGCCAAACCCTTTTGCTCCGCTGCTCGCCCTGTCCGTCCTTCCTCTGATGGAGCGGTTTTAAGACTTGGGTTGTGGTCGTGGTCTCTGCTTTTAGCTGTTAGGACCTCCGATTCCTCAGGGTTCACATTTCGATCCAAAAAAATTAGGAAATATTGGCAAGTTTTCTAATGAAATGGCAAGGCAAGATATTCAGGTGATCGTGTGCAATCAATAAAAGCAATACCATGGGTTTCCTTATTGGCTTCCGTGCAATGGTGTCAATTTTACACCTTCATTAATAATGTATAATTGATACTTTTCTCGAAACACGGTAATCCGGTATGATGTGAATTCTCAAATACACCCTGAATCCTAAACTCAAAAAGAAAACACTGGAAGGATAGGAACGGCATTGCCAGGAGGCAGGAACACCCCTCCCGGCTCTGCCCTGTGAAATCGATCTGCCAAAGCTTTTACTCCTAGAAATTTTTGCACGCTTCGCGGCGCCCTACCAGCCAAATTATGAATCATCTGTCTAAAGAAGAAACCAAGGCAAGGGTGTGTCTTAGCTCCACTTGAACCTTGCACACGCCATGTGCACCATCGCGGACATACAAGCTATGGCCAAGACCCGGGCTTGCCACTGTGCGTGCCCAAGGTGCCACCTTGCGACCCACGAACATCTCAACATTTTGTCGAGCACTCCATAAGCACTATGTGACCCTCCCCATCACCTCTGGTTAAGCTTGAACCTCACATGCTGTGAACTGGCAGTGGCTAGGCACTGTTGGTATTTATTAACACACAAAATAATCAAGGAATGATCCATAAGCGCACGAATACTATTATAGCACTTCATCCGGAGGTTTTAAATATCGTATCCAGAGGGAAACATGTGAGGTTAACTATGGTCTAACTTAACCCGGAGTAGCACAAGACTAGAGAAGGTCGGGAGTGTAGAGAAAACTGCTAAGATATCCGCGTTCTAATCTCAGTAAGCTATGTCTTCTACTATTCTATCTGGGGACATTGCATTAGGAAAAAGACACCATATAAGATGCTTTAACTTAGCAACCGGGTCCTATTAGGCCTATATACGAGGTGTGGGCTACAAAGGACTCAGTAGGATTGTCACGTCCACGATCTACCACACTTCCTAGCATATAGGGTGCATCCACAAGTAACCTAGGCCTAAGCACCACATCTACACCTAGAATTACTACTTTAACTTATAGGGTCCTATAGATTAAAGCACTCAAAAAAATTGTGAACCAGAAGAACAATATAAACAACGTGCTTAAAGAAAGAAGTTGATTACCAGAGAAATCTCAGACGTAGGTTAACTTCACCAAGGTACAAGCCATAGAGGGAGCACTGACAGGCCGGCATCTCCTCCAAAACTCTTCCCTCTCTCTACCTCTCTATTTCTAAAGACTAATCCTAGTGAGGACTAATCTTCTCTTGAATGCTGCTCTTGAGAGGTTGATCCTTTCATGGGACCCCTCTCAGCTGATCCTCACTAAAGAATATGAATTAGGGTTTTTTGGGATGATCTGAGCCAGGGGGCAGGGTCCTGCTTATATAGGCCGGTGGGATGAACGTGAGCCCTCGGATCAAACTGACTTGAAACAACGGATGAGATGCAATCCTTGAGGCGGTGGAAGATCATCGTGCAAAGTCGGCCGACAAGTGGGCCAGACCCAGTTCGGCTGACCCAGAGGCTAGGTCGGTCGACCTGGCACTATGCTTTTTAGCTTGTAGATGCTTCTCAACTTGGTGTCACGGTGGAATATGCTTTTTAGCTTGATATCCTTCATATCTTTGGCTCTTTTTTTTGGTTTAATACCTAGAAAACAGTAATTCACCAAAACCTGTGGAATTCTATCAGATAACCCCCTATTCTATGTTGATATTTTATTATATTCATCCTTTTCATGTTTGGTTAACGGTTTATAATTGACGTTAGTGACCGTCAACAAGCTCCCCCAAGCTTAACCTTTTCTAGTCCCTTAGCAAAGCCAAACTCAGCCATGGATCAGGAGTTGCTACAAATGCTTTCATGCCTCAAAAGTACACATGCATTCAAATAAAAATTCTCCTCCAGATTAAAATAGACAATTCTGAATTTCAAACTTGTATATTACCTTCAACCATGGGGCTTATACCCTTCACTTGGGTCTTGAGTAATTGAAAGACAGAATGGTCAAGTCAAGCGCTGTCTCAAGCTCTTAGTTCAACCATCATTCCGGAGTTTTTGTAAGTTTTTAAATAAAACTCAGAGATTCCATTGTATGACACTCTCAAGTCTCTCAATATGTGGTATTTGCGGATCCTTACCAAGGCAATGATGATGTTATGCCTTCTCTCTCATCTTACAACTAAGGCTTATGTGGAGCTCATAGGTGGGGAGACAGCGCATACATACTTGCGAAGCGTATATTGTAAAGTCAAACAATGGATCTAGAGAAACGAGTCATACAATCAAATCAAGATGTGCATGTGTGTGGAATATATATGGAGCCGATGTATGTGGTGGATGTGGCTATGAATGGTGTAAATGGTGGCAAGGGTGAAAGCGTGGTGGAAACCTAATTCTACTTTGCTCCTTAAAAGCATATCTCTCTTTTGAAATTTGAAAACACTTGCTAGAGAACAGGGGCTATCTTATTCATCTATTTTTTCTTTTGGACACTTGTCTATTCTTTCTATACTTTTTCTCTTTCTTTCTCTCTCTTTCTTTTTTTTAATAATTTTTGCATATCCCCATGCCTCTTTTGCAATAAAACTTTGAGAGATAGTAACAAGAGAACTTGGAACATTTATTTGGTGGATTTGGGGTGACTGGGTAGATGGAAAACCTGTCAAGCATGTTTTTGGTGTTCACTCCCAGTGTAGGAGTATAACATTTTTAGGTGGATCTAAATGGAGGGCATGTTGTTGCATACTTCCAGTATAGAAGCAGCATATTTGGGTGGAGTGTACATGATCTTGATTTTAAAAGCATGACAACTTCTAAGGGTCAACAAAGCTTGACAACACTCAATGCAAAGTAAGCAATAAATATATAAGTGGTTTTTCTAATCTAGCATATATGACTGTGGTAGGAATTCAAGCTCTGTCATACAAGGAACTCATCATGTAGCATTTTTATGTTTTTAAAGAGTAAATCTCTAGAACTCTAGTGTCACTTGAAACAAGATAAATAGCAGCTCAGACCTTCTCATATCATATCCATCAATTACCTAGACTTAGATAAGCATTCGCTACCCACAAGTTTCAAGTTTAGAGTAAATTCTTATATCAAAACAATCTTATCCAAAACTCACAAGAATTCGAGGCTGAAAACTAGGTACTTGAAAGGAATTATGACAGAGCAACTATTTATCATTTCTATTTAAGAGATTAGTCTAAGTCCTCTTTATTAGCAACTTCTTAAAGACAAAATCAAGCAAAGTAGACACATCCTTTTATTTTGTTATTTAAGATCACACCTTACTAATAGTATATAACTAGTAAAAAAATGTATTTTGTTTTGTTTGTTATGCATCTTTTTATTTCTTTAACAAATATATAGCAAACTTATAAATAGTAAAACTTAAAGGGAAAAGAAATACTTAACTGGATAAGCGGGGGTGCCTCTCCCCGAAGCTTGATGTTAATGTAGTCGCTCGATCATGCGGAGTGCCAGACTGGCAGCGGAGATGCATTTCCTCTGTCGAAGCATTGATTGACGTCGATGACTGTTGAGACAACATTCCAACAGTGGGTAAAACACCCACTTGCTTGTCAGCTCTTCAAATCAGATGTTTCCTCCCGATGAGGGTTCGCATTTTTAAGTCCTCCGGACAGGACTTCTTGTCATGATCATTCCTTAGGTGCATCATCTGATCCCAAAGGTGGAGACCTTGATGTTTGTGCCTCTTGAGATGGTGATTCTGAGGATTGTGTCACCCATATTCTTGCTTGTCCAGCCGATTGAAGTGAAGCTTTAATAGTGAAGGTTGACAACATCTTGCTCAGTGTGCATGTGCGTAGGTCAGAACGTTCACTTGTAAAATTCAGGGAATTAACAAACTGCTCCACAGTTTGCTCGAAGTGTATCCTGCTTGTAAAGACAAGGCAGAGATCAAGTGCATAGGCTCTGTTGGTGGAAAAACACTAACAGAACCAAGTCTTTGTTCATTATTCTTTTCTAACCTTGGGCACAAAGAACAAGATAAAGTTGATGTTATGTTTAATCTTGACATGGGTGATAGAATCAAAAGTTGAGCATGAATGTAGCATTTAAGTGCATTTGACAGAAAGGATTAAATTGCTTAACCTATGGAAGGATAGTCTATCTATGTATAATGTCTCAGTGATTTCAACATGATTATCATCTTCCAAAGATAGAATTACAACATTTTAGTTCATTTGGTTAAGACAGTGGGATCAAGAAAGTGGTGCTAGGGACAAACATATGGAACAAGACATGTTGAGATAATTAGGTTGGATCAAGCAAAATTGTAAATCAAATATGTTTGGTTCTTATTTGTGTGCATACCAGAGTCAAGGAAAAACTTTTTAAATAATGATCACTTACCTTGAGATGTTACCCTTCTTATTGGAGCGTGATGGCATCGTAACACCTTTTGGAAGCCTTCCTTGCTCGGCTCGTCTCTATGTTGCACTCCTTCTCATCCTTTTGTCATGCCATCTTTTTGCTCTTGGATCTTTTGACACCTTGTCTACCCTTCTTTCTTACTTATTGTTTTATACAGTTTTTCCATCCATGCGGTATGTAATTCTTACATCTATGATGAATGAGCTGTGTCTTCTTGTGCAAAGTTATTGGAGTTCGTCATGTGCCTTACTTCGTCTTTGATTTGAATTTATCTCTTGACTTACCTAGATTAAATTTGAGAGTTTTCTGTAGGAGTTAGTCCAAAAATAACCAGTGTCTACTAAAGCAATTTTTTAGTTCAATAACCAAACCAGACTCCATATCTAATTGGATTAAGGAAGGCTATTTAACCTAAGCACCACGCTTAATTTAAAAGCCAATGGAAGTATGGTGAGTACTTCCAAACCAAAGCTTGCTATGGCAGACAAAGGTAGCTTGAAAGTACTATAGAGATTTATTCAAGTGGAGATGAAAAGAACATGATTGTTATTTAGCAAATTGAGCATGGTTTACAAGTAAAGACAACCAACATTAGCAACATGGCTTAAAATTGTTCAGAGAATCTCATTCCCCAAGCTTGAATTTTGCAAAGCAAAGTCAAATTTGGATGGATGTAATTTAATGTTGCATGATGATTGGTTGGACATACCTAGTGTTGTCATCCTTCATCCTTTTTGCTCTAATCCTGGAATGGTTAGTGACAAGAATACCCGAAGGAATATTCTCATGATTATATTTCTATGCTCAATTCACAAGGGCATTACAGCAGAAGGTGCAAGCTCATGTTATATCTCAAGAGTGCTTGTTTTAGGACATAAACTCGTCCTCGAGAAACCTTCTAATTGCTCTTCAAGTTGGTGAGGTGGTTTCCCCTATAACACCAACTTTCGTGTACCTACTCAAGATTCTTACTACAAGATCTACAATATTTATGATAAACATATGCATCTACAACTACCCTTTCAAAATTTTTATGAACAAGAAGCATGAGGGGATTGGAGATCTCATATGTGGCAATGTTAGAGAGACTAGTTAATTCAGGCGATTTCTCATATGAGCATGGATTTGATGAGGTGTTCATGAAATAACTTCCATGCTCATCAATGATATAATCTCCCTTTTCAAGCTCCATGGGTGTTTTGTCATGGATGTCTATAGGTGGAAAGTTTATCTCTATTATTCTATGCCTATGACAATCTTTGGACGTTTTATTGTCTAGGATTCTCCATGGATGGGTGTCTCTAAAATTGGTCTCGTCTAAGTCTTCCTCCAAACTTGGATGAGTCATATTTATTGAAGAGATTTAATTAAGTTCACCATTTGAATCTAGGCCATGTTTCGACCATAAGGCTTCTTCCTTGTCCTTCCAATAAGATTTTGCAATGTCATCTGAATTCTTAATACATTCTAACCAATTTCTAATATATTCTAGCCATTGTCGTAGCTCTTGTTTGTTATCCATGTGGTTTTCACGACTCCTATGATTTGGTTGTGTTCATGGATTTCTAGGGTCATTATGAGACTTAGAAGAGAGAGCATAAGAGGGGTCGTTGGGGTCAAGGATGGGTTTAGGTGAAACTTCTAGTGTGGGCATAGAAGGGAAGAAGATAGAATTAACTCCTAAGTGGCTTGGCTCTCCTTCTATGGCATCACTAGGCATGCCATCCTTGCACTTTTCCCAATGCCCTCTAGGATGGAAAGGAAGTTGACGATACTTTCTAAAAGATGCCCTTCTAAAAAGATCTGATTTATATTGATCCACAAGCATCTTGCAAAATTAGAAGTTAAAATCATCATCAGACAATTTATCCTCACAAGAATGTTGACTTTCTTATTTACTCGGAGGTTTTTGGGGTCTTGATGGTTTGGGATTGATGGCTAAACCTTGGGATTGGAGTGGTGGTGATTTAATTATTAAAACTTCCTCTACTTGTTCAGGGGATGATTTCTTCTCTTTCTCGGGGAGTTTATTATGACTACTAGTGAAGGGAGTTGTTTCACTAATCTTTTTAAGCATAGACCTTGCTTCACTAATAGACAAATGAGGGAAAGCTCCTCTAGAGGCTGCATCAAGGGATACCCTAGATTCCTTGCTAAGACCTATGTAAAAATGTTGAAGAATCAGGTCTGGAATAGCAAGGTCTAGGCCAGTGTCGACAAGGTCATTAAAACGATCCCAAGATGTGCCAAGAGACTCTTTCTCGTGTTGTTTAAAATGTAGAATTTCTAATCGAAGGCTGACCACTCTAGAGATGGGAAAGAATTGTAAGCAAAATTTAGAGCACAGTGTTTTCCAATCTCCTTGCACACTCCCTACGGTCTGATTGTACTATTGTTTAGCTTTTCCCATCAAAGAGAACGGAAAAGGCTTCCATCTTAAGGTCTCATCAGACATGCCAGCGATACGTAAGCATGCACAGGTCTACTCAAACTCTCGTAGGTGTGAGTGTGGGTTTGCATCACCTTCTCCCGAGAAGGATTGTGTTGGTGTTCGGTCCTGAGGGGGCCCTAAACCAATGAGTAAGTGCTGCGTGTCCCTTTCCTGGATGGTGATGCAAGGAGAACACACGGGGGTTTATCCTGGTTCGGGTAAAAGAAGGCCCTACGTCCAGCGGGGGGGGGGGGGAGAGGTTTGTATTTCCTTGCACCGAGGTGCTTGTGTAGGGGTTACAAGCTTGCAAGAGAGGGCGTCGAGCCCAAGTCTCAAAGAGGAAGAAAGAGTACAAGGATGATTGCTTGAGATGTTGATCTCTATCTTGTGTCTAGCCTGTTATCCGTTGCCTCCCTCCCTCTCCCCGTTGTAGAGCCCCGGCCTGCCCTTTTATAGAACGAGAGGAGGCCAAGACGACGGGGAGCCTTGAGATGATGTTTTGTCGATCCCTGTTGAGGTGGCTGTAGCAACGTGCCCTAGGAATGGAAGACCATCCCTAGACACCGTGGTGACGTAGAGGACGAGACACTGAAATGACCCGGAGCACCGTGCCATACCGTCCTTCCTTCCCTGTTGAGCCGTGCGGGGCGTCGAGGCCGGGTCGAGGCTGGGTCGAGACCGAACGGATAAGTCCGAATCCCCGGGATTGCGGTGTACGGACTCTGTCGTATCCTCCCTCAAGGGTAACTGGTGATGTACAGTGCACGGTAAGGTGGGCACAGTGATGGTTTTCACCTCCCATCACGGGATGGGCGGTAAAATAGTGAGGGCTGACACTGGCATTGTTCCCACGTCGACCCTGGTCACAACCATGCCGGTAGGTGGTAGTAGGTAATTGCATTAAATGCTATGGCTTTTGTCCCGGGGTAGGTAAAGAGAGGGGGCCGAGCAGCTCGACCCGGGCTCACACGAGTCAGAGTGCTCCCGTTGGGCGATCGAGCCTCGTGCGGGTCGAAGTGCGATCGAGGTACTTCGCTGTACGGAGCGGGGCGCGGTCGAGGCGTCCCCCGTCAAGGGTGCCTCGTACGAGTCGGAGACGGAGTGCGGTCGAGGCCTTCCATCGAGCGGGCCTCGTACGAGGTGGACAGGATGCGCGGTCGAGGCGGGCTGCCATTGATTGTGGTTTCGGTCATTTTAGCTTTTTATTATTGATAAATGTGGGTACCCCTATACTGTTGGTACCGACAGATTGTTTCTGAATGAAGTTTATAAGACATGGGCACAGCTCATAGCCAGGTGCTAGGATGGGCTTTGAAGATTGTGGTGGCCTTAGGCTTGCGCTCATAGGTGAAAATTGAAAAATAGGAGTGGAATTTAAGGCATCCATAAGGATGAACAGAAAAAGGATGAAAAGAAAGGGATAAAATAGAAAAGACAAAAGTATAATACAAGGATAAGCTAGGTTCGTAGTTAATTCAGCAACCGTTTCTCCGGCAACGGCACCAGAAATACTTGTTGGTATTTGTTAACACACACAGAATAATCAAGGAATAATCCATAAGCATACGAATACCGTTGTAGCTCTTCACCCAGAGGTTTTAAATATCATATCTATAGGGAAACGTGTGAGGTTAACTATGGTTTAACTTAACCCAGAGTAGCACAAGACTAGAGAAGGTCGGGAGTCTAGAGGAAACTGCTAAGATATTCACGTTCTAATCTCAGTAAGCTATGTCTTCTACTATTCTATCTGGGGACATTGCATTAGGAAAAAGACACCATATAAGATGCTTTAACTTAGCAACCAGGTCCTACTAGACCTATATACGAGGTGTGGGCTACAAAGGACTCAGCATGATTGTCATGCCCATGATCTACCACACTTCCAACATATAGGGTGCATCCATAAGTAACCTAGGCCTAAGCGCCACGCCTACACCTAGGATTACTACTTTAACCCATAGGGTCCTATAGATTAAAGCACTCAAAAGAATTGTGAACTAGAAGAACAATATAAACAACGTGCTTATAGAAAGAAGAAGTTGATTACCAGAGAAATCTCAGACGTAGGTTAACTTTGCCAAGGTACAAACCGTAGGGGGGCACCGACAGGCCGGCATCTCCTCCAAAACTCTTCCCTCTCTCTACCTCTCTATTTCTAAAGACTAATCCTAATGAGGACTAATCTTCTCTTGAATGCTGCTCTTGAGAGGTTGATCCTTTCATGGGACCCCTCTCAGCTGATCTTCACTAGAGAATATGAATTAGGGTTTTTTGGGATGATCTGAGCTAGGGGGCAGGGTCCTGCTTATATAGGTCGGTGAGATGAACGTGAGCCCTAGGATCAAACCGACTTGAAACAATAGATGAGATGCATCCTTGAGGCGGTGGAAGATCATCGTGCGAAGTCGGCTGACAAGTGGGGTTAGGTCGGCCGACTTGGCACTATGCCAGGTGGGCCCCGCCTTTGGTGGCACACCTTCTCATATCTTCTAGATGCTTCTCAACTTGGTGTCACGGTGGAATATGCTTTTTAGCCCAATATCCTCCATATCTTTGGCTCTTTTCCTGTTTAATACCTAGAAAACAGTGATTCACCAAAACCTATGGAATTCTGTCAGATAACCCCCTATTCTATGTTGATATTTTATTATATTCATCCTTTTCATGTTTGGTTAACGGTTTATAATTGACGTTAGTGACCGTCAACAGGCACCACGAGTAGGATAAACCCTCACCTTCCGAGCCTAAGTTGAGCCTTCGGTGAGACCAATACCCTAGGCCCAAGGAGTTGCCTTTGTTTCATGCGCAGCCACACCGTGCTTGGCTCACCGCCCTCACGGCCAAGGCATTACCTCGCACACGCCCATGACCCGGTACCACCACACACGCCGCAGTCTCGACTCTGCTCTGCTCGCCGCCCTTCGCCTCGCCCTGGTTTCACCAGTCATGGCCAGATGTAGCGTCCACCACACGCTACACTGGTGTGCACGAGCATGACCACCCGTGCTCACCGCTTCGAGCCTCATGCGGCCGAGGCATCTCAACCACTAGTCATCACGCGAGTTCATCATGGAGACACGATGCCACCGTGACCTCACCATGACCGTGACCTCGCACAAGCTCAAGCCCCAGCCTCACCTTCATGGTCACCGTCTGTAGCCCTTAGCCACCGGCCATAGAATGCCACGGACACTGCCTAGAATCCCTCACCACCGGTGCGTGCACGGTTTAGCGCTCACGCTTGCCGTGGCAAGAATCACCGCAGAGCTCTTTCTGAGCTTGCAACGAACACCCAGACCGAAGCCCATGGCACCACCCTAGCACTTGCGCGCTTGTGCAGGCCACACCCATGGGGTGGATGCGCCGCGCTACCACTAACTCATCGGCACAGCCCAAAAACTGCACCTTTTCCCATCGCCAGAGTGGTGAGCGTAGCAGCACACATGCACGCGAGCTACACATCCCTGTCAGGCGCCCGCTCATTGTAGTCATTCTTCTCGACTGTCTTCCAATTAAGGACTAAGTGCTTATCTTCATATCTTTGCAAAACTCTATCTAAGTTTTCAAGACAATCATCAAAAGTTTTTCCATAAACAGAAAAGTCATCCATGAAAACTTCCATAATCTCTTCAATCATTTTAGAAAATATAGACATCATACATCTTTGGAAAGAAGCTGGAGCATTACATAACCCAAAAGACATTCTACGATAAGCATAAGTTCCATAGGGACACATAAAAGTAGTTTTGCTTTGATCATCAGGATGGATAGGAATCTGGTGATACCCCGAATATCTATCAAGGAAACAAAAGAAAGAATGATTGGCTAATCGTTCTAACATCTCATCAATAAAAGGCAATAGAAAATAATCCTTCTTAGTAGCTTTATTAAGCTTTCTATAGTCTATGCACATCCGCCATCCTATGACGGTACGTTGAGGGATCAACTCATTCTTCTCATTCTTAACAACAGTCATGCCTCCCTTTTTAGGCACCACTTGGACAGGGCTTACCCACTCACTGTGTGGCACAGGATAGATAATCCCGATGTGCAATAGTTTCAAAACTTCCTTCTTAACAACCTCCCTCGTCGCATTGCTAAGTCTTCTTTGTGGTTCTCTATAAGGTGGAACAGTAGGATCTGTTGGTATGCGATGGGTACAAAGGGTAGGACTAATTCCTTTAAGATCTTGGAGTGAGTAGCCAAAAGCTGATCGATGTTTCTCTATGATAGCCATTAAGCGAAGAGTTTGTTTCTGAGTGAGTTTATCACTTATGATCACAGGGAACTCTGGATCGTCGTTTAGAAAAGCATATCTAAGACCGGTTGGTAAAGGTTTAAGCTCTATAGGAGGTCTAGGTGGCTCTGCAAACTCATCTAAAGGTTCAGGCTCAGAGTAATCAGCCTCTTCTTCTATGAATTAAGCATCATCCTCTAGACCTGAGTCAACTAAGAACTCTAGAGAAGTAGCCTTAAATTCCTCTAGTGGGTCAGTTTCTGGATAAGATTTGGTCCTAGTTCTTAGAGAATGAGATATGGATACTAGGAATTGGAGTTTCTTTCCAAAACAAATGTTTAATTTTCTAGTTTGTCCTTCATAAAGGAGTCTTCTAAAGGGTTGTCCTATCAACAGGTTGAAGTCCTATATGGGGAAGACATAAAAGCTCAAATGAACCAAAGTTCCTTCTACCTGGATTGGTTGGATATGTAAAATTCCTAAACTAGGGACAATATGTCCTGAAAGACTCTTCATCAATTTGGTAGTTGGGGTTAATGTCATGTGCTTCATTAGATGTTGTGCAAGTGAAGCAGACATGATATTAATACCCACAACTGGATTATAGAGAGCATTTATGTGGTCGGAATCAATTGAGCAACATATTGGAAGAGAGGGCGAATCCAAACGGATCACATCAGAAGAAAGCTCTGATTCCTCTAACCATTCACTGCTTATGACCGACACTAGCTCTGTTGAAGTGCTTCTATAAGAAATATCCTCAGATGGATTCAAAGATTCTCTAAGGTGATTACGATGATTCTATGGTTTCTTTATAGAATGACAATTCATAATGTTTCCAAAATCAGAAAAAAGATCGGGTTCGATATCAAGCATAAAATTAGGATTGCTCAGAGCTTGGAATAGCTGAAATAGATGGTATATCTGGCAAAGAATTTGCTGCAGCTACTTGAGGTTCTTCTTCTAGGAGATTATCTAACTCAGAGGATAAGATTTGATCTAAGATTAATCTTGCTTTTTCTGACGAAACATGCAAGAATAATCCTCCAAAAGTTGTATCGAGCAACTGCTTACTCTTTTTATGAAGACCTTTATGAAAATGTTGAAGAAGAATAGGGTCTTGTAAACTAAGATCCGGGCCAGATGCTAAAAGAGTAGTAAAACAATTCCAGGATGGGGCCAAAGATTCACTAGGTTCTTGCTTAAAAGTCAGAACCTTGACTCTAAGGTCGACGATTTGGGAGATAGGGTAGAAATCTAGGCAAAAATTAGAACGTAAGGATCTCCAATCTCCTTGTTGCTTACCTATGGCTTTATCATACCATTGTCTAGCTTTTCCCTTTAAAGAGAAAGGAAATAACTTCCAATGTAAAGTTTGATCAGACATGCCTTCTATGCGAAGATAGTCACATGTTTGCTCAAAGTCTCGGATATGAAGGTAAGGGTTTTCGTCTACTCCTCCTGAAAAGGATAGGCTTTGGACCATTGCAATCAACCGTAGACTCAGCCTATAGTTGGGGGTTTGGATAGGTTGTGATGACTCCCATGGCACTAGGCTGGTCTTCATGGGTGCAGAAAATTGAATGATAGGAATTGAATTTATGTTATCCATAAGGATAGAAAAAGGCAAGAAGAATAATGTAAGAAATAAAAAAAGGAAAAGATAAAAGTATAGGTACAAGGTAAAGCAAGACTTAAGGTTAACTCAGCTGACATCTTTCTCCTCGACAACGGTGCCAGAAATTCTTGTTGATATTAAATACGCACACGAAGAAATTCAAGAGAAATAATACGCAAGCGCATGGATATCGGTGAGCACTTCACCCAGGAGATAAGTCCAGAGTATCGTATTTGTTTTATCCGCAAGGAGAAAGCGTGCGATGACTAACCTAGTCTTTACTATTACCCTTGGGCCGCACTACAAGGTGGTGAAGATAAAAGTGATTAGAGAGAACTACGAAGACAGTCTGGTTCCAACCTATGGCAAGCTATGATATTATTGGTCTAAGGGGAAATACCGATGGAAAAGAGACACCACAGAGGATGCTTGACCAGGGTACTTAAATCCTACCAAACCTTCTGACGGGAGGAGGGATCCAAAGGTAACAATGGGATTGTCACTTCCCACGCTACTACACACTGATCCGACTAGATAGGGGGTATCTACGAGTATTCCTAGCCCAAGCACCATGCTTATGCTACGAATGATTAATCTATTACCTACACGAAGCGAATAAAGTAAACTCGTAAACCAAAGACCAATAATAACAACATACTTACTTAGTATTGGAAGTTGAATTGCCGAAGAATCCTAGAACCAAGCCTTGGGTTAGGAGACTTGACCCCGTAGATACAAGCTTGGAGAGGAGACACCGACAGGTCGGGCTTCCTCCAATCTTCTACCTCCACTCTAACTCTCTTAATCTAGAAGAATAACTCTAATCTCACATAGAGACTACAAAGCTAAACTCTCTTGTATGTGCCCTAGAGAAAGATCCATTCAAGGGACCCCTCTCAGGCGAATTCTCTTTGGAAAATATAAATTAGGGTTTCTAAACTTTCTCCTCCAGGGGCCAGGGGCCTTGCTTATATAGCCCCCTAGGAAGCACCACAGCCCTCGGATCAAACCGACCTTAATCAACGATTATTATTCATCCTCAAAGGCGGTGGAGGCAGGATCCGCGAGGTGGAGCCTGATTGGCCACCTGGGTGGGGCGGCCGCCCCTAGGGCTAGGCGCCTGCCCCTGTCATAGTGACAGGTGGGTCCCACCTCCTAGGGTTTGGCTTCCTGAACCTTCTAGATTATACTTTTTCCATCCGTGGCCCTTTCTCTCTATGTAAACCTGACATGTGGGCCATCTTTGATTATTTTTAGCTGGCACCCTGCAGAAATAGATATTCACCAAAACTCATGGAATTCTGTCAGTTAAACACCTAGTCTATGGTGATAATTAATTTTATAGCATTCTTTTATTTAAGTTGATGGTTAAAAATGATAGTTAATTACCGTCAACAATAGCCACTACACTGGTGGCCGCCATGGATTGAACTTCATGTCGCTCGGCCGAGACACCACCAAGACACATGTGCTCCACGCCACGCTATTGGGCGATGCCGCGACATAAGCATGCACGCACACCACCCTAGCCTTACATGAGCCAAATACCCCATCTTTGCCCGCCTTGTCATTCACCACTTTTGGCTATCGCCTCACCGTCGTCGTGCACCTCTGCCTAGCCACGGACGTGCATGACGCGAGTGGCACACCCCACTTGTATGAACATCAGCCCCAGCCCCTGCCTTGCTATGTTGCCGCACCATCGAAGCCCTAAAGCCAAAGACACTAGTGCGTGAGACACATGCCGCGATCGAGGCAACTGTTTAGCCCCTTCCTTCTCCCGATGCAAGACCCTTCAAGCTTCTAGCCGAGCACCATAGCTGATGCTGGCTGGCTGTAGCCGCCCCTGGCTGGCCGTAGCCCCTTGGTAGCAAGCCACAGTAGGCTACCGCTGGCTATAGATGGCCGAAGCAAGCCTTGGCCTACCCCATGAATCTTGTCCTTTCTAGATGCATCCTGAGGACCTAGCCCTATTCGTGAAAAGCCACTGGCGCACCTTTGCACCGTTGCAACGCATGCACAGCCGCCATACTCATAGCACTGTTGTGCTAACACCGATCCCACGTGTCCTAACAGCCTTGCATATTGGGAAGAGCCAAAGGGCTTCGCCATCACAAGGCACAGTTGCTGGCACATGCGCCTAATGTTGGCACCCCCTTAGCTACCCATTAACCAGGCCCTATGCCCTTGCCGAGCGACAGCCAAGTACTCACTTATGATCTTGGCTAGCCTAGCGGACCTAGCAATTGAGCACATGTCGCCTTGCCACCAACCAACACGTGCACCACCATGACTCGGCCACAACATGACTCAGTAGAGTCCCAAGTTGCAACCCATGCAACCTACCTCGACTTTCGAGTGTGGTAATGCCAAGACCGACCTATCCCAACCCTTGACATAGACATACCTCCACTTGACAACCTCGCTTTTACCCAAGCCTAGCTTGACATAACTCCAACAGTCCAACCCTGGTAGCCATGGGAACCTAACGCCAACTTAAGGGGCCCATCAACCATGTATCCATGCCGAACCTAGCCTCACCATGGCACCTAACCTAGACCTAAAGCCACCTTGTGCCTACCAAAGCTTAGGTTGAAGCCATAGGTTCACAGCCATGTATGAGTGAATTTGGTTCTTCTTCGTTCTTTTGCCTCTTTGTGATAACCCGTAGTTTATAGGGATACCGATTGGATGTGCGTTAGCTCTGGAGGAGGACTTGTGGAGTGGAGCTGACCTTGGAGGTGGAGGCCCACACCGATTTACTACACCGACTGATGGAGACTTGTACCACTACTACCTCGACATCGCAGGTGTCATGGCGGTACCTTTTACTTAGAGAATCCTATTAGGCATTGCAAAGTAGATCTGCTAGCGCTTTACATTTATTCCTTTGCTAGAATATGTGATGCATGCTATTGCCTAAGCCTGTTTACCTTGATTGAAACCACTTCACCCTAATTACCTAGCTCTGCGCTCGCACTTGTATATGCCTGTCTACATGCTTGCATTTACTCCATCATAATTACATATATTCCTTGTTATGTGATGTGTGATGGATGGTTGGATCTTGTGGGTGGTGGATGGGGTTTAGCCACAAGGCACCTCAATGAGGTATATGGTTTGATACGCGATAGGGGCGGTGAATCTTGGGTGGGTGGTGGTGATGTGAGGAGTTCTGGAGATTTTTCCTTGCCCTTGACCTAATTCTTGGGAGATACTGGCTAGAGTGAGAGGTTGGCGTGGTGTACGGAGTGCACCAAGGGTAGTTCCTATGGTGGGAACATAGAGTCCTGGCGGGACAACGGTCCTCGAGGGACATTGGGATGAGGAGTTTGTGGATGGACAGATCACCTCTGTGGGGTGAGTCTAGTGTTCTGAGGGCACACGAATTGGTGGAAGGTGCTCGCTCTAGGCAACCTAAGGACCGACATAAGTTGCAACCATAAATCATGGGTTACTTTTGTACACACCATGTGCCTAAATGGGTACGACTTGTTGCCCTAGTAGTGCAGGTGACCATCAGTCTCTGTGGGGTGTGAGTAGGCACGCGGTCTGTGGCCCTGTGCAATTAGTGTCAGGAGGGCGGAGGTTACTCCATGATACCTCGATGACACGACCCCAGCTTATATAGTGGTGTCTATATATCTTCACTCCGGCTGGTGGACAGGACTGGTGTTAGTCCGCCTAGTATGCGGTGCCGGTGTTCATCGCTAATGGTGATTCATCGGTGGTGTTCTTGTGGGGTAACAGCGTACTCTCTGCAGAGGCTAATAATCTATACGTATAGCCGCAGTCTCGGATATGATCACTTACTTGTGTGCAGGGTTTAGCTCACTAGCTTCTCTTGTCCTTTGCTTCTCTACCCCTGAAGTTAAGGTCTGGCCTGAGGCTGTTGAGATGAGGGGCGTGTAGAGGCCGCCTCGTTGCCTAGACTGAGAGACTGAGGGTGTTGTGAGGTGTTGACGGTCCTTAAGTATCAATTATAACTATCAAATAAATAGAGAAAAGGATCCAAATGAAACCAACACCTAGACTTAGGGTTTTATCTGATAGAATTCCACGAGTTTTGCTGTTTATCTATTTCTGCAGGGGGTTATCAGGAAATACGGAAGAAAGGCCCACATGTCGGATTAATGACGGGATATTAACCGAACACGTAATTATCTTGCATCTAGAAGACTCCAGAAGCCACGGGAACGAACGGGAGGCGTAACGGGGCCGGAGACAGGGCGCCCGCCCTAGTCCCCAGGGCGCCCGCCCCCTCCTGTGGACCAATCAGGCTCCGCCTCGAGGATTATGCTCCACCGACCTAGAGGATCAAGGAAAACCGCACGATCAATGTCGGTTTGATCCAACGGCCCAGATTCATCCGAAAGGGCTATATAAGCAAGGCCCCTGCCCCTGGAGGAGAGGCCCTCGTCTCATACTTCAAACCCTAATTCAGGAGGAGAGTCTCTGATCAAGCCCTAGAGCCACCACATCAACTAGATCTCTAGTTAGCATAGCTACATAGGATTAGAACTAGAAGGAGTCAATCTTCGATTGGTTCCCGGATCTGTCAAGAGGATTCTTGGTAATTCCTCTATTGTTCTTCAATTGTTCATCATTGTTCTTCAATATTATGAATATGACTTTGTTCTATTTCAATATATTGATTATGACTTTGCTCTACTTGATTATATTTGCAATTATATTGTTCTTAGTTTATCATAGTTATATGCTTGGCTTAGTTAGATTGGAATTATATACATGCCTAGGATCGTATAGCGTTTATCCATGTGTACGGTGGGTAATGATAACTATTGTGTAGACGTGGTGTCTATACCGTATTTATCTGCGATTGCACCCTATATGCCGGATTGTGGGGTAGTTCGCGATAGTGACAGCTTCGTTGATTCTTATATAGTCCCCCTCTCGTGTATAGGGCAGGCAGAGCAACACTATTACAGGGGAGTGATTGCTATGTTCTTCATCTTCCTTGCTAATATTCACTATGCATGGATATAGTCTTTTCTCACCATGATTGCCAAGTATAATTGCACTAACTATGATATGCTAGACTTTATAGTTAATAATAACTTAGGGAATATCTTTGTAGTTCATCCTAATTCCATGCTAATGACTTGCTAGAATATCTGTTGAGGTGCTTATCATTATTATATGTGGCTAGCTGATCAGATTAATTATCTTTGTCACCATTATCACTTTACCTTTACTTAATGTGACATTTATACCTGTATAAAGAGATTGATAAATACTCTCGGTTATACATGCAATGATGTGTACTCAGTTCCATATTCTCATTCCATTATCAACCATGATACTTAGAAATCCCTTCCCAGTGGTAAAAATATAAATAACGATACCTGGAATACTTCCCGGTTAAAATGCTACATCGGTATTAATCTGTGCGCTTGCAGATCCCTTTTATTATTTATCTTGATGAGCAAATGCATATTTCAATACCGCGTCTCTCATGTCATGCTGGGGATGACAACTTGGCTTAAGTGGCATGAGGGATAGGTTTGGCATTTTTGGCGCCGTTATCAGAATTAGAAAACTAAGTCTACTTTTGGTAGTGACGTTAAGAATGCCCAACATGGGGGATGATGAGTGATGACTTGTGATGATGATGAGTGGATGGTGAGAATGAGATTGTGGTTTGGGTTTACAGAAGATACTTTACTTATTGATGCTGCTTCGCATTACTTATTGATGCTGCTTCGCATGCGCTAAGGATGCAAACCACAGCCAAACCACAACCCTATCGTGGAAGTAGGTACTGACCGTCTGCCGGTCAAGAGAGGCGATCCAGGACGCCCCGTCATCCCGATCTCCATCGGCATGCGAGACTTCCCAGAAGCACTCTGTGACTTTGGCTCCAGCGTCAACATCATGCCCAGGGTACTCTATGAAAAACTCTTTTCACAACCATTATTAGAAACAGCCATGTGTTTGCAGCTTGCAGATAGGACACTGAGTTTCCCGAGAGGAATATTGAAGAACATCTGTGTCCGAGTGGGTTCCTCGTACGCTCCAGCAGACTTCGTAGTGATAGAGACCGGTTCTGATGAGAGGGCTCCCGTCATCCTAGGGAGACCATTCCTGAACACCGCGGGAGCTGTCATCTATGCTAGTGCTGCCAAGATCAGTTTCTACATCAAGGGGAGGAAGGAAACGTTTTCCTTCAAGAACAAGACCGCACAAATCCTAGAGCAACCCCAATATGAACCAAGGAAGAGGACCAACAGGAGGAACAAGAGCAAGAAGCAAGTGTGGGCCGAGACAGCTAAGATGGTCACTGCCGTGCACAAAGGTCAAGATCGCCAACTCAAGTCACCGTTCTTGCCTAAGAAGGACGACCCAGGTATGCCAAGCATTTATTGCTCCATTAATGGGTCCCACTTCTACAAGACACTTTGCGACACTGGGTCGGGCGTCAACATAATGGCCAAGGTCACCTATGAACTTCTGTTCGGAACCATGCCTTTAACCCCAACATATATTCAGCTCCAGATGGCAGATCAGACATTCCGACAGGTCGAAGGTACAGTAACTGACGTCCCTGTCAAGATAGACGATCACTTTGTCCATACAGACTTTCAGGTTATTGACATGGGAGAAGATGAATATGATCCACCCATCATCCTTGGAAGACCATTCCTTAGTACTGTCAAAGCAATCATCTACATTGGAACTGGAGAAGTCCACATGCACTTCCCCTCTGAGAAGGTACGTCTTTACTTTACTGACCCTAACTATGTATTTGAAGAATCCAAGCAGGTCAGGACAAGAAGAAGGCGGCGTAACCACAATCAGAAGCAACAGGTCATCAAGGACGGATGGGTAGATTATGAAGGGGAAGTGGTAAGATCTGAAGACATACCACTCAACCAACACTGTCCTAAGGAGACCGAAGCACCGAGACAAGTATGGAAAGAAAAGACAGTTGTACATGAAGAGGAGGCGCCGCCGGAACCACCGACTACGCCATCCACCAAGTCCCAGGACGACTGAACGAATAAGAGTCCCGTTCGGAGGACTTAAAAACACCGAACGCCTTGCCAAGAGGTAACTTGGTAGTTATCCTTTCCTTTTAATTATTTACTTTATCTTAAATAGTTTGCTTAGTTAATCATATTCATACTATCTTAAAAAGAAAATAAAAATGTTAAAAACCCTAAAGCCCCATGTGAGTATGCGAGTGGCATAAAACCCATAAGTATATTCACTGTGGTGGCATAAAAAAAAATATATATAATAAATACATAAATATTTTCTTCTGCTTTAAAAAAAAACAACAACATAAAAAAATCAAGGAGGCTCAGCATGATAAAGGCTAGATATTTATGCTAACACTTAATTAGTTCCACAAAGCTTTGTTGTCTATTTGAGCTTCACAGAATTCAAGGAGACTAGCAGACAGAGGACATTCTAATCGCTGTCAGGGTGCTGCCGACTTTCAAATACATCTCCGCCATCTGCTAGCTACATCAGAAGAGATTATGTCAAGATCCAGCTTGGGGGAGAGCACCCCCATTATCTTGCTAAGTATTTCTATCTTTATCTTTATATTTATATATACTTCTACCCTATAAAAATAAAAATATACATAACTATGAAAAAACCAAATAAATATTTTGTGCTTATATATATATACCTATATCTTTTGCTTAGTGTGTTTTAATAAATAAATAAAGTGGCTATGCTAAACTAAATCTAGATAATAATAAAACTCTAGCATGGATATGATGAATAGTTGCTTTGCCTAACTTTCAAATTTGAAGTCCTCTCTCTAAGTTTAGACATAACTGTTATCATTTAAAGCTTGCTCTAAACCTGAACTTGTGGGAAGAGAACTTGATCTAAAGTCTAAGTTGTTAACGGATATGATATGGGAAGGTTGAGCTGCTGTTTATCTATTCCTAGAGATGCTAGAATTCTGGAGAATTTTATCTTTGAAAATCTTAAAATGCTACATGATGAGTTCCTGTATGATGAGAGTTTAAGTTCCTACCACAACCATACATACATGCTTGCTAGACTTTAAGCCATACATTTACTTTTTACTGCTTATGAGCATTGAGTGTAGTCAAGCTGTGTAGACCCTTAGGAGCTTGTCATGCGGTTAAAATCAAGATTCACTTGCACGATCACTCATACATGCTGCTTTTACTCCGGAAGTACGCATCCACATATATCCACTCATTCTCATCTCCAGATCCACATAAAATTATTCTACTCCTAATCCGGGAGAGAATAGTCAAAAATATTTTCCCATTCTTGTTATCCCCTGTGAAATAAATGCTCAAGCTATTTTGGTTACTACCACTTGCTATATTGTTCTAAGGAGATGAGTGCTCTATATGAGGAAATAAAAAGGGGCAAGTGCCCGGAACCTCGAAAAGAAAAAGATATGAGGAAATAAAAAGGAGCAAGTGCTCGGAACCTCGATGAAAAAAAAAGAAAAAGTGTGAGAAGAGAGGTAAAAATGGACAAGTGTCCGACAGTAGAATTAGGGGTACAAGATACCCACCTGAGAGGAAAAAAAAGAAGAAAATATAGAGCACCTCATTCTCCTCAAGAGCTTTAAAAGCAAGAAAGGTACGTATCCCCTCAAAAAGAGCAAAAGTAGAATTAGACTTTCATCATTGTTATCATCACTACCACCATACACCATTTATTCGCCACACATGCACATCTTGATTTGACTTATTGGCTTGTTTCTCTGGATCCATGGTTTGACTATGCAATAAATGTCTTGTAAGTATGTATACTTTATCTCCCACCGATGAGCTCCAGATATCAAAAGCCTTATTAGAATAGGATGAGAGAGAAGGCAATGTCACTCTGCCTTATACCACAAATACTACATACTTTGCTTTGAGAGAAGGCAGACACCATTACTGCCTTGGTGAGGATCCAGAAATACCACAAAAGAGAGACCTGAGAGAGTCATACAAGGAATCTCTGAGTTTTATTTGAAAATCTGCAAAAAAAAACTCCAAGAGCTATAGCTAATCAAGAATAAGAGACATGGCGCTTGACTAGACTATTCTATCTTTTAACCGCTCAAGACAAAGGTGACGGTTGCAAGCCCCATGGTGAAAGGTATAATGAGTAAGTTTTAAGTCTTGACAGTTTACTTTAACTCAGAGATGAGACTCTATTTGAAAGCATGTGTACAGTCAAAATTCAAAGGCATTTCAGCAACTACTGAGTCTCTCCTTGCTCAGGGACGAGCAAAAGGTAAGCTTGGGGGAGTTTGTTGACGGTCCTTAAGTATCAATTATAACTATCAAATAAATAGAGAAAAGGATCCAAATGAAACCAACACCTAGACTTAGGGTTTTATCTGAGAGAATTCCACGAGTTTTGCTGTTTATCTATTTCTGCAGGGGGTTATCAGGAAATACAGAAGAAAGGCCCACATGTCGGATTAATGACGGGATATTAACCGAACACGTAATTATCTTGCATCTAGAAGACTCCAGAAGCCACGGGAACGAACGGGAGGCGTAACGGGGCCGGAGACAGGGCGCCCACCCTAGTCCCCAGGGCGCCCGCCCCCTCCTGTGGACCAATCAGGCTCCGCCTCGAGGATTATGCTCCACCGACCTAGAGGATCAAGGAAAACCGCACGATCAATGTCGGTTTGATCCAACGGCCCAGATTCATCCGAAAGGGCTATATAAGCAAGGCCCCTGCCCCTGGAGGAGAGGCCCTCATCTCATACTTCAAACCCTAATTCAGGAGGAGAGTCTCTGATCAAGCCCTAGAGCCACCACATCAACTAGATCTCTAGTTAGCATAGCTACATAGGATTAGAACTAGAAGGAGTCAATCTTCGATTGGTTCCCGGATCTGTCAAGAGGATTCTTGGTAATTCCTCTATTGTTCTTCAATTGTTCATCATTGTTCTTCAATATTATGAATATGACTTTGTTCTATTTCAATATATTGATTATGACTTTGCTCTACTTGATTATATTTGCAATTATATTGTTCTTAGTTTATCATAGTTATATGCTTGGCTTAGTTAGATTGGAATTATATACATGCCTAGGATCGTATAGCGTTTATCCATGTGTACGGTGGGTGAATGATAACTATTGTGTAGACGTGGTGTCTATACCGTATTTATCTGCGATTGCACCCTATATGTCGGATTGTGGGGTAGTTCGCGATAGTGACAGCTTCGTTGATTCTTATATAGTCCCCCTCTCGTGTATAGGGCAGGCAGAGCAACACTATTACAGGGGAGTGATTGCTATGTTCTTCATCTTCCTTGCTAATATTCACTATGCATGGATATAGTCTTTTCTCACCATGATTGCCAAGTATAATTGCACTAACTATGATATGCTAGACTTTATAGTTAATAATAACTTAGGGAATATCTTTGTAGTTCATCCTAATTCCATGCTAATGACTTGCTAGAATATCTGTTGAGGTGCTTATCATTATTATATGTGGCTAGCTGATCAGATTAATTATCTTTGTCACCATTATCACTTTACCTTTACTTAATGTGACATTTATACCTGTATAAAGAGATTGATAAATACTCTCGGTTATACATGCAATGATGTGTACTCAGTTCCATATTCTCATTCCATTATCAACCATGATACTTAGAAATCCCTTCCCAGTGGTAAAAATATAAATAACGATACCTGGAATACTTCCCGGTTAAAATGCTACATCGGTATTAATCTGTGCGCTTGCAGATCCCTTTTATTATTTATCTTGATGAGCAAATGCATATTTCAATACCGCGTCTCTCATGTCATGCTGGGGATGACAACTTGGCTTAAGTGGCATGAGGGATAGGTTTGGCATTTTTGGCGCCGTTATCAGAATTAGAAAACTAAGTCTACTTTTGGTAGTGACGTTAAGAATGCCCAACATGGGGGATGATGAGTGATGACTTGTGATGATGATGAGTGGATGGTGAGAATGAGATTGTGGTTTGGGTTTACAGAAGATACTTTACTTATTGATGCTGCTTCGCATGCGCTAAGGATGCAAACCACAGCCAAACTTTTAGGATCGCCATATCCCTTTATTTTTTATTTTTCCACTAAAGCTCATCGGTGCTGACCATGGCCTGCACACATCTGGTGGTGTGCAGGTTTCTTGACTTGTAGTGATGTAGAGATTGGTAGTTGGTTTTGTTCTGCACTCAAGGATTCCTCTCGATGGGTGATTGCCAAACTTTGCTTCCACGATAGAATAACGGTGTTTTGTATGTTGGTAGCTGTATCCTAGATATTGTAATAATATAATTATTTGTGTGCTCTAATGTTGTATGAATCTATAATCATCTGTAATATGGACACCCGTGATAGCTGAGGTATCCTGGGACTCTCACAGAGGGGCAAAAGGATCGGAATTTCTATTTTGTAAATCCCGGTCTGATGAGGACATGACACCATCAGATACGACCATTGATTATAAGGTGTGCTCGTTCCTATATTTGCATAGTGATTTTGGGTACAATTCACTTGGTTTCACATGTACGTGTCACTATTTGAATGTAGGTACAAATATGTTTCAAAGTGCAAGTCCATCAAAGTTGTACTTTCGGTTCGTCGGCAGCCCGGCAGTGCTTCATTGCGAAGGTCATAACTCATCCATCCGGAGTGTGATTGAGGTAAATGAGTACTTGATGAAAAGATTATTTGATAAGCTTTCAAATAGATCTAGTTCCACCTCAATATCACATCGGCAAGGTCTCCAAATCATTATGACAAGTTATTGCTGTTTCTGCTGAGAGCTACAACGTCGTCGTGGGCTTGTTATTCACACTTGGGACCTAGGCCCAAGTTGGATCACACCCCAAGAAGATGGAGAATATCCAAGAGATACTCAAGGACGTCCTCCACCTTGTACACCACTTTAGGAGGCAACCAAGGGCGTCCAAGCCAAGTTGGAGGCCCAATACATATCAAGTTTGAGTCCATCTTGGGCTCCAGAACTAGTCTGTAGTAAAACAGACGTCCAGAACTCATATGGACTCCGTTTTTGATGATCCATATATGGATAGAAAGATAATTTAATAATCTAACCAATGGATTTAGTTTGAGGCCCAAATTCCATCAGAGTCAATAAGAATCATTGAAATAAGTTGACATTTAGAATCTGTCAAGGCGCTGCGTCGTCGTCTTCTGGGCCGTTTGGGCCATGTAACGTGTCGAGACTCCTTAGGGACGTGAGTAGAGGTCCTTGGACGCCCCTTAGGCTTTATAATCAGTAGCCACCACCTATGTTTGGGTTTGGGTTTTACTTAGATTATTCTATCCATTGACAGTCGCCGTCTTTCGGTTTGCGAGACCCCAACTTCGAGTGCTTAATCATTCATCTGCAATTGTCACTTCAATTAAGTTGCATTTTATCTTGTTCTTGCTTGTGTTATTCGATTCACACCAGGGATTAGCCTTCATGGTGAGGTCAACCGGATTGTGACACGGTTGATAACCAGAGGAGACGTGGTGCTAAGGTTGCAGGGTTCGGGTCTTTGTGATATGAAGCCGGATCGGTGTGTCGCTTCCGACCAAATCGATAGTTATCTTAAACCTAACGGAAGATCAGGAATCATGTCCCCATCACGGTCTGCTACAGGTAGTATTAGAGCCATACTTGACTGTAGGACGAAATCTTAGGACCAAACATTAGTATAGAAGCCATAAAACTATTTATGAAAACACTTGTTCCCTCCCCGCCTTGAATTTTATTGCTACCTGACTTCCCCGCTATGTAAAGATGACTTAGGAACATTCCAAATTACCACCCACACTATAGATCGGTAGTTCCGTGAGACTTTTAAGGCCTAGGAGTTGCCTTAAGAGAACACAATCTATATAGGAGTTGTAATGCTGTTTGATTGCCTGGGTCTTATGTTGTTGTGCCTCTTGTCGTTCTTAATGTCTGAGTGTAGGCTATAGAAGTTATTTTGTGTACTGTATGTGAGGCTCCAAATCTTAGTAATCTTAGTTAGCTAACCCAAGCCACCCTATAACTAGACAAGTGACCCCGGCTATCGGAGTCAAAAGTATAGAGCTGTTGCATCATACTTTTCCTTGCAGAATCTGATGCATCTGATGCATATAGAACATCTAGTAAAAGCCATTGACTTTAGATGAGCCTATAGAGCCAGTGTTCAAGAGGCAGTAACCCCTAAATCTCAGGGACGAGATTCCTATAAGGGGGTGGACTGTAACAACCCGGGTTTTTGTGCAACCCAAAAATACAAACTTTTTTAAAATTTCCCCGCAAGGTGTGAAGCATGTAGTCGCTAGGACAAACCTAAGTCAAACCTTCCCTTTCTGACCTAACTTAAAAAATCCCAATTTCAAAAACATTTTTGCAACAGGCCACTTATCATGGTGTTGACCAAGTCAACAACATGACAAGTGGTATTTTCAAAACAAAATATTTTTAGAGTCAAATAAACATTGGTGGAATTCAAGCTCCACTCGAATTCAACATGTCAACCCTCACATGATTTTGATTTATATCTAAAACAAAAACCCTAACTCTATTCCCCCTCGCTTCAAAGAGACTTTGCAATATAACTTGATGCACTCATATAAATTAGTTGCATATCGGGTGCCTTGAATTGGATCTTCTTTGGGAGTTATTGTTTGATTGTAGGATTACTTAGCACATAGTTTGGACTAAAATCCCATAGAAGAAATAGGAAAAGCCTACCTCCTCTTGGGCCTAAACCCCCCACCCAGCCGGCCTCCTTTTGCCTCACTCGCAGCCTGTTGGGCATTCTTAACGTCATTACCAAAAGTAGACTTAGTTTTCTAATTCTGATAACGGCGCCAAAAATGCCGAACCTATCCCTCATGCCACTTAAGCCAAGTTGTCATCCCCAGCATGACATGAGAGACGCGGTATTGAAATATGCAACTGCTCTTCTAAATAAATAATAAATAAGATCTGTAAGCGCACAGATTAATACCGATGTAGCATTTTAACCGGGAAGTATTCCAGGTATCGTTATTTATATTTTTACCACTGGGAAGGGATTACTAACATCAATGTTGATTATGGAATGGAATATAGGAATGAGTATCAATCATTGCATGTATAAGTGAGAGCATTCATCTATCTCTTGCATACAGGGGTAAGTGTCACATAAAATATAGATAAAGTATGAATGGTGACAAAGATAATTAATCTGATCAGCTAGCCACATATAATAATGATAAACACCTCAACAAATATTCTAGCAAGTCATTAGCATGGTATTAGGACGAACTACAAGGATATTTCCTAAGTTATTCTTAACTATAAAGTCTAGCATATCATAGTTAGTGCAAATACACTTGGCAATCATTGCGAGAAAGGACTACGCCCATGTATAGTGATATTATCAAGGAAGATGAGAAACATAACAATCACTCCCCCGTAATAATGTTGCTCTGCCTGCCTTACACATGGGAGGGGGACTATATAAGAACCAACGAAGCTGTCACCATCGCGGACCACCCCACGATCCGACATATAAGGTGCAATCGCAGATAAATATGGTATAAGCACCACGCCTACACAATATTTATCATTTACCCATGGATCTGATGGATAAACACTATACGATCCTAAATATGTATATAATTCCAATCTAACTAAGCCAAGCGTATAACTACGATAAACTAAGAACAATATAATCGCAAACATAAACAAGTAGAGCATAGTCATAATCAATATATTGAAATAGAACAAAGTTGTATTCATAATATTGAAGAACAAAGATGAACAATGAAGAACAGTAAAGGAATTACCAAGAATCCTCTTGACAGATCCGGAAACCAATCGAAGATTGACTCCTTCTAGTTCTAATCCTATGTAGCTATGCTATACTAGAGGTCTAGTTGATGTGGTGGCTCTAGGGCTTGATCAGAGACTCTCCTCCTGAGATTAGGGTTTGAAGAATTGAGAATGAGGGAGTGCCTCCTCCAGGGGCCAGGGGTCCTGCTTATATAGCCCCCTCAAGTGAACGTGGGCCGTCGGATCAAACCGACATTAATCGCATGGTTTTCCTTGATCCCTTAGGTCGGTGGAGCATAATCCGCGAGACGGAGCCTGATTGGCTCTCAGGCCAGGGCGGGCGCCCTAGGGAGCAGGGCGGGCGCCCTGCCTCCAGGCCCGTTCGGCCTCCCGTTCGATCTCGTGGCTTCTGGAGTCTTCTAGATGATAGAAAATCGGTGAACACATTATTATCTCTATGTAAACCCAACGTGTGGGCCTTTCCTCCGTATTTTCTGATAACCCCCTGCAGAAACAGACAAACACCAAAACTCGTGGAATTCTATCAGATAAAACCCTAAGTCTAGGTGTTGGTTGCATTTGGATCCTTTTCTTTATTTATTTGAGAACTATATTTGGTACTTTAGGACTGTCAACAAACTCCCCCAAGCTTACCTCTTGCTCGTCCCTGAGCAAGGATAGACTCATTATAGATCAGAAGTTGCTGCAACGCCTTTGAACGTTGACGGTACATATGCTTTCAAATAAGGTCTCATCCCTGAGTTAGAGTAAATTGTCAAGACTTAAAACTTACTCATTTTACCTTTCACCATGGGGCTTGCAACCGTCACCTGCATCTTGAGTGGTTAAAAGATAGAACGGTCTAGTCAAATGGCGTGTCTCTTATTCTTGATCAGCTATAGCTCTGGAGTTTTTTTGCAAATTTTTCAAATAAAACTCAGAGATTCCTTGTATGACTTTCTCAGGTCTCTCTTTTGTGGTATTTCTGGATCCTTACCAAGGCAGTAATGGTATATGCCTTCTCTCTCAAAGTATGTGGTATTTATGGCATAAGGCGTAGTGACATTGCCTTCTCTCTCACCCTACTCTAATAAGGCTTTGATATCTGGAGCTCATAGGTGGAAGATACAATATACATACTCATAGAACATTTATTGCATAGTCAATCCATGGATCCAGAGAAACAAGTCAATAATTCAAATCAAGATGTGCATGTGTGGTGAATGAGTGGTGTATGGTGATGATGGTGATAACAAAAGTCTAATGCTCTTTTTGAGGGAATACATACCTTTCTTGCTTTTTAAAACTTTTGAGGGGAATGAGATGCTCTATTTTTTTTTCTCTTTTTTTTCTCTCAGGTGGGTATCTTGTACCCCTAATTCTACTGTCGGACACTTGTCCATTTTTACCTCTCGTCTCACTTTTTCTTTCTTCGAGGTTTCGAGCACTTGCTCCTTTTTATTTCCTCGTATTTATATATTTTTTTAGAGCAATCTCCCTCTTGAAAATATAGCAAGTGGTAGTAGATAAAATAACTCGAGCATTAGTTCACAGGGAATAACAGGAATGGGATAATGTTTTTGGCTATTCTCTCCCGAGTCAGGAGTAGAATAATTTTGGGTGAATCTGGAGATGGAAATGAGTGGATATATGTGGATGCGTACTTCCGGAGTAGAAGCAGCATGTATGAGTGAACGTGCAAGTGAATCTTGATTTTAACCACATGACAAGTTCCTAAGGGTCTACACAGCTTGACCACACTCAATGCCCATAAGCAGTAAGTAGTAAAAGTGCGGCTCTTATTCTAACAAGCATGTATATATGGCTGTGGTAGGAATTTAAACTCTCATCATACAGGAACTCATCATGCAACATTTTAAAGATTTTCAAAGATAAAATTCTCTAGAATTCTAGCATCTCTAGGAACAGATAAACAACAGCTCAACCTTCCCATATCATATCCGCTAACAACTTAGACTTCAGATCAAGTTCTCTTCCCACTAGTTCAGGTTTAGAGCCAGTTTTAAATTATAACAGTTATGTCTAAACTAGAGAGAGAACAAATTTGAAAATTAGGCAGAGCAACTATTCATCATATCCATGCTAGAGTTTTATTTTCAAGATTCAGTTTTAGCATAGCTACTTTATTTATTTATTAAACTAAGCAAATATATATAAACACAAAATATTTATTTGGGTTTTCATGATTATGCATCTTTTTATTTTAATAAAGCATAGGTATAAATGTAGATAAAAATACTTATCGGGATAAATGGGGGTGCTCTCCCCCAAGCTGGATCTTGACGTAATTTCTTTTGATGTAGCTAGCAGGTGCAGAGGTGTATTTGAATGTCGGCAGCACCCTAACAGCGATTAGGATGTCCTCCATCTGCTAGTCTTCCTGAATTCTGTGGAGCTCAAATAGACAACAAAGCTTCGTGGAACTTGATTAAGCGTTAGCATAAATATCTAGCCTTTATCATGTTTGAGCTTCCTTGATAAATGTCACTCTCTATTTTTATTTTCATTTTTATAGAACAGAAAAAATATATATTATTTTTTTATGCCACCACAGTGAATGTACTTATGGGTTTTATGCCACTCGCATACTCACATGGGGCTTATTGTTTTTAACATTTTTTTAAGACAGAATGAACATGATTAACTGAGCAATAATTAAAGGGAAAATGATAACTACCAAGTTTACCTCTTGGCATGGCGTTCGGTGTTTTTAAGTCCTCCGAACAGGACTTCTTTTCTTCTTAGTTGTCCTGGGATTTGGGTGGTGTAGACGGTGGTTCCAGCAGCGTCTCCTCTTCTTGTGTAACTGTCTTTGCTTTCCATACCCGACTTGGTGCTTCGGTCTCCTGTTGTGTATCCTTGGGCCTTATGACCTCTCCTTCATAGTCTGAACATACGTCCTTGATGGTTTGCCTCCTTTGGTTACGGTTACGTCGCCTTCTTCTTGTCCTGACCTGCTTAGAATCTTCAACTATATAGTTAGGGTCATTAAAGTAGCGGCATACCTTCTCAGAGGGGAAATGCATATGGACTTCTCCGGTTCCAATGTAGATGATTGCTTTGACGGTGCCTAGGAACGGTCTTCCTAGGATGATGGGTGGATCGTACTCGTCATCTCCCATGTCAATGACCTGAAAGTCTGTATGGACAAAATGATCGTTAATTTTAACAGGGACATCGGTTACTATACCTTCGACCTTTCGGGATGTCTGATCTGCCATCTGGAGCTGAGTGTATGTTGGTTTTAAGGGCATGGTTCCGTACAAGAGCTGATAGGTGACTGTGGCCATTATGTTGACGCCTGATCCAGTGTCGCAGAGCGCCTTCTGAAAGGAGTATCCATTGATTGAGCACTCAATGCTTGGCATACCTGGGTCGTCCTTCTTGATTAGGAACGGCGACTTGGGTCGTCGGTCTTGACCTCCTTGAACTGCAGTGACCATCTTAGCTGATTCGGTCCATCCTTGGTTGTTCTTGTTCTGCTTGTTCCTCCTATTGGTCCTCTTCCTTGGTTCATGTTGGGGTTGCTCTGGGATTTGTGTAATCTTGTTCTTGAAGGAAAACGTCTCCTTCCTCCCCTTGATGTTGAAGTTGATCTTTGCAGCGCTGGCGTAGATGACAGCTCCCGAGGTGTTCAGGAATGGCCTTCCCAGAATAACTGGTGACCTCTCATCGGACCCGGTCTCTATCACCACGAAGTCAGCTGGAGCGTACGAGGTACCAACTCGGACACACATGTTCTTTAATATTCCTTTAGGAAAGCTTAGTGTCCGATCTGCAAGCTGCAAACACATAGTTGTTTCTGATAAAGGATATGTAAAGAATTTTTCATAGAGTACCCTAGGCATAATGTTGACGCTGGAGCCAAAGTCACAGAGTGCTTCTGAGAAGTCCACCATGCCGATGGAGATCGGGATGACGGGGCATCCTGGATCGCCTCTCTTGACTGGCAGAAGGTCATTATGTACTTCGACAGCGGGATTACTCCAATAGTTACCTGCATCAAACATGTCTACAAGATTTGCAGATTCTAATCCTTCTGGTTGTGATGGTATACCGGGGTTAGTAGCAGGAACAGCAGCAGCTATTTGATTTAACTGAGATTCAATCATTTTATTAAAGCTAATTTGGTTTTTGATGGCAGTAGAGAAATTATCCATTCTATTATTTATGTCTTCTAGTTTTTTATCATTGGATGCCAATTTCTTAGACAAGTTATCCATTAGCTTTCCTTGATTAGACACTAACTCTCTCAGGGGTGGAAAATTATTATTGTTGTTGTAAGAGTTATGACCTTGATAATTACCTGAGTAGTTACCTGAGTAGTTAGGCCTCTATTGATTCCAACCTTGATTTTGTTGAGGACGGTTGTAGTAGTTGTTGTTGTTGATGTACCTTGCATCCTCAAGCATCTCAGGGCAGTGATTGCCTGAGTGTCCAGTGTCTCCACATTCCTCACAAGTCATGTGAGAGTCGTAGACGTTCATGACTTCTCTTTTGTCTCTAGCTTTGTCATCGAGCTTTTTCATGAGTAGGTCTAGCTTTGCAGACAGCATGTCTACCTCCTTGAGCTGGTGCATACCTCCACCCTTCTTGCGTGTTTGAGTCCTCTCTTCGTTCCAACCTTGGTTGGACGCCATCTTCTCCACAAGGGCTGTAGCTTGTGGTATGGTGAGTGATAGAAATGCGCCTCCAGCTGCAGCATCCATGGTCTCACGAGCACTAGTGATGAGCCCATGATAGAAAGTCTGCATAAGTAGCCAGCTCTCCATTCCATGATGGGGACATTCTAGGATGTAATCTTAAAAGCGCTCCCATGCTTCTGGAATGGATTCATCATGTTGTTGCTGAAAACTTGTAATCTTCCCACGGAGAGCATTGGTCTTGCCCATGGGAAAGAACTTAGCCAGAAAGTTCGTAGAGCAGAGTGCCCACGTAGTGTTCTTATCCTTCGTCGCATAGAACCACTGCTTCGCTCTCCCCAATAGTGAGAATGGGAAAAGGCGAAGTAGTATGGCGTCTCTGGGAACATCTAATAAAGTGAATGTGCTGCAAATCTCCAGGAAGTGTTGGAGATGAGCACTTGCATCTTCGTGCGGCTTCCCACAAAACTAGTTGGCTTGTACCATGTTGATGAGCCCTGGCTTGAGCTCAAAGTTCTTGTCGATGGCCGCGGCAGGTCCAGTGCGGATGTTGTCCGTAGTGGGAGCTGAGAACTCGCGGATCGTCTTGTTCGCCATGGCTGCGAACTCTGTTGACAAATTCTGGATGAAACTTCGGCGGTCTTCTGGATTGGATGAAGTGTTGCGTCGAAGTGTTGACTTCTTGAGCTTGGCTCTTGCCCCTCTGATTAATGCTTCGGGGTTGTCAACAAAATTTTCTGGAAGATGTCCTCTATTCATACATCACCTTGCAAAACAATAAGAATGGAAAAATACAGGGGTAAATCTGTATGGGAGAATTGATGATCTCAATCACTTAATGATGCGAATGATGACTCAAATTCCGTATTCATTCCTTGTTAGTAAATCAACCTTCCCCGGCAACGGCGCCAAAAATGCTTGTTGGGCATTCTTAACGTCATTACCAAAAGTAGACTTAGTTTTCTAATTCTGATAACGGCGCCAAAAATGCTGAACCTATCCCTCATGCCACTTAAGCCAAGTTGTCATCCCCAGCATGACATGAGAGACGCGGTATTGAAATATGCAACTGCTCTTCTAAATAAATAATAAATAAGATCTGCAAGCGCACAGATTAATACCGATGTAGCATTTTAACCGGGAAGTATTCCAGGTATCGTTATTTATATTTTTACCACTGGGAAGGGATTACTAACATCAATGTTGATTATGGAATGGAATATAGGAATGAGTATCAATCATTGCATGTATAAGTGAGAGCATTCATCTATCTCTTGCATACAGGGGTAAGTGTCACATAAAATATAGATAAAGTATGAATGGTGACAAAGATAACTAATCTCATCAGCTAGCCACATATAATAATGATAAGCACCTCAACAGATATTCTAGAAAGTCATTAGCATGGTATTAGGACGAACTACAAGGATATTTCCTAAGTTATTCTTAACTATAAAGTCTAGCATATCATAGTTAGTGCAAGTACACTTGGCAATCATTGCGAGAAAGGACTACGCCCATGCATAGTGATATTATCAAGGAAGATGAGAAACATAGCAATCACTCCCCCGTAATAATGTTGCTCTGCCTGCCTTACACACGGGAGGGGGACTATATAAGAACCAACGAAGCTGTCACCATCGCGGACCACCCCACGATCCGGCATATAAGGTGCAATCGCAGATAAATATGGTCTAAGCACCACGCCTACACAATATTTATCATTTACCCATGGATCCGATGGATAAACGCTATACAATCCTAAACATATATATAATTCCAATCTAACTAAGCCAAGCGTATAACTACGATAAACTAAGAACAATATAATCGCAAACATAAACAAGTAGAGCATAGTCATAATCAATATATTGAAATAGAACAAAGTTGTATTCATAATATTGAAGAACAAAGATGAACAATGAAGAACAGTAAAGGAATTACCAAGAATCCTCTTGACAGATCCGGAAACCAATCGAAGATTGACTCCTTCTAGTTCTAATCCTATGTAGCTATGCTATACTAGAGATCTAGTTGATGTGGTGGCTCTAGGGCTTGATCAGAGACTCTCCTCCTGAGATTAGGGTTTGAAGAATTGAGAATGAGGGAGTGCCTCCTCCAGGGGCCAGGGGTCCTGCTTATATAGCCCCCTCAAGTGAACGTGGGCCGTCGGATCAAACCGACATTAATCGCACGGTTTTCCTTGATCCCTTAGGTCGGTGGAGCATAATCCGCGAGACGGAGCCTGATTGGCTCTCAGGCCAGGGCGGGCACCCTAGGGAGCAGGGCGGGCGCCCTGCCTCCGGGCCCGTTCGGCCTCCCGTTCGATCTCGTGGCTTCTGGAGTCTTCTAGATGATAGAAAATCGGTGAACACGTTATTATCTCTATGTAAACCCGACGTGTGGGCCTTTCCTCCGTATTTTCTAATAACCCCCTGCAGAAACAGACAAACATCAAAACTCGTGGAATTCTGTCAGATAAAACCCTAAGTCTAGGTGTTGGTTGCATTTGGATCCTTTTCTTTATTTATTTGATTACTATATTTGGTACTTAAGGACCGTCAACACAGCCCAACACCAGCTCCTGGCCCAAGAGGATAGCAGCCCTGCCCTTCCCTTGGCCTACACGCCCCGACCCAGCCTGGCCTTGCCTCTTCCTCCTAGCTTGATCTCCCTTCAGCCCAGCCAACCGCAAGGCTTAGGTCGCCACCTCCCCACAGGCCACGCACCCGTGAAGCGGCCCACCAGGCCCAGTAGCCGGCACCCTAAACCCTAGAGCGCTCACGCCCTACCCCTGGGAGCCACTGCCGCTGCCAGGGATGCGCACCTGTGGACCTTGACGTTAGCGCCACCAACCCCCATGCCTCTCCTCCGCGACTAGATGAACGACGCGTGGACAAGAGTATGGATGCCGAGGCCATCCACCGTCCATCGCTCTGGAACCCTAGGTGGAGCACTATAAGAAGAGTAGCCACCGCTTCGTTTCCTATTTCCCACTGACGCGCCGCCACTACTGCCTTCCTCCCTTGCCTCGTCCTTGAGGATGGCCATGCCGGAGCTGCGCCACCTTTAGCCCCGCTGTCATGCCACCGCGATGGCATCCCCAACCATGAAGCCACCCCGACGCGCCCCTGCCTTGGCTTGCCAGAGCCATGCTGCCTTCAGCTCTGCCCTGGCCACACTTTGCTTGGCCACGGCCTCGCCACAGCTGGCCACGCGAGGCACCAGCCCGAGCCACGAGTCCGCCATGGCCACGACTACGCTGACCTAGAGCCCCACTTGACGTATCTGCTTGTAGCCACCCCGATGACGTCCTTCTCTGTGTTGAGGATCGTCAAGCCATACACGTTCGTCACCAACGCGAAGGTGCTGCACCACGCTCAGCGCCATGCCCTCGATGCCCCGGACCTGACCTAGCGACGCCAAGCCCGAGTGCCTCTGCACTTGCCTCGCCGAGCTACATTGACGCGCCCCGACGGACGCTGACACTCTCTGCTCGGCCATGACCTGCACTGTCCGGACTCACGCCATTCCGAGCCCCTATACGAGTGTCACGGCCTTCCTTGACCTTGAGCGACCTCACCATGATGTTGAGCACCAGGAACATCGCAGTCGGCCATGGCAACCGTGACCCATTGTTTCCTTCATGCATGGCCTCGACCCGGTTGCGTTCCGCCTTGGCCCAACCACCAGCGCCCTCTGCTTCGCCCTGAACTACGAGCACGACGTTGATCTATACCATGAGCCTTTGACAACTGCACTACGACATGTTGGTGGAGCACAACAGCTGCACTACGACATGTTGGTGGAGCACAACAGCCCCACCGTCCATGACCATGAGCACCAGGCAGCCTTCCCACTCCGCTCCAGCCGATGCTCAACCAGAAGCCCTGCCTCACCAACCCTGACGAGCCACGACCTTGCCCCGGCCATCATCGCAGCAAGGGTAAGCCTCCTCCTAGCCAAGCTCGTTCCTTGCTTTTGACCAGTGAACCTGACCATTTCCTGCTGCGAGCCCGAGGCCGTAGCCATGCAGACCACTCCGTTGTGCTGGAGCCGCGAAACCTAGACACTGTGATCATCCTCTACTCTGCCTATGGCGAGCCTTGAACTAAACCCCTAGCAAGCGGCCACAACAATGTAGCTACGCTGCCGGCATCGAGCCTGACTCATGTCAAGAGACCTACCATCTGCAAGCCCTCGGTGAGACAACCAAAAGCTAGACCTTGCCAACCCTTGCCTGCTGCTGGCCCAAGGCTGATGACCCCTCCATGTGTCTGGCCTTCGCGCCATGGATTTTCTGCAGGGACCTCGTCAACTGTGCGTTACCGATGCTCGTAGCTACGTCGCACATACGCACGCACTTGCTATGTCCACCCATGGCACTCACGCCCCAGTTGGCATCGGCATGAGCCTGTTCTCACCGCACTATCGAGCACCTTAGAATGACCTTTGTGGCACAACCATTTAGGCACCAACGCCACCCACTGCCACTTGTGAGAGACCTAGCCTCACACTCTTGAGGCCACCATGAACCTGAGTGCACTGAGGACGCCACGACCTAGCCACGGTCGTGATCAAACTCTCAGAGCCGACCACAACACCTAGACTGCTCCCGTTTAACCTATGCTAAGTCAGCCCTCGCCTTCCAAATTAGGAGTAATAAGGGTGTGTCTTAGCTCCACTTGAACCTTGCACACACGCCACATGCACCATCATGGACATACAAGCTATGGCCAAGACCCGTGCTTGCCACTGTGCGCACCCAAGGTGCCACCTTGCGACCCATGGACATCTCAACATTTTGTCGAGCACTCCGTAGGCACTATGTGACCCTCCCCATCACCTCTGGTTAAGCTTGAACCTCACACGTCGTGAACTGGCAGTGGCCAGGCACCGCAAGCAAGATAAACCCTCACCTTTCGAGCCTAAGTTGAGCCTTCGGCGAGACCAATACCCAAGGCCCAAGGCATTGCCTTTGTTTACGTGTGCTGCCACACCGTGCTTGCCTCGCCACCCTCACGGCCAAGGCATCGCCTTGCACACGCTTGCGACCCGGCGCCACCACACACGTTGCGGTCTCGGCTCTGCTCTGCTCGCTGCCCTTCGCCTTGCCCTGGTTTCACTAGTCATGGCTAGATGGAGCCCCTGCCACACGCCACCTTGGTGCGCACGGGCATGACCACCCATGCTCGCAGTGTCGAGTCTCATGCGGCCGAGACGTCTCATCCGCTAGTCGTCGCGCGCGGCGCGAGTCCGTCGTGGAGACGCAACGCTGCCATGACCTCACCATGACCGTGACCTCACACAAGCTCAAGCCTCAGCCTCGCCTTCACGGTCACCGTCTGCAGCCCTTAGCTGCCGGCCACAGAACACCGCGGACACTGCCTAGAAGCCCTCACCACCGGTGAGTGCACGGTTTAGCGCTCGCGCTTGCCGTGGCAAGACTCGCCGCAGAGCTCTTTCTGAGCTTCCAACAAACACCCAAACTGAAGCCCATGGCACCATCCTGGCACCTGCATGCTTGCGCAGGCCACGCCCATGTCGCGGACGCGGACGCGCCCGCTGGCACCAACGCGCCAGCGAGGCCCAAAAACTGCACCTTTTCCCATCGCCAGAGCGGTGAGCGCAGCAGCACACACGCATGCGAGCTGCACGTCCCTGTCAGGCGCACGCTCGCTGTAGTCATTCTTCTCGACTGCTTGCCCGGCCTTTGTGTCGCCACACCTCCATTTTTTGATGAATGCGGACGCGGTCATCACGAGCTCGCGTCGCTTGATCCGTTAGACACCGCCAGCGTGCATGCACGCTGCACCATGCCCATGCCCGAAGCCGTCATCAGACTAACAAGGCACACGCACACCTACCACCCTTCATGGCCACGACCGCGAACATGGCAACGCGGTCACGAACACCCTCGAACCTGGGTCCGTGAAGCCGCGGCTTGGACATGACTACGCCGTTCATGGATGTCGGAACCACCACAGCTGTCTGAGCCGCGACCTCACCAAGAACTAGAGCCCGTGCCCTTGCCACAGCCCACATGATCGCCGGACAGCCAGAGCGCCATCACACACGCGCACCTGGACGAGGTGACACGCGGCCATGGCTTCGCATGCCGCCGCGCGAGCCCCAGCACAACACCACCGTTGTGAACTGCTCGTGGTCACGACCACGCACTTGAGCATCACACTCACACAAGCATGGTCGAGCACAGCCACTACACTAGTGGCCGCCATGGATTGAACCTCATGCCACTCGGCCGAGACACCACCAGCACACATGTGCTCCACGCCACGCCCTTGGGCGATGCCGCGGCATGAGTACGCACGCACGGACGCACAACACCCTGGCCTTACATGAGCCAAAGACCCCGTCTTTGCCCGCCTTGTCGTTCACCGCATCTGGCTATCGCCTCACCATCATCGCGCACCTCTGCCTAGCCACGGACGCGCACGACGCGAGTGGCACACCTCGCTTGCACGAACACCAGCCCCAGCCCCATCTGCTGCCTTGTTGTGTTGCCGCACCATCAAAGCCCTAAAGCAAAAGCCACTCACGCGTGAGACACGTGCCGCAGTCGAGGCAGCTATTTAGCCTTTCCTCCTCCCGGTGCCGGACCCTTCAAGCTTCTAGTCGAGCACCATGGCCGACCACCACCATGCCATAGCCAACATGCTGGACCATGCAGCCACCTCCCGCCGCCTGCAGCTGGTTCATAGCCGGCCATAGTGTCAACAACCATCACTCACCGGCCCAGCCCACTGGAAACCAGGCCCGCAAGAGCAACCGCAAGAAGACGGTGCCAAAGAGAGTGAGTGGCCCGGAATGGGCTTGTAATATGTGTGTTAAGGCCCAGAGGGGTGAGGAGTAGAAATAGCCAAGAGAGCTACCGAGTTGGGCAAGCTGTAAACACTTAAACTTTCTACTTCGTTTACACATAACCTTCCCGTCGGTGAGTTGCCGTCGCTGGGAACGAGATTCATCGCTATTCCTCTCTTCCCTTCCATAGCTATCTGCTAACAAACCTGGTATCAGAGACACCAATCTACGGCCGGAACTCTGGATTTGGTTACCCATCCACACTACACTCGTCTCCAGAGATCTCACGGCGCGATGGAGCCCAACGTGAAGACGACGTTCGAGCAGATCCTGAGCCGGCTCGACTCCATCGACGAGCGGTGTGGCCGCATGGAGAAAGGCGCCGCCGACAGCAAGCACGCTCGCGCGGAGCGGGATGTAGCAGTGGAGATCCGCGTCGATCAACTGGAGCAGGCGTTGGGTACCCAGGCCGCTTCCTCTTCTACGGTCGTCGTCCAGCTCAAGACGCAGGAGGAGCGCACCTTCGCCATCGACGACCGCCTCGCTTCGCTGGAGCAGATCTGCAACACCCAGGCGCACGCGGCGGTTCTCTTCGATGTCCGCGTGCAGGACTTCGAGCAGCGGGTTGCGGAGGCGGAGATGCGCATGGGGGATCTCGTGCTTATCCGCGTCTATGAGCTTCGTGATGAACGTGACGCGCGGGTGTCGGCTCTGGAGACCGCTGCGGCCGTCGTCGAGGAGTGGCGGCCGTTCGTCGACGACACCATCGACGACATCCGCCTGGATCTCCGGCGCCTCAAGGACCAGTGGGATCAATCTTCCCCAGGCATGGTGATCTCCCCAGTGCACGGGTCGACTGCCGCGCGCCCATCTGCTGTTGGCATCGAAGTCGACTGGCCCGACGGGCACCGCTTTGCACCTTCGGCTCGGGAGCGGGGCGCTGGGTCCATTCCGACCCACGTCCTGAACCTGAACAATGGTATGCTCCAAGTTCTTCTGCCCTTGTCGTTCAATTCGTGTTTGCAGCCGTCTGATCCAGTCACTCGTCCTCCAATTCCACCTCCACAGCCCCCAATTCCACCAAGTACCTACTATTGTGCGCCAAATCGCCCACCAGAACCCCCTCCCCTACCAATTCCACCGCACCCTCCATACATCCCACCCAATCAATCCTCCTACTGTCACCCACCAATTCATCATCAGTTTGTTCCCAACCCACATCCTACAACTGGTTACCCCCAATTTGTTCCTCATTCTACCACCAGTTTCCCTGTTGCCACCCAAACTTCACCATACCCTCCCTTCATGACCCTTCCCAATTACCCACCCAATTCTGCACCCGCTCCCCTTCCCCATGACCTCAACCTCGGTCGTCTTCCTAAGATGAATTTCCCACAGTTTGATGGCGACAACCCGCAACTATGGATCACCCGCGCTCAAAACTACTTCGAAATGTACTCTGTCCCCTATCAGGTCTAGATACGAGTCTCTACTCACCATTTCGTCAGTCATGCGGCTCATTGGCTTTAGTCTGTTGAGCGCCATCTTCCTCATGATTGGCAAACCTTCTGCCGCATGATCCACCAGCGCTTTAGCTGCGACCAACATGAACTCCTCATCCGCCAGCTCTATCATATCAAACAAATTTCCATGGTCCAAGACTACATTGAGCGCTTTACTCAACTGGTGGAACAGTTGTCTGCCTATACTAACCCTGACCCTCTCTATTATACCACCCGGTTCATTGACGTCTTGCGGCACGACATTCGCTCTATTATTATGGTGCAACGTCCTGCCAATTTGGATACTGCCTGCACTCTTGCTCTGTTACAGGAGGAAGCACTGGAACCGGTCCATAGGAAGGAGTTCCGCAAATCTGATACTTCTGTTTTCTCCAAGACGGCGACCATCAAAGGGGCTTTACCACCTCCTCCGCCCCTTCCACGTCTTCAGGGTGCCCCTGATGACAAGACCATGGCGCACGCTCCAGCCGGTTCTTCTACTGATGCTAAACTCTCCGCCCTCCGCTCGTACAGGAAGTCACGTGGCCTCTGTATCAGGTGTGGCGATAAGTGGCACCCGGGACATAAATGTGCTGCCAATCTCTAGCTACATGTATTGCAAGAAATCTTTGATCTCTGTCATGAGGATTTTGTTGGTGATGTCTCTGAAGAAGACCAGTTACCTAACGAAGATGGTCAACTGAATATGCTACTCTCAGCTTCAGCATCAACTGGTCGGCCCTCCAGCCGTACCCTCCAGTTTTCTGGCACTCTGGGTGGTCTTGCAGTTTGTATTCTCGTGGATTCTGGTAGCAGCCATTCTTTTCTTAGTTCTTCTGTTGCCACTCAACTGCCGGGGGTTTCACCTATTCCCAAGCCAGTGTCTGTGACAGTTGCCAATGGAGGTTCTATGCAATGCACTGAGGAACTCGTGTCAGTAGAATGGTCCATGCAGGGGTATTCCTTCCATTCTAATCTGAAGATATTGCCGCTTACCTTGTTTGACATGATCGTGGGTATGGACTGGCTTGAAGCTTTCTCCCCAATGAAAATTCACTGGTTGCAACGATGGATTTCTTTTCCCTATGGCCGTTCGTCCGCAGTTCTACATGGGTTGTCTCCGTCCAATCTGGATTGTCAGTTATTACAGCTACTGTTGGTTGCTCAAGAGTCTCCTGATGATCAGTTTGACGCCATTTCTCCCGCTGTACAGCCGGTGCTGCAACAGTTCCAGCATCTGTTTTCCGAACCCACTGAGCTTCCACCTCGGTGAGATTGTGATCACAAGATCCCTCTAGTTCCTGGAGCTAGTCCTGTCTCGGTCCGACAATACAGATATTCCCCAGCTTTGAAATCAGAAATTGAAGCCCAGGTGTCGGATATGCTACAGACAGGATTTATCCGGCCTAGTTCTAGTGCTTTTTCTTCCCGGTCCTCTTAGTCCAGAAGAAGGACGGCAATTGGCGATTTTGTGTGGACTACAGACTGCTTAACTCGCTCACTGTCAAGACAAAATTCCCTATCCCGGTCATCGACGAGTTGTTGGATGAATTGGCCGGTGCTCAGTGGTTTTCTAGCTTAGATTTGCGAGCGGGTTTCAACCAGATCCGGCTGGCTCTAGGCGAGGAACATAAGACCGCCTTCCAGACACACTGGGGACAGTTCGAGTTCATGGTCATGTCATTTGGCCTAACTGGTGCTCCAAATACATTCCAGGGCGCTATGAACACGGTGTTGCGACCCCTCCTTCGCAAATGTGTCTTGGTTTTCTTTGACGACATCCTCGTCTACAGCAAAAATCTGGTTGATCATCTAGTTCATCTTAAACAAGTGCTGGAGTTGTTATCTACTGGTCAGTGGAAGCTGAAACTTTCAAAGTGTCAGTTCGCTCAACAGAGTATTTCATATTTGGGCCATGTCATAAGCCAACAGGGTGTCTCCACAGATCCGTCTAAAGTCGATGCCGTTCGTCAGTGGCCTTCCCCAACTAATGCTAAAGAGCTGCGCAGCTTTCTGGGTCTCTCAGGTTACTACCGCAAGTTTGTTCAAAATTATGCACTCATTGCTCGGCCTCTCACTGACCTACTTAAGAAAGGTACTATGTTTGTATGGTCCTCAGTCCATGCCTCTGCTTTTGCTGCCCTAAAAGCGGCTTTGATTTCTGCTCCCATGTTGGCACTTCTGGATTTTTCCAAAACTTTTCAAGTACACACGGATGCTTCCGATGCTGGGGTTGGCACTGTTCTCACCCAAGACAACCACCCAATCGCCTTTATTAGCAAATCTCTCGGCCCAAGAACACGTGGCATGTACACCTATGAGAAGGAATACTTGGCCGTTCTCATTGCTGTGGACCACTAGTGGTCTTACTTGCAACACGCAGAGTTCGTCATTGTCACAGATCATCGCAGTTTGATTCACCTGTCAGATCAACGCCTCCATACCCAATGGCAGCAAAAGCTATATACCAAACTAGTTGGGCTCCAGTACTTAATTGTTTACTGCCCTGGCTCCTCTAACCATGCAGCTGATGCTCTCTCACGACATCCGAACCCACCTGCAGTATTGAATGCAGTTTCTTCCTCTTCTCCACATTGGCTCGAGGATGTATCCGCTGGATATCTGACGGATTCCTTTTCTGCCACCTTGTTGCAAGAGCTTTCGGCCGCTGCTGACAGTCGACCTCCATATACACTTCACAGTGGCATCATTAGATTTCATGATCGCATTTGGATTGGGGACAATCCTGCTGTTCAGCACTGCATCATTTCTGCTCTGCATTCTTCAGCTCTGGGGGGCCACTCCAGATTTCCTGTCACATATAGTAAGATGAAAAAACTTTTTGCTTGGAAGGGAATGAAATCCGCGGTCCGCAGTTTCATCCAGAACTGTACAATTTGCATCCAAGCTAAGCCAGATTGTTCAAAGTACCCTGGCCTTCTAGTTCCACTACCGGTGCCGTCCGAATCTTGGCAAATGATATCCATGGACTTTGTCGAGGGGTTGCCGAAGTCTGGACATGCCAATTGCATTCTAGTGGTAGTTGATAAGTTCAGCAAATTTGCTCACTTTATACCATTGCTTCACCCGTTCACTTCTGCAACTGTGGCGAAGCTCTTCTTGGACAATATCTACAAACTCCACGGTATGCCTTCACATATCATTTCAGATCGCGATCGGATCTTCACCAGCAATTTTTGGCGTGAACTGTTCAAGCTAGCCCAGACAACATTGTGCATGAGCTCCGCATATCACCCACAGTCCGATGGGCAATCTGAACGCATGAACCAATGTCTGGAGACATACCTTCGCTGCTTTGTGCATTCCTGCCCGCGCAAGTGGTTGCAGTGGCTTTCTCTGGCAGAGTTTTGGTACAACTCAAGCTTACATTCGTCCCTTGGTCGGTCTCCATTTGAAGTGTTATACGGCCATCCTCCAGGCCACTTTGGTCTTTCTCCAGAATCTGCCACAACCATACCAGAGCTTGATTCCTGGATGCAGGAGCGCGAAGTCATGGTTGCTGCTGTCCGCCAACACTTGTTGCGTGCTCAACACAGAATGAAGTCACAGGCAGACAAGAAGCGATCTGATCGGCAGTTCCAGGTCGATGATTCTGTCTTTCTCAAACTGCAACCCTATATCCAAACTTCATTGGCACCCCGTTCAAATAGCAAACTCTGCTTCAAATATTTTGGTCCATTTACCATCATCGACAAGATCGGGAATGCAGCATACAAGTTGCAGCTTCCTCATGGCACTTCTATCCACCCAGTGTTCCATGTCTCATTGCTTAAGCCGGCAAGCTCCCAGGTTACCCAGGTATCGCCTTCCCTACCTGATGTTACTAATGCCCTTCAAGTGCCTGAGCAGTTTCTCCAGCGTCGCCTACATCCTCGTGGTGCCGGTTCTGTGGCCCAGGTTCTTGTCAAGTGGTCAGGATTATCAGCTAAATTTGCTACATGGGAAGATGCAGATCACTTGAAGCAGATCTTTCCATTTGCTCTGGCCTGGGGACATGCCGGGTCCCAAGGGGGAGGGAGTGTCAACAACCATCACTCACCGGCCCAGCCCACTGGAAACCAGGCCCGCAAGAGCAACCGCAAGAGGACGGTGCCAAAGAGAGTGAGTGGCCCGGAATGGGCTTGTAATATGTGTGCTAAGGCCCAGAGGGGTGAGGAGTAGAAATAGCCAAGAGAGCTACCGAGTTGGGCAAGCTATAAACACTTAAACTTTCTACTTCGTTTACACGTAACCTTCCCGTCGGCGAGTTGCCATCGCCGGGAACGAGATTCGTCGCTCTTCCTCTCTTCCCTTCCATAGCTATCTGCTAACACATAGCTGCTGCTGGCTGGCTGCAGTCGCCCCTGGCTAGCCATTGCCCGCTGGTAGCTAGCCACAGCAGGCTGCTGCTGGCTAAAGATGGCCGGAGCAAGCCTTGGCCTACCCCGTGAACCTTGTCCTGCCCGAACGCATCCCTAGGACCTAGCCTTGTTCATGAAAAGCCACTGGCGCACCTTTGTGCCATCGCAACGCATGCACAGAAGCCATACTTGTAGCACTGCTATGCCAACACCGATCCCACATGTCCTGACAGCCTTGCATGTTGGGAAGAGCCGAAGGGCTTCACCATCACAAGGCACAGTTGCTGGCACGTGCGCCTAACCTTGGCACTCCCTTAGCTACCCATCAACCAGGCCTTATGCCCTTGCCGAGCGATAGGCAAGTACTCACTTATGATCTCAGCTAGCCTAGCTGACCTGGCAATCGAGCACATGTCGCCCTGCCACCAACCAACACGTGCACCACCATGACTCGCCCACAGCACGACTGAGTAGAGTCCCAACCTACAACCCATGCAACCTACCTCGACATTTGAGTGTGGTAATGCCAAGACCGACCTATCCCAACCCTTGACATAGACAGACCTCCACTTAATAGCCTCGTTTTTACCCAAGCCTAGCTTGACATAACTCTGCCAGTCTAACCCTGGTAGCCATGGGAACCTAACGACAACTTAAGGGGCCCGTCAACCATGTATCCATGCCAAACCTAGCCTCACCATGGCACCTAACCTAGACCTGAAGCCACCTTGTGCCTACCAAATCTTAGGTCGAAGCCATAGGTTCACAACCATGTATGAGTGAATTTGGTTCTTCATTCTTTTGGCTCTTTGTGATAACCCGTAGTTTATAGGGATACTAGTTGGACGTGCGTCAGCTCTAGAGGAGGACCTGTGGAGTGGAGCTGACCTTGGAGGTGGAGGCCCGCACCGATCAACTACACCGACTGACAGAGACTTGTACCACTACTACCACGACATCGCAGGTGTCATGGCATCACCTTTTACTTAGAGAATCCTATTAGGCATTGCAAAGTAGATCTGCTAGCGCTTTACATTTATTCCTTTGCTAGAATATGTGATGCATGCTATTGCTTGAGCCTATTTTCCTTGATTGAAACCACTTCACCCTGATTACCTAGCTGCGCACTCGCACTTGTATATGCCTACCTGCTTGCTTGCATTTACTCCATCATAATAACATATATTCCTTGTTATGTAATGTGTGATGGATGGTTGGATGATGTGGATGGTGGATGGGGTTTACCCACGAGGCACCCCCATGTGGTATATGGTTTGATACGCGTTGGGGGCGGTGAATCCTAGGTGGGTGGTGGTGATGTGAGGAGTTCTGGAGATTTTTCCATGCCCTTGACCTGATTCTTGGAGATACTAGCTAGAGTGAGAGGTTGGCATGGTGTACGGAGTGCACCAAGGGTAGTTCATGTGATGGGAACATAGAGTCCTAGCAAGACGATGGTCCTCGTGGGAGATTGGGATGGGGAGTTTGTGGGTGGATAGATCACCTCTATGGGGTGAGTCTAGTGCTCTAAGGGCACATGGATTGGTGGAAGGTGCTCGCTCTAGCCAACCTAAGGACCGACGTAAGTTTCAACCATAAATCATGGGATCCTTTCGTGCACACCCCATGCCTAAATGGGTACGGCCCGTTGCCCTAGTAGTGCAGGTGACCATCAATCTCTGTGGGAGTGAGTAGGCACGCGGTCTGTGGCCCTGTGCAATTAGTGTCAAGAGGGCGGAGGTTACTCCATGATACCTCAATGACACGACCCCAGCTTACCTAGTGGCGTCTATATATCTTCACTCCGACTTGTGGACAGGATTGGTGCTAGTCGGCCTAGTATGCGGTGGCAGTGTTCATTGCTGATGGTGATTCATTGGTGGTGTTCATTTAGGGTAACAGTGTACTCTCTGCAGAGGTTAATAATCTATACGTATAGACGCGGTCTCGGATATGATCGCTTACCTGTGTGCAGGGTTCAGCTCACTAGCTTCTCTCCCCCTAAAGTTAAGGTCCGACTTGAGGCCGTTGAGACGTTGGGCGTGCAGAGGCCGCCTCGTCGACTAGACTGAGAGACTGAGGGTGTTGTGAGTAGCGATGAAAACATACGGAAACGGACAGAAAAACCCTATTTCTACTTCTGTTTCTATATTTTTTGGTGGAAACGGGATCGGGTTTGGAAACGGAATCGGGATATGCAGATGCACGAAAATGAACAAATACGGATGAAGAGCCAGAAAATTAAGTTAGAATAATATGATTAAATATTCATGAATATACATGAGCAAAGTCATAAATTAATATACACATACAAAGTTATTGGTCTTGTATTCACTAGCATGCCATGTGTTAACATGCATAATTGGTGATTAATAGGTTTATGAACATATTAATTTCTACACGTCTCATATAGATTTAAAACGGGATGAAAAATAGAATAAATACGGGTCAATTTCGGGTAAAAACGGGATCCCGCAGAAATAGATGGAAAAACCCCTCCCATTTCCGTAAATACGGAAACGGGACCCCACAAATACGGAAACGAACGGACAAAAGTGAAAAACGGAACGGGTCAGAACGAGAATTTTTCTGTCCATTTTCAACGCTAGTTGTGAGGGATGATGAGTGATGACTTGTGATGATGATGAGTGGATGGTGAGAATGAGATTGTGGTTTGGGTTTATAGAAGAAACTTTACTTATTGATGCTGCTTCGCATGCGCTAAGGATGCAAATCGTAGCCAAACTTTTAGGATCGCTAGATCCCTTTATTTTCTATTTTTCCACTAAAGCTCATCGATGCTGACCATGGCCTGCACACATCTGGCGGTGTGCAGATTTCTTGACTTGCAGTGATGTTGAGATTGGTAGTTGGTTTCGTTCTACACTCAAGGATGCCTCTGGATGGGAGATCGGCAAACTTTGCTTCCACGATAGAATAACGGTGTTTTGTATGTTGTTAGCTGTATCCAAGATATTGTAATAATATAATTATTTGTGTGCTCTGATGTTGTATGACTCTCTAATCATCTGTAATATGGACACCCGTGATAGCTGAGGTATCCTGGGACTCTTACAGAGGGGCAAAAGGATCAAAATTTCTATTTTGGAAATCCCAGTCTGCTACAGGTGGTATCAGAGCCATACTTGACTGTAGGATGAAATCTTAGTACCAAACATTAGTATAGAAGCCATAAAACTATTTGTGAAAACACTTGTTCCCTTCCTGCCTTGAATTTTATTGCTACCCGACTTCCCTGCTATGTAAAGATGACTTAGGAACATTCCAAATTACCACCCACGCTATAGATCAGTAGTTCGGTGAGACTTTTAAGGCCTAGGAGTCGCCTTAAGAGAACACAATCTATATGGGAGCTTGCCTAAGTCCACGTTGTTGAGGTTTGCCACTAAGGCTTACCACTAAGGCCCGGGCTTTCCAACCCAACCTCGTTCTCAAGTCAAGAGACGAGGGGTGATTCTACTCACTGCAAGAGATGGCTACAAACCTCTCGGGCCTGCCACAAGCTTGGCAAGCTCACCGGACGATGCTCTAGCCGGCTAACAAACACAACTGCCAGCCAAAACATGAACCAAATGCTTAAAAATGAATTTGAGACCGGGCGGGAGTTTGATAGTGCAGCCGCAAGACACTTCACATCTTGGGTGCGAAGCTATGCCCGTCTGAGTCATTTAAGGACCGATTCGCTGTACGTCCTTGAGTCATGTTGAACGCAGTCTAACACTTAGTTGGTCGGATAAGCCGTTTTGACCGCGAAGCCGAGTAATACAGTTCAGGCCGGGAATCGAAGGGTAGGTCGCATCTTGGAGGAAGTAAGGATGTGCTTGGGGACATTGGCGTAAGACCAAGGGGGGTAGAGTCCCTATCACCTAGCAGAGTGTTGCCCTTGGGGATGCGGCATCAGCCGAACCCGTGACTCCTAAATTGTACTAAAGGTGTCTTATGCGACCCTGGCAAGGGCCTGCGTGGTGAGTGTTAGAAGTACCCCTCCAGCTGGATGGGAATTCGATTCGAATCGCCGTCGCTCCCGATTAGTGAGCACTTGACTTGAGCAGCGGCAATGTAGATTCCATTAATTGAACAGATGGTTAATTGGACGATGAAGTACACGTTGCCTCAAATCTATACCTGTTATGGTTATTATTGTTTGCTTAATCATCAGATGATTATTAGTACAGGTGCTAAGATAGCTGACAGGTTAATGCTAAAAATAACTGCTAGTACAGGTTAAAAGAGTTATTACTACTTATGCTTTTCCGCAAAACATGATGTCAACCAGGTCCACTTTAAGAAAGCCTTGCATGATCCTTGGTGTCTTTTATTTTCCGTTTCGACAGGTAAGTCTAGCTGAGTACATTCTCGTACTCAGGGTTTATTCCCTCCTATTACAGATGACATGCTATCTCAGGGCTTCTGCAAGAACTGCCTCCACCCGGCGGGTGATGAGGACTAGATCACTCGGGCGTGATCGTCTTTTAGTTTACTTCCCTTAATGCTTTTGCGGGATGTTGATCTGTTAGACTGGCAATCGTACTTGAACTAAGTGTGTGTGTTTATGCTTCCGCTACTTTATAAACTTGGTTTGTAATAATTGTGTCGGTGTTCGAACCCGGGAGGGTCCTAAGCCAACGAGTGAATTTATGCTGCGTGTTCCCTAATCCGTATGGTGATGTAAAGAGAATACACGGGATTTTATCCTCGTTCGAGCAAAGAAGGCCCTACGTCCAGTGGGGGGGAGTTTTGTATTTCCTTGCACCTAAGTGCTTGCGTAGGGGTTACAAGCTGTGAGCGAGGGAGGCGGTCCCAAGTCTCAAGAAAAGGAAAAAAAGAGTATATTGCTTGAGATGTTGATCTTAGAATCTGGGGAATGTCTTGTGGTTTTCGTCCTTCGTCCCCCCTAGGAGGGTCCCCTGCCTTCCCTTTTATAGGGTCAAGTGAAGGCAGAGGAGTCAATAAATCCCTAGGGTGGTGCCTTAAAGGTGAAGGTTCGATGGGCGCTGTGGAGGTTACTGTAGTGACGTGCTCCAGGAATGGCCGGCCATCCCTGGGGTACCATGGTGACATTAGGGATGGGACGGTGAAAGACCCTAGGTCCTGTAGCGAGCGGACGTGCAGGCATTACTCTTTTGTTGACCGGCGATTAGTCGAGGCCGGATCGAGGCGTAGCTGAGGGGGTCGACAGGGAATGGATAAGATCGGGCCCCAGAAATCCCGGGATATGACGATCGTCGTGTTGTGCCTCGAGGGGGCATCGATGATGGAACAGTACCTGACATGGTGTGTATAGTGACAGGTTTTCACCGCCCATCCCGGGATGGGCTGTAAAAAGCGGGATTTGACACCGGTACTGCTTCCATGCTGGCGGTGCTGTAATCATGTGGGTAGGAAGTGGTTGGCAGTTGCATTAAATGCCTTGACTCTTGTCTATATGTAGGTGGGCGAGGAAGGGTGGACCGGCTCGACCCAGGGTCGTGCGAGTCAGAGATTTCCCTGGGGTCGAGGCATCCCATTGAGCGGGCCTCGTGCGAGTCGGAACACAGTCAAGGGTGCCCTGTCTTCACACGTATGTGGTTTTGGCTCGTCATACCTGCATGGACGGAGCCTTGATGTGGTTTCTCGAGGGGGTTTGCTCCTTTTAGTCATGGGTTTTGGGTACCCCTAGTTTAGGTACCCGACAGTAGCCCCCGAGCCTTTGTGTGAGTGTGGATACTCTTATAGCCGAGGCCTCGGAGGAGTGTTTGACTCCTTTGAGGGCTTTAGTATGTTATGTCGAGGGGCGCTCATGCGTTCGAGCCCCCGTGGCGCGCTTGGTCCCCTTTCGTTTGAGGTTAGCCTTTTGCGGGCAAGCCCCCGAGCTTCGCGCGCATGAGGTCAATCATGATCTTGCCCGTCTTCATCATACAACCCTCATGCATCCTTTAGGAAAGGAGGAGGGGTGGGGAACATCGCACTACCCTTGGTGGGCGAGTTCCGTCGATCTCCGGTGACCTGCTATCGGGGGATTCGAGTGGGAGCCCGTGCCCCGTCCGATAGGGGTCGGCTGGCGGCCGCGGAGGCACTCTCCAAAAGTGCCAAAGAGTAGTCGTGAGGACAACTGGTCATACGGCGTCATTGGGGAAGAGAAGCTAAAGCTGCAGCTGCTCCTCGACATGCTATGGAGACTCCGTCAATGTAGATTGACCGCAGGGATGGTGGCCACCATGTTCCATCGTCGGAGAGTGCTGCCGTTGATGCAGCGCCGACTTCGGATCAACGAGATGACGCCAGGCGTCTCGTTGGAGGGGAGTCAGATGTTGCACGAGACCCTCCCCCTCGATGAGGTTGCTTAGCGCGCGCGGTGGATGGTGGGTAGCTTCAAGCAGGAGGACATCGACAAGGTCCCGATACGACCCAACCAGGGTTTTGAGCCTCTGGTAAGTGTTGTTTTGCTAGCCTTGTGTCCTTTTGCTTCCTGGTTCTCTTGATTTAGTCCGTCGAGGCTTCCGTGCAGGATCTGTCAGCGGTCAAGGACTTGTGGCCACCGGTCCCGGAGGATCGTGCTGCTCGAGAAGTGAGACGCCTTTCTACGGCTCAAAAGAAGAAAGAGAAAGATGCCGCAAAGAAGCGTCAGATCAGGAAGGCCCTCGAGTGCGAGCCATTGAATAGGCGTCGCCGCCAGCAAAGGCTTGAGGGTCTCCCCGTCGAGGAGTCCCCCCTCTGAGACGGCCTTGGAGGAGGATGAGGATAGCGACGATAATGGTGCCAAGTCACAGTATGACACTGCGACTTTTCTCGTGCATCTCCCTGACGTGCGGTCCCTGCAGGGGCCCATCGGTGGGGGGTCGACCTCCTAGGCATTGAGGGCAGCCTCGACGCCTGTCGAGGGGGAGGAAGAGCCAGCGGGAGGAAGGGCCTGAGAGGGGCCTTTAGAGAGGGGATCCACTGCGCCTGGGGTCCCTCCGATGATGTCGGTGGCGCCGTGCCCACACGTCCGATCGCCCCAGACCTCGTTGGTGGGCGGGCCAATGATGTCATCACCTGAGACTAGGGTGCCGTCGTCAGGTGTGAGGACCCGAGGCCAGATGGCCTCATCGGCATAGAGGATCCCAGAGGCCTCGTCAGCCTAGGATCCAAGGAGCTCCGGGCCGAGCAGAGGCTCAACGGAGGGGCCATCGCAGAAGCCATCGAGTGGCTCGGGGAAGCTAGGGACGAGGCCCCTGATCCCCCTATTTGGGTAAGTATTTCGCTTCACCTTTCTGACAAAGTTGTCTCGCTTTTCGTTCTGACATGGTTGTTTACTGCGCAGCCATAAGCGTAAGGTGGAGCTTGCGGCTATGACTCCTGTGAAAGCTCTCAAAGCTGGTGCCGGCCTGATGATGCGGACACCGGTCGACGACGCTGCTTGGGTCACAAAGTGCCACGCTGCCATGGAGCGGCTCAAGGCAAAAGAGGCCGCTGCCAAGTGTAAGGTCCTAGATGGCTAGAGGGGGGTGAATAGCCTATAAAAAATTCTACAAATACCACTAAGCAAACTTGTTAGAATAACAAACGGCGTAAAGCGAGTTTTGCTTAGCCAAAGGTTGTGATGCAAGCCTCCTATCCACAAGTCAGATTATGATCTCTAGTTCACACAAGTGCTATGTCACTAAGTTTACACTAGAGAGCAAGCTAACAACACTACTAGCAAAGCTACCACTAGAGCTACACAAGATAATCTAGTAAATGTAAATGCAAGAGAGAGGATTGTGATTCTTATACCGACGGTGGAGTGAAGATGTTGCCAATCACCAAGATGATATACAAACAAACAATATTGACAACAACACAATATGAAGACCAATCACCGGGAGACAAGAGACACAATATTTTTGTTCACCCGGTGTTCACTTGTGCACCGACAAGCTACGTCACCGGTTGTGTCGACTAACACTTAGATGGTTTCCCGGTGTGACCCTCAAGTCACTTGCCCCTCAAGGCATGCCCCACAAGGCACCGCAAGACAACACTCTCAAGTGAGGTAACTCAATGACACGCGGATTCCACTAGAGTTGCTTTTGGCGTCCCGCCGAGGAAAGCACAAGAACCTCTCACAATCAACCGGAGGTGGCCAAGAACAATAACCTTCTCTTGCCAACGCCTCCAACAATCTCCAAGCCGGCTAGGAGTGGTACTCTCCAAGAGTAACAATAAATCCACCGGCTAAACCACCCACAAGTGCCACTAGATGCCCTCAAGCTATGCAAATGCACTTGGGATCACTCAATCTCACTTTTGATTTGCAATCAATCAAGAGAGATGAGTGGGAGGAGAAGCTTTAGCTCAAAGGATGCACAAGAGTGTTAGAAATGCCAAGAGACCTCACCAAGGGCCGGCCAACACATATTTATAAGCACCCCAAACAAATAGAGCCGTTAGCAACCCACTGGGCGTTTTTTCGTGAGCGACCAGACACGCCGGTCGAAACTGACCGGACGCGCTTCACCACGTCCGGTCACCCTGTGCTGTCCATGTGTCCCTCGAATTCAAACGCGGTCGTCTGATTTCAACGGTCGACACAGTGCACCAACGGTCACCGCACGACCGGACCCGCTGCTCAACCGACCAGACGCGCAGATGCGCATAGCACCCGCGCGTGCGACAACAAGACTGGACGCGCTCCACGCAATGACCGGACGCGACAGTGCCAGTGTCCGGTTGGAGTCCAGTAAGCTCCCTTCACGACCGGACGCGTCCGGTCAAACCGTGACCGCGTCCGGTGCAGCGTCCGGTCACCTCTGTGACCTCCGTTCGCCTCCGTTTCTTTTCCGACTTCCGGTGTAGTAGAAAATAGGTATTTCATTTCCCCAAAAATGCCTAAATCCCTCTCTACCCGCAAACCACACCGTGACCAACGCCACCTTTGCAAATGTGCCAACACCATCAAGTGTACAACTCCATGTGCTTGTGTGTTAGCTTTTTCTCAATCATTTTCAAAGGTTTTCCAGTTAGCTCACTAGGCCCTACATGCAATGCACTTCATGAATTCACCTAGTGGCACCTGTGCATCAAATAACCGATAAGACTTCCCCTCTTAATAGTTCGGCTATCGACCCTAAACCACTCACACCCTCTATGGTGTCTTGAGTGTAAAACAAAATGGCCCTATGGTTATACCTTTGCCTTGAGTCCATTTTGTTTCTCCAAATGATATGATCCACTTCATATCATCACATGACCGTTTCGGTCCATCGACCTTGACTTCACTTGCTCTTCACCGTTGCGTCGGTCCATCGACGCCAAGTCTTGCTCAAGCTTCACCATCGCATGGTCCTTCGCTTCGAAGCCTCGACTTGCCCTTCACCTTCACAACCGGTCCACCGAGCCAAGCCTCATCTTGGTCTTCACCATTTTGGTCATATGAGTCAATGTCATGTCTCATATTCAATGACCACCTTTATCTAAATCATCCACTTAGATACAAAGGTTAGTCCTAGGTTTCATCAATTAGCCAAAACCAAACTAGGGACTTTCAATCTCCCCCTTTTTGGTAATTGATGACAACCCTCACAAAGATGATTTTGATAATAAAAGTTTTGAACTTGTCATACTTGTCCAATCATTTTGCTCATAAGTAAAGTTTGGACAATTATCACAAGCTCGATTTTGGTAGCATTAGCTCTCCCTACATATGTGCATAGAGTTTGGATTGAAAGCTTTGCACATATGCATGGATAGAAGTGTTGAGAGAGTAATTCTATCAAAATGATGCTAAGGTGTAAGAAATGGACCTTTGAAGCGTGATACCAATCGGAGTTGCCTTTTACACCATCCTTAGCACCATGAAGTAACTAGACATCCATCAAAACTCAAGAACCCCGTGAGATCAACATTATATGTAAAGGCTCTTGGACAACTTGTAAAGCTTTAGGCATGTCTAGATACCACGTGTAAACTATTCCTATGCATGCTAGTAGATCATTTCATCATCCAAGTTCTATACTAGCATTGCATCACACAAGCATGTTTATTGAATTTAAATACATGTGCAATGAGCAAGTCATATGAAAATGCACAAACAAATGCAACAACTTTGTTTATGAGCTTGCTCCCCCTACTTGTGTGCATCAAAAAATTTATTTACCCCTTTATCATGTTGAATCATCTTTTTCTCTCCCCCTTTGTCAACAACTTACCCAAAAATGGGATCAAATTGTGGAGAGGAGAAAAATGTTTGATGGAGTAGGTTAAAATTTATCAAATTTGGTTCAACCTAGAACACTTGCCAAAGATATTTAATTCGATTTGAACCAAAGACAAGCTTCTTCACACCTCATAATAAGGGTTATCTTGCCTATGTTGAATTAAACACTTATAGCAAATCTTCTAGATTCAACACTAGGTGTGCAAGCTCAAAAACATGTCATATGCCACCACTAGATCAAAACAAACATAGAGGCAATAGTGGTAACATATATCCATCAAATTCATTTGATTTATCATGAATGCTCATGCATACCACTTATTATGTCTACATGCTCTAGCAAGTCCTTAGCATAGGGTGAATGATATGTCAATCAACTTTACCTTGCAATGTCGAAGGAGAGGCATGTCAATAAGTGGGTGGGGTGCATTCAACTCATGTTTGAGAAATCAAGAATGTTCAATTCATTCCTTAGCTTGCAAAACCTCTTTTCATCAAGTGGCTTAATGAGAATATCGGCAAGTTGATCATCGGTGCCAACACTTTCAATGGCAATATCTCCCTTTTGTTGATGATCTCTAATGAAATGATGCCTTATGTCAATATGCTTTGTTCTTCCATGTTGAACCGGGTTTTGTGTCATCTTGATTGCACTTTCATTATCACATAGCAATGGCACATTCTTGAAGTTGAGGCCATAATCCTTCAAAGTTGATTTCATCCATAGTAATTGTGCACAACAACTCCCCGCACTCACATACTCGGCTTCAGCGGTAGAGATTGCCGCACAATTTTGTTTCTTTGAGGACCATGACACAAGTGATCTTCCAAGTAATTGACATGTGCCACTTGTGCTCTTTCTATTGATCTTGCAACCCCATAGTCGGAGTCTGAATATCCAATCAATTCAAACTTTGACCCCTTGGGATACCATAGTCCAACATCTCTTGTTTGCTTCAAGTACCTTAATATTCTCTTTGCGGCCATGAGATGACTTTCTCTAGGTGAGGCTTGATATCTAGCACACATGCAAACACTAAACATGACATCCGGCCTTGATGCGGTGACATAGAGTAGACTTCCAATCAAAGACCGATATTCTTTTTGATTCACCATTTTGCCATCAAGATCGCTATCCAAATTTCCATTTGTACCCATTGGAGTTGAAATTGGCTTTGCATCTTGCATTCCAAACTTCTTCAACATGTCCCTTATGTATTTCCCTTGACTCACAAATGTCCCATTCTTCAATTGCTTGACTTGGAGACCAAGGAAGTAGCTAAGTTCACCAATCATAGATATTTCAAACTCTTTGGCCATCATAGCACCAAATTCTTCACAATAAGATTGATCGGTTGATCCAAAGATGATGTCATCAACATATATTTGCACTATGAATAGATCATTCCCAATCTTCTAGGTGAATAGAGTTGTATCAACCATGCCCATCTTGAATCCCTTAGAGAGAAGGAAATCCCTTAGCCTCTCATACCATGCTCTAGGTGCTTGCTTTAAGCCATATAAAGCCTTCTTCAACTTGTACACATGATTGGGTTTCTTGTCATCTTCAAATCTGGGAGGTTGCTTAACAAAGATTAACTCATTGATGATCCCATTGAGAAATGCACTTTTGACATCCATTTGATATAGTTTGATGTTGTGTGCACAAGCATAAGCTAATAGAATCCTTATTGCCTCCAATCTTGCCACGGGAGCATATGTCTCATCATAGTCAAGACCTTCAACTTGAGTGTAACCTTGAGCAACTAGTCTTGCTTTGTTTCTCACTACAATGCCATCTTGATCTTGCTTGTTTTTAAACACCCACTTGGTTCCAATCACATTGTAGTCATTTGGCCTTGCTACCAACTCACAAACATCATTTCTTGTGAAATTGTTAAGCTCTTCTTGCATAGCCATGATCCAATTGGCATCCCTCAAAGCTTCTTCTATCTTCTTTGGTTCTATGGTTGACACAAATGATGCATGCTCACAAAACATAGCCAATCTTAATCTTGTTTGCACACCACTTCTAATATCACCAATAACACTATCAATGGGGTGATCTCTTGCAACATGTTGTGGTTGGAGTACTTGCAATTGATTGCTTGAGCTTGGTTGATCACTTGATGTATCTCGATGAGATGAACTAGCACCATGATCTTGCACTTGAGAGTCACTTGCTAGCTTGAATGGAGAATTTAGCACTTGATCTTTATCATCATCTTGAATATCAATTACTTGCTTTGCTCTAATGTTCCCAATGTCCATGTTCTTCATTGCTTCTACCAATTGAGTTCCACCAACATCATCTAGATTCTCTTCTTCATCTTGTGACCCATTGGTTTCATCAAATTGCACATCATGGACTTCTTCTAGAATGCCACTTGAATTGTTCCAAACTCTATAAGTTTTGCTTGTAGTTGAATAACCAAGTAGGAACCACTCATCACATCTCTTGTCAAACTTCCCCAATCTAGTGCCCTTCTTCAAGATATAGCATTTGCAACCAAACACCCTAAAGTAAGAAATATTGGGCTTTCTTCCATGAAGTAGCTCATATGGGGTCTTCTCTAGTAATGGATGACAATATAGTCTATTGATGTAGTAGCAAGCGGTATTGATTGCTTCATCCCAAAATAATTGACTCACATTGTACTCATGAAGCATTGATCTAGCCATATCAAGCAATGTTCTATTCTTCCTCTCAACTAGGCCATTTGATTGTGGAGTGTACTTGGCCGAGAATTGATGTCCAATGCCATAATGATCACAAAGTTCTTCAATTCTTGTATTCTTAAACTCACTTCCATTGTCACTTCTCACTTTCTTGATTCTAATCTCAAACTCATTGTGAACTCTAGTGAGAAATGTCTTGAAGATGTCAAACACTTCACTTTTGTCATTAAGAAAAAATACCCATGTGAATCTTGTGAAGTCATCCACTATGACAAAGCCATACTTGTTGCCGCCTATGCTTGTATATGTTGTTGGTCCAAATAGATCCATGTGCATCTACTCAAATGCTTTGCATGTGCTCATTGTACTCTTCTTTGGATGTGAGCTTCCAACTTGCTTCCCGGCTTGACATGCACTACAAAGCTTATTCTTCTCAAATTCAACATCTTTCAAACCATTGACAAGATTGTGAGTTGTAAGCTTCTTCAATTGTTTCATGCCAACATGACCAAGCCTTCTATGCCAAAGCCAACCCATGCTTGATTTGGAGATTAAGCAAGTTGTCAAAAAAGTTTCTCTAGCATTGAAATCAACTAGGTAGAGATTCTCATATCTAAAGCCCTTGAATGCCACATTTGAACCATCCACACTAATAACTTCCACATCATCAACCCCAAAGATGCATTTGTAGCCTAAATCATATATTTGTGCCACGGATAGAAGATTGAAATCCAAGGTTTCAACTAGCAACACATTTGAGATACTCATGTCATTTGATATTGCAATCTTGCCCAAGCCAATAACCTTGCCTTTCTTGTTATTGCCAAATGTGATGGAATCAACACCACTATCATTGTCATTGATTGAGTCAAACATTCTTGATGTACCGGTCATGTGTTGAGTGCACCCACTATCAATAATCCAATGCCTTCCTCCGGCTTTGTAATTGACCTACAAGCAAATTAATGAAGCTTAGGTACCCACTTTTGTTTGGGTCCTTGTAGGTTAGTAACTAAGCTCTTTGGTACCCAAATAGCCATCTTCTTTGGGCCTACAATTGGTGTACCAATAAACTTAGCTTGCACACCCTTCACACTCTTGGTAAGCACATAGCAAGAATCAAAAGGTATAGCATTAACAAAGTTCTTGCTTTGGTTCTTTTTATTGCAATTATGCTCTAGGTGCCCAACTTGCTTGCATCTATTGCAAACTCGACCATTGCCCTTCACAAAGCTAGGCTTTGGAATTGCAAAGGCCGACTCGCCTTTCTTGGGGGTGTAGCCCAATCCCTCTTTGTTAAGAGAGAACCTTTGGCTACCCAAGCACTTAAGCAAGCGGGCCTCACCACCATAGGCCTTGCCTAGGGCGTGAGTGAGCTCATCCACCTCTTTCTTGAGAGTCTCATTCTCAACCATTAGTGAGGCATCACAAGTGAAACCATCATTAGTAGTGGAGGTAGAGTCGGTGGTGGTGGATGAAGAGCTACAAGAAGGGTTAGCATTTGATATGATGATAGGTTCATAAAAGGATTCATCAATTATATCACATGTAACACCTATGTCACATGATACAACAACCTCCTTCTTTGCTTGTTGCTCAAGTAGCAATGAGTGAGCATTTTCAAGATTGGAATGAGCCTTACCAAGATCCTCATGGTCTTCTAGACTCTCATGAGTGGTCTTAAGCTCACTAAGGACTTTCTCAAGTATTGCTACTTTCATTGAAAGCTTCTTACACTCCTTGTCCTTGGCAATAGCTATGTCTATAGTTTGTTGCATCAAGTCATATAGTTGTTCTTTAGTTGGTTCATCATCATCATTTTCATTATCATTATCACTATCATGAACATATTCCATTTCACTTTCATTATCACTTTCATCATATTGTACCTTAGCTTCTTTGGCCATGAAGCATGAGTGTGATGAAGAGAATAGTGATGGCTTCTTGTTGATAGCAATAGAAGCAAAAGCCTTGTTAGATGATGATTCTTCATATTCTTCTTTATCACTTTCCCAAGTGACCACATAGGCACCATCTTTGCTTTTCTTGAATGTCATCTTGGCTTCTCTCTTCTTCTTCTCAGACTTGCCCCTCTTGTTGTTCTTCTTCTTGTCATAGGGACATTCGGCTTGAAGGTGTTCGGTGCTATCACAATTGAAGCACTTCCTTTGTTGCTCATTTCTTTTGAAGTTGTCATTTCTCTTCTTAAAGCCTCTTCTCTTGATGAACATGTGACCCATCTTCTTGACTACAAGAGCAAGTGCCTCATCATCAATTTCAAATTCCCCATCTTCATTGTTGTCTTCTTCTTCTTCAATGATGGTAGCTTTGCCCTTGGAGGAGGTGGCCTTGAATGCCATGGTCTTCTTCTTCTTCTTCTTCTCATCTTCCACCTTCTCCTTGTTATCAACATCTTGATCATATTTGTCATAGGTCAATACTTCACCAAGCAAATCATTAGGCTTCATTGCTTCAAGCCCATCTCTTTGCAATATCATGATCAACATCTTGAATCTTCTAGGTAAGCTCAATAAGAACTTGTGACAAAAATCTTGATCTTGAGTCTTGTGCCCTAAGCTCTTGAGATCATTGACTATCACTTGCAATCTATGAAACATTTCAATGATTGTTTCATCATCCTTTTTCTTGAAGTTCTCAAACTCACTCTTGAGCCCATATAGCTTGGCACTCTTCACAACCTTAGTGCCTTCACATGTCTCACTCAACCTTGTCCATACTTCACTAGCCAATTCCAAATCCTTGATGCCCACAAACACTTTTGTGTCAGTACCATTGTAGAGTGTATTGAGAGCCATTCTATTGCATGTTCTATTTGCTCTATCCTCATCGGTGAGATGATCAGGATCAATGATAGCAAAATCATTCTCAGTGACTTGCAATACTCTCTCATGAATAGAACCAATGTACATTGTCATTTTTCTCTTCCAATGAGCAAAAGAACTAACACCATCAAAGAACGGTGGCTTGCCCCCAACATGATTGAACACAATTTGAGCCATTTTTCACACCGAAGGATGTTAAGCCTTGATTAAAATGGTGACCATGGCTCCGATACTACTTGTAAGGTCCTAGATGGCTAGAGGGGGGTGAATAGCCTATAAAAAATTCTACAAATACCACTAAGCAAACTTGTTAGAATAACAAATGGCGTAAAGCGAGTTTTGCTTAGCCAAAGGTTGTGATGCAAGCCTCCAATCCACAAGTCTAGTAGATTATGATCTCTAGTTCACACAAGTGCTATGTCACTAAGTTTACACTAGAGAGCAAGCTAAAACCACTACTAGCAAAGCTACCACTAGAGCTACACAAGATAATCTAGTAAATGTAAATGCAAGAGAGAAGATTGGGATTCTTATACCGACGGTGGAGTGAAGATGTTGCCAATCACCAAGATGATATACAAACAAACAATATTGACAACAACACAATATTAAGACCAATCATCGGGAGACAAGAGACACAATATTTTTGTTCACCCGGTGTTCACTTGTGCACCGACAAGCTACGTCACCGGTTGTGTCGACCAACACTTAGATGGTTTCCCGGTGTGACCCTCAAGTCACTTGCCCCTCAAGGCACGCCCCGCAAGGCACCGCAAGACACCACTCTCAAGTGAGGTAACTCAATGACACGCGGATTCCACTAGAGTTGCTTTTGGCGTCCCGCCGATGAAAGCACAAGAACCTCTCACAATCAACCGGAGGTGGCCAAAAACAATCACCTTCTCTTGCCAACACCTCCAACAATCTCCAAGCCGGCTAGGAGCGGTACTCTCCAAGAGTAACAAGAAATCCACCGGCTAAACCACCCACAAGTGCCACTAGATGCCCTCAAGCTATGCAAATGCACTTGGGATCACTCAATCTCACTTTTGATTTGCAATCAATCAAGAGAGATGAGTGGGAGGAGAAGCTTTAGCTCAAAGGATGCACAAGAGTGTTAGAAATGCCAAGAGACCTCACCAAGGGCTGGCCAACACGTATTTATAAGCACCCCAAACAAATAGAGCCGTTAGCAACCCACTGGACGTTTTTTCGTGAGCGACCGGACGCGCCGGTCGAAACTGACCGGATGTTGGGCATTCTTAACGTCACTACCAAAAGTAGACTTAGTTTTCTAATTCTGATAACGGCGCCAAAAATGCCAAACCTATCCCTCATGCCACTTAAGCCAAGTTGTCATCCCCAGCATGACATGAGAGACGCGGTATTGAAATATGCATTTGCTCATCAAGATAAATAATAAAAGGGATCTGCAAGCGCACAGATTAATACCGATGTAGCATTTTAACCGGGAAGTATTCCAGGTATTGTTATTTATATTTTTACCACTGGGAAGGGATTTCTAAGTATCATGGTTGATAATGGAATGAGAATATGGAACTGAGTACACATCATTGCATGTATAACCGAGAGTATTTATTAATCTCTTTATACAGGTATAAATGTCACATTAAGTAAAGGTAAAGTGATAATGGTGACAAAGATAATTAATCTGATCAGCTAGCCACATATAATAATGATAAGCACCTCAACAGATATTCTAGCAAGTCATTAGCATGGAATTAGGATGAACTACAAAGATATTTCCTAAGTTATTATTAACTATAAAGTCTAGCATATCATAGTTAGTGCAATTATACTTGGCAATCATGGTGAGAAAAGACTATATCCATGCATAGTGAATATTAGCAAGGAAGATGAAGAACATAGCAATCACTCCCCTGTAATAGTGTTGCTCTGCCTGCCCTATACACGAGAGGGGGACTATATAAGAATCAACGAAGCTGTCACTATCGCGAACTAGCCCACAATCCGGCATATAGGGTGCAATCGCAGATAAATACGGTATAGACACCACGTCTACACAATAATTATCATTCACCCACTGTACACATGGATAAACGCTATACGATCCTAAGCATGTATATAATTCCAATCTAACTAAGCCAAGCATATAACTATGATAAACTAAGAACAATATAATTGCAAATATAATCAAGTAGAGCAAAGTCATAACCAATATATTGAAATAGAACAAAGTCATATTCATAATATTGAAGAACAAAGATGAACAATTGAAGAACAGAGAGGAATTACCAAGAATCCTCTTGACAGATCCGGGAACCAATCGAAGATTGACTCCTTCTAGTTCTAATCCTATGTAGCTATGCTAACTAGAGATCTAGTTGATGTGGTGGCTCTAGGGCTTGATCAGAGGCTCTCCTCCTGAATTAGGGTTTGAAGTATGAGACGAGGGCCTCTCCTCCAGGGGCAGGGGCCTTGCTTATATAGCCCTTTCGGATGAATCTGGGCCGTCGGATCAAACCGACATTGAACGGACGGTTTTCCTTGATCCTCTAGGTCGGTGGAGCATAATCCTCGAGGCGGAGCCTGATTGGCTCTGGGGCCAGGGCGGGCGCCCTAAGGACCAGGGCGGGCGTCCTGTGTCCAGCTCCGTTACGCCTCCCGTTCGTTCTCGTGGCTTCTGGACTCTTCTAGATGTAAGATAATTACGTGTTCGGTTAATATCCCGTCATTAATCCGACATGTGGGCCTTTCTTCCGTATTTCCTGATAACCCCCTGCAGAAATAGATAAACAGCAAAACTCGTGGAATTCTGTCAGATAAAACCCTAAGTCTAGGTGTTGGTTTCATTTGGATCCTTTTCTCTATTTATTTGATAGTTATAATTGATACTTAAGGACCGTCAACAAACTCCCCCAAGCTTACCTCTTGCTCGTCCCTGAGCAAGGAGAGACTCAGTAGTTGCTGAAATGCCTTTGAATTTTGACGGTACACATGCTTTCAAATAGAGTCTCATCTCTGAGTTAAAGTAAACTGTCAAGACTTAAAACTTACTCATTATACCTTTCACCATGGGGCTTGCAACCGTCACCTTTGTCTTGAGCGGTTAAAAGATAGAACAGTCTAGTCAAGCGCCATGTCTCTTATTCTTGATTAGCTATAGCTCTTGGAGTTTTTTGCAGATTTTCAAATAAAACTCAGAGATTCCTTGTATGACTCTCTCAGGTCTCTCTTTTGTGGTATTTCTGGATCCTCACCAAGGCAGTAATGATGTCTGCCTTCTCTCAAAGCAAAGTATGTAGTATTTGTGGTATAAGGCAGAGTGACATTGCCTTCTCTCTCATCCTATTCTAATAAGGCTTTTGATATCTGGAGCTCATCGGTGGGAGATAAAGTATACATACTTACAAGACATTTATTGCATAGTCAAACCATGGATCCAGAGAAACAAGCCAATAAGTCAAATCAAGATGTGCATGTGTGGCGAATAAATGGTGTATGGTGGTAGTGATGATAACAATGATGAAAGTCTAATTCTACTTTTGCTCTTTTTGAGGGGATACGTACCTTTCTTGCTTTTAAAGCTCTTGAGGAGAATGAGGTGCTCTATATTTTTTTTCAGGTGGGTATCTTGTACCCCTAATTCTACTGTCGGACACTTGTCCATTTTTACCTCTCTTCTCACACTTTTTCTTTTTTTTTCATCGAGGTTCCGAGCACTTGCTCCTTTTTATTTCCTCGTATCTTTTTCTTTTCGAGGTTCCGGGCACTTGCCCCTTTTTATTTCCTCGTATAGAGCACTCATCTCCTTAGAACAATATAGCAAGTGGTAGTAACCAAAATAGCTTGAGCATTTATTTCACAGGGGATAACAAGAATGGGAAAATATTTTTGGCTATTCTCTCCCGGATTAGGAGCAGAATAATTTTATGTGGATCTGGAGATGAAAATGAGTGGATATATGTGGATGCGTACTTCCGGAGTAGAAGCAGCATGTATGAGTGATCGTGCAAGTGAATCTTGATTTTAACCGCATGACAAGCTCCTAAGGGTCTACACAGCTTGACTACACTCAATGCTCATAAGCAGTAAAAAGTAAAGGTATGGCTTAAAGTCTAGCAAGAATGTATGTATGGCTGTGGTAGGAACTTAAATTCTCATCATACAGGAACTCATCATGTAGCATTTTAAGATTTTCAAAGATAAAATTCTCCAGAATTCTAGCATCTCTAGGAATAGATAAACAGCAGCTCAACCTTCCCATATCATATCCGTTAACAATTTAGACTTTAGATCAAGTTCTCTTCCCATAAGTTCAGGTTTAGAGCAAGCTTTAAATGATAACAGTTATGTCTAAACTTAGAGAGAGGACTTCAAATTTGAAAGTTAGGCAAAGCAACTATTCATCATATCCATGCTAGAGTTTTATTATTATTTAGATTCAGTTTAGCATAGCCACTTTATTTATTTATTAAAACACACTAAGCAAAAGATATAGGTATATATATATAAGCACAAAATCTTTATTTGGTTTTTTTTCATAGTTATGTATATTTTTATTTTTATAGGGTAGAAGTATATATAAATATAAAGATAAAGATAGAAATACTTAGCAAGATAATGGGGGTGCTCTCCCCCAAGCTGGATCTTGACATAATCTCTTCTGATGTAGCTAGCAGATGGCGGAGGTGTATTTGAAAGTCGGCAGGACCCTGACAGCGATTAGAATGTCCTCTGTCTGCTAGTCTCCTTGAATTCTGTGAAGCTCAAATAGACAACAAAGCTTTGTGGAACTGATTAAGTGTTAGCATAAATATCTAGCCTTTATCATGTTGAGCCTCCTTGATTTTTTTATGTTGTTTTTTTATTTTATAAAGCAGAAGAAAATATTTATGTATTTATTATATATATATATATTTTTATGCCACCACAGTGAATGTACTTATGGGTTTTATGCCACTCGCATACTCACATGGGGCTTTAGGGTTTTTAACATTTTTATTTTCTTTTTAAGATAGTATGAATATGATTAACTAAGCAAACTATTTAAGATAAAGTAAATAATTAAAAAGGAAAGGATAACTACCAAGTTACCTCTTGGCTAGGCGTTCATTGTTTTTAAGTCCTCCGAACCAGACTCTTATTCGTTCAGTCGTCCTGGGACTTGGTGGATGGCGTAGTCGGTGGTTCCGGCGGCGCCTCCTCTTCATGTACAACTGTCTTTTCTTTCCATACCTGTCTCGGTGCTTTGGTCTCCTCAGGACAGTGTTGGTTGAGTGGTATGTCTTCAGATCTTACCACTTCTCCTTCATAATCTGCCCATCCGTCCTTGATGACCTATTGCTTCTGATTGTGGTTACGCCGCCTTCTTCTTGTCCTGACCTGCTTGGATTCTTCAAATTCATAGTTAGGGTCAGTAAAGTAAAGACGTACCTTCTCAGAGGGGAAGTGCATGTGGACTTCTCCAGTTCCAATGTAAATGATTGCTTTGACAGTACTAAGGAATGGTCTTCCAAGGATGATGGGTGGATCGTATTCATCTTCTCCCATGTCAATAACCTGAAAGTCTGTATGGACAAAGTGATCGTCTATCTTGACAGGGACGTCAGTTACTGTACCTTCGACCTGTCGGAATGTCTGATCTGCCATCTGGAGCTGAATATATGTTGGGTTTAAGGGCATGGTTCCGAACAGAAGTTCATAGGTGACCTTGACCATTATGTTGACGCCCGACCCAGTGTCGCAAAGTGTCTTATAGAAGTGGGACCCATTAATGGAGCAATAAATGCTTGGCATACCTGGGTCATCCTTCTTAGGCAAGAACGGTGACTTGAGTTGGCGATCTTGACCTTTGTGCACGGCAGTGACCATCTTAGCTGTCTCGGTCCATACTTGCTTCTTGCTCTTGTTCCTCTTGTTGGTCCTCTTCCTTGGTTCATATTGGGGTTGCTTTGGGATTTGTGCGGTCTTGTTCTTGAAGGAAAACGTTTCCTTCCTCCCCTTGATGTAGAAACTGATCTTGGCAGCACTAGCATAGATGACAGCTCCCGCGGTGTTCAGGAATGGTCTCCCTAGGATGACGGGAGCCCTCTCATCAGAACCGGTCTCTATCACTACGAAGTCTGCTGGAGCGTACGAGGAACCCACTCGAACACAGATGTTCTTCAATATTCCTCTCGGGAAACTCAGTGTCCTATCTGCAAGCTGCAAACACATGGTTGTTTCTAATAATGGTTGTGAAAAGAGTTTTTCATAGAGTACCCTGGGTATGATGTTGACGCTGGAGCCAAAGTCACAGAGTGCTTCTGGGAAGTCTCGCATGCCGATGGAGATCGGGATGACGAGGCGTCCTGGATCGCCTCTCTTGACCGGCAGACGGTCAGTACTTACTTCCATGATAGGGTTACTCCAGTAATCTCCTGCATCAAACATGTCTACAAGATTTGCAGATTCTAGTCCTTCCGGTTGTGATGGTATACCGGGGTTAGTAGCAGGAACAGCAGCAGCTATTTGATTCAACTGAGATTCAATCATTTTATTAAAGCTAATCTGGTTCTTGATGGCAGTAGAGAAATTATCCATTCTATTATTTATATTTTCTAGTATTTTATCATTAGATGCCAATTTCTTAGACAGGTTATCCATTAGCTTTCCTTGGTTGGACACTAACTCTCTCAAAGGTGGATAATTATTATTATTATTGAAAGAATTGTTACCTTGGTAATTACCTGAGTAGTTAGGCCTCTGTTGATTCCAACCTTGATTCTGCTAAGGACGGTTGTAGTAGTTGTTGTTATTGTTGATGTAGTTCACGTCCTCCAGCAACTCAGGACAGTGATTGCCCGAGTGTCCAGTACCTCCACACTCCTCACAAGTCATGTGGGAGTCGTAGACGTGCATGACTTCTTTCTTTTCTCCAGCTCGATCATCGAGCTTCTTCATGAGTAGGTCTAGCTTGGCAGACAGCATGTCTACCTCCTTGAGCTGGTGCATACCTCCACCTCTCTTGCGTGTCTGAGTTCTTTCTTCATTCCAACCTTGGTTGGATGCCATCTTCTCCACAAGAGCTGTGGCTTGAGGTATGGTGAGTGATAGGAATACTCCTCCAGCTGCAGCATCCATGGTTTCACGGGCACTGTTAATGAGCCCATGATAAAATGTCTGCATCAGTAGCCAGCTTTCCATTCCATGATGGGGACATTCTAGGATGTAGTCTTGGAAACGCTCCCATGCTTCTGGAACGGATTCATCATGTTGTTGCTGAAAACTTGTAATCTTCCCACGGAGAGCATTGGTCTTGCCCATGGGAAAGAATTTGGCCAGAAAGTTTGTGGAGCAGAGTGCCCACATAGCGTTCTTCTCCTTTGTAGCGTAGAACCACTGCTTCGCTCTCCCCAACAGTGAGAATGGGAAAAGGCGATGTAGTATGGCGTCTCTGGGGACTTCAGCCATGGTGAAAGTGCTGCAGATCTCTAGGAAGTGTTGAAGATGAGCACTAGCGTCTTCATGTGGCTTCCCACAGAACTGGTTAGCTTGCACCATGTTGATGAGCCCAGGCTTGAGCTCGAAGTTGCGGTCGATCTCCCCAGCAGGTCCAGTGCGGATGTTGTCCGTAGTGGGAGCTGAGAACTCGCGGATCGACTTGTTCGCCATGGCTTCGAATTCAGTCGACAAATTCCGGATGAAACTTCGGCGGTCTTCGGATTTGGATGAAGCTTTGTGCTGAAGTGTTGACGATGTCTTCTTGAGCTTGGCTCTTGTTCTTCTGAATAAGGCTTCGGGATCGTCAACAAAGTTGTCTGGAAGATGTCTTCTATTCATGCATCACCCTGCAATAAATAATCAAAATGGAAAATACAGGGGTAAAACTGTATAAGAGAATTGATAAGCTCGATCAGATTAGTGATGCAAATGATGACTCAAAGTTCCGTATTCATTCCTACTTAGTAATCAACCTTCCCCGGCAACGGCGCCAAAAATGCTTATTGGCCATTCTTAACGTCACTACCAAAAGTAGACTTAGTTTTCTAATTCTGATAACGGCGCCAAAAATGCCAAACCTATCCCTCATGCCACTTAAGCCAAGTTGTCATCCCCAGCATGACATGAGAGACGCAGTATTGAAATATGCATTTGCTCATCAAGATAAATAATAAAAGGGATCTGCAAGTGCACAGATTAATACCGATGTAGCATTTTAACCGGGAAGTATTCCAGGTATCGTTATTTATATTTTTACCACTGGGAAGGGATTTCTAAGTATCATGGTTGATAATGGAATGAGAATATGGAACTGAGTACACATCATTGCATGTATAACCGAGAGTATTTATCAATCTCTTTATACAGGTATAAATGTCACATTAAGTAAAGGTAAAGTGATAATGGTGACAAAGATAATTAATCTGATCAGCTAGCCACATATAATAATGATAAGCACCTCAACAGATATTCTAGCAAGTCATTAGCATGGAATTAGGATGAACTACAAAGATATTCCCTAAGTTATTATTAACTATAAAGTCTAGCATATCATAGTTAGTGCAATTATACTTGGCAATCATGGTGAGAAAAGACTATATCCATGCATAGTGAATATTAGCAAGGAAGATGAAGAACATAGCAATCACTCCCCTGTAATAGTGTTGCTCTGCCTGCCCTATACACGAGAGGGGGACTATATAAGAATCAACGAAGCTGTCACTATCGCGAACTAGCCCACAATCCGGCATATAGGGTGCAATCGCAGATAAATACGGTATAGACACCACGTCTACACAATAATTATCATTCACCCACTGTACACATGGATAAACGCTATATGATCCTAAGCATGTATATAATTCCAATCTAACTAAGCCAAGCATATAACTATGATAAACTAAGAACAATATAATTGCAAATATAATCAAGTAGAGCAAAGTCATAACCAATATATTGAAATACAACAAAGTCATATTCATAATATTGAAGAACAAAGATGAACAATTGAAGAACAGAGAGGAATTACCAAGAATCCTCTTGACAGATCCGGGAACCAATCGAAGATTGACTCCTTCTAGTTCTAATCCTATGTAGCTATGCTAACTAGAGATCTAGTTGATGTGGTGGCTCTAGGGCTTGATCAGAGGCTCTCCTCCTGAATTAGGGTTTGAAGTATGAGACGAGGGCCTCTCCTCCAGGGGCAGGGGCCTTGCTTATATAGCCCTTTCGGATGAATCTGGGCCGTCGGATCAAACCGACATTGAACGGACGGTTTTCCTTGATCCTCTAGGTCGGTGGAGCATAATCCTCGAGGCGGAGCCTGATTGGCTCCGGGGCCAGGGCGGGCGCCCTAAGGACCAGGGCGGGCGCCCTGTGTCCGGCTCCGTTACGCCTCCCGTTCGTTCTTGTGGCTTCTGGACTCTTCTAGATGTAAGATAATTACGTGTTCGGTTAATATCCCGTCATTAATCCGACATGTGGGCCTTTCTTCCGTATTTCCTGATAACCCCCTGCAGAAATTGATAAACAGCAAAACTCATGGAATTCTGTCAGATAAAACCCTAAGTCTAGGTGTTGGTTTCATTTGGATCCTTTTCTCTATTTATTTGATAGTTATAATTGATACTTAAGCACCGTCAACACCGGACGCGCTTCACCGCGTCCGGTCACCCTGTGCCGTCCACGTGTCTCTCGAATTCAAACGCGGTCATCTGATTTCAACGGTCGACATAGTGCAGCAACGGTCACCGCACGACCGGACCCGCTGCTCAACTGACCGGACACACAGATGCGCACAGCACCCGCGCGCGCGACAACATGACCGGACGCGCTCCACGCAACGACCGAACGCGACAGAGCCAGCGTCCGGTTGGAGTCTAGTAAGCTCCCTTTGTGACCGGACGCGTCCAATCACGTGTGACCGGACGCGCCGCGCGTCCGCTCAGCCCTTTGCCACGCACTGTTCCTCTGGGTGCCCGACCGGACGCTCCGGTCCCGCGACTGACCGGACGCGCTGGTTGCAAACCCTAGCCCGCATGCCTGACTGCTGCGCTGTACTAACCGGACGCATCCGGTCAAACCGTGACCGCGTCCGGTGCAGCGTCCGGTCACCTCTGTGACCTCCGTTCGCCTCCGTTTCTTTTCTGACTTCTGGCGTAGTGGAAAATAGGCATTTCATTTCCCCAAAAGAGGAACCCAAACCCCTCTCTACCCGCAAACCACAGCGCGACCAACGCCACCTTTGCAAATGTGCCAACACCATCAAGTGTACAACTCCATGTGCTTGTGTGTTAGCTTTTTCTCAATCATTTTCAAAGGTTTTCTAGTTAGCTCACTTGGCCCTACATGCAATGCACTTCATGAATTCACCTAGTGGCACCCGTGCGTCGAATAACCGATAAGACTTCCCCTCTTAATAGTTCAGCTATCGACCCTAAACCACTCACACCCTCTATGGTGTCTTGAGTGTAAAACAAAATGGCCCTATGGTTATTCCTTTGCCTTGAGCCCATTTTGTTTCTCCAAATGATATGATCCACTTCATATCATCACATGACCGTTTCGGTCCATCAACCTTGACTTCACTTGCTCTTCACCGTTGCATCGGTCCGTCGGCGCCAAGTCTTGCTCAAGCTTCACCATCGCATGGTCCTTTGCTTCAAAGCCTCGACTTGCCCTTCACCTTCACAACTGGTCCACCGAGCCAAGCCTCATCTTGGTCTTCACCATTTTGGTCATATGAGTCAATGTCATGTCTCATATTCAATGACCACCTTTATCTAAATCATCCACTTAGATACAAAGGTTAGTCCTAGGTTTCATCAATTAGCCAAAACCAAACTAGGGACTTTCACCAAGGCAGGTGCAAGCGCCCAGGAGGGCGCCGGAGTTGGCGAAGCCGCACGGGGGCCGGAGCAGGTCGAGGCAGCTTCGAGCAGTACTAGGCATGACGGGCCTGGAACCAGTGGGCCAGAGCCGGGGTCGACCACGAGGACCCCGGAGACTGTCGAGGCTGGTAGGGCCGAAACATCCATCCGCGATGCGAGGCAGACAGATGTTAAAAAGACGAAAGAGGTGGTGGAGGCCCCGCATGATGCAGGGAAAGAGGAGGAGCAGTAGGAGCTTCAAACAAAGCAGGAGGAGCCGCAACGGCAGCCGCAGCAGCAACAGTAGGGAGAGCGGCTGCTGGAGCCACAGCGGGGAGTGGAGTGGGGCAAGCTAGACCAGCCGGGGGAGCCGGTGATCGAGGCAGAATGGGAGGTGGCCATGCCACCGCCCAACATGCAGGCAGAGGTGCCGACTGATGGGAGGCTAGTCCTGGGTCAACTTTGGCTATGATCGTTCTCACCGTCGATGACCCTCCTTCCGACAAGGGGAAGCTGAAGGCGGACGTCGAGATGGTCTGTAACACCCCAGGTGTTTATCACCAATTAGGCAGTGGGTTTAAGCTCAAACATGAGTGAAGATGACGATGTCAAGGTTAACCTATGGAGGTGAGTCTAACCTAAAGTTGGTTGTTGCACCATTGCTTTACATATAGGCCCCCTTTTCAAGATATATGCTTGGGTGGTGTTATTGCAATATCTTCATGTGTCTCACCTTGGTAACTATCTATATTGATCCCTAGAAAAGTTTCATGAAGTTTGGAATCAAAAAGTCACATGAAATGATAAGTTATATGCTTGTTTGGATTATAACTAAAACCTGCCTTACATCCCATGGGAACTAGTGTTGTGCAACATACAAATGCAATATTTGCAACACATCTTGGACACATGTGGAACACCCTAGTGGAACATGTGTAGCATGTATCTTGAAACAACCACATGAAATGACCATAGCATTTCACTTGAGTTCTATGTTTCAAGGCATGTGAGGCCTGCACTTTTGTGCAACCTATGCATAGTGGGTATGTTTGGCCTCTACAACACCTTAACTACACTTAGGACACTCCATGGAACAATGTTCATGTTGATCATTTTGCCTAAATGTGCTTCTAAGTGATGGTTGACCATGTATGGACCCTGGAACACTTTTGTTTGACCGTTTCAAAAGTGCAACCTATAAGCTTTGCATGACTATGCACCCTTTGACAAAGTCGTGGAGAATTTTATAAGGAACAAAAGTTGTAAGGGTGACAAATATTGAAAAGGTGCACAACATGTCAAAAAATGTCTAACAACCCAGAAATTCCCTGCTGTTAGCCATCCTGAAAATTTCTAAGTGTTGGGGTCGAATTTCAGTTTCATGTACCTTACTTTGGAGCTTTATATCTTGCAACACAAGCTGATCCAGACCTTGATCCTTAAATAAAAGTTGTAGAACATATCATGGGGAACAAACTTTATTTACTGTCACAGAGCTAATTCAGTACTTAGCATGGTCAAATCGAGCTCACAAAATTGAATCCAATGCTGTTTTCAGGATTCGAAAATCGGCTAAGTCTGGAATGACTGAATTTCGCGATTTCGTTTTCGTGTACCTATCTTTAGTTAATTTTAGTTTGCAAACCATTTCAAATCTGGCCAAACTTCTTTAATCAAAGTTGGAGTACTCTTGTAGCTCTACGCAACGGTGAAATCGGTTGATCAAATAATGAATCGGTTTGAGGGATATAGAGAAGAGAAAAGGTAGTTTCAGCTGTAATTTTGGGGTAGAATTGTCATCTTGTTCCATTATTGGACCGGACTGGGAGATGTTGTGGCCGACCGGGGGTAGGGACCGACGCCGCGTGGCCCTCATCGACATCCGTCGCTCGACACCTCGCACCCACGCGTCGTAGAACCGTGTAAAGAGGCCGATAGCTCTCCTTCATCCCTCACTCTCTCCCATTCTCTCGCTTTTTCTCTCGGTCTCGCCGAGGGCGCTATGGCCGACCGAGAGCTCGCCGGCCCTGCTCGCCTGTGCAATCGCTCCCTAGTCCTCCTCTTCCAACACCAGTCGCACCCCCGCTTTCTCCAACTCGCGCCGCTCCATCGCGTCTCTTCCTTCGCCGTGGCCTCATCCCACACTAGCTCTGCTCCCCCGGACAACCGCCGAAGCCACGCTCTCGCCGTCGACCGCCGCAGCTAGGCTGCAGCTGGCTATCATAGGCCGAGCCAGGGTGAGGCACGGCTCAGGGCTGGTCACAGCTCGGTCGCTGGCCACCGGTGGACGACCACCTCGCCGGAAACCGGCCAGAGCCCGTCGATCCCCTGGGTGAGAGATTGAGGAAGAAGGACCATCTAGCGAGGCAGAAACTCTTTGTTGTGTTCACTTTGCAAAAGTGCTAGAGACAAAGGATTTACATATAGGGGCTTACATGAATTGTGGAAAGTTTTGTGTTCACTCTGCATAATGTTTTCCCTTTTCTTTTTCGGAATAATTATTGCATTTAAATGGCTAAATTTGGAAAATCATGTAAAATCATAGAAAAATCGTAAATTAGCAAATGAGGACTTTTTGGAATCCTTGTGAAATTGTATATGCAGTAGATCTATAATATGTAATGTTTTAGTTTAAAGTTTTAGCTGTAAAAATAGATTTATGCAACTAGGTTTTGAATGCTAGCTGGATATGTTATTTTTAATAACTGTAAATATATAACTCCAAATGAAGTGAAATTTTTGTGGCATGTTACTCTTGTGATGTATGATGTCTAGTAAAAATTTCAGGATTTTAAGACTGATAGTTTAGGAGCTATAAAAATAACAAATGCCATATGCTGCTTTGCTTCTATTCTGGACAGTGCTGCATGTATGCATTGTTTGGCTCAGTTAAGTTATGAATCATGCCTTATTGATAATATATGAGTTGTAGTACTTTTCATAATCTTTTCAAAAAGCTAAAGATCACAATTTTTGGTTAAGTATATGTTTAGTTATAGTTGTTTAAAGTACTGTGGCAGTTTCTGCCCAAACCCAGACAGCATTGCTTTGTGTGCCATGTGTGACCTTGTTAGTGGCAGAATTAGTTCTAGATGTTTATATAAAAGTTGTTCACAATTTGTTAAGCTTTCTAAAAAGTCTAGAACTATAATTATTGGATTTGTGAAACTCAAGTTATAACGATTTAAAGTGGCATATCAGATTCTGTCCATATTTTGAGATGCAATTATTTAATTAATTGACCATGTTAACTGTAGAATCATCTTAAGATGATTACAAGAAAGTTGTAGGTAACTTTATAAGCTTTCTATAAAGTTGAGAATCATGTTTGTTGGAGGTCTAGAACTCTATTTATGCTTCTCTGAAGTTTCTATCAGTTTTCTATCTATAATTGTACCACTACTGTTGGGCTGCATGTGTGGTGTTACTCGTGCAACTAGTTTCATGGTGTAAATGATGTTTACTGTAGTTTTGGTAAATACAAAAGTTTTAGATAATTATCTTATCTTGCTTGTGTTAAATTTTCATGATCCCAGGTCTGATAGTTTAAGAGTTGCATGCTTAATAATTCTACTGTCAAATTTTAATTACCTTCTGTGCAGACTTTAAAGATTGGCATGTTTGGTCATGATAACTTGGGAATCATGTTGAGATGATTAAAGATGAAATGTTGATATTTTCCTAAGCTTTCCAGAATGTCTTCTTGCAAGCCATTTGGATTTATAAAACTCCAGATATGATTGATTTATGAAGCTACTATTTGTAAGTCCAGAAATTGATATATTCTAGTTATAGTTGTTGCTTCATCTTGACTTGCTTTGCTATGTTGATTCCTAAAGAGTGATATACATCTTGTTAGTGTTAAGTGTGCTTGAGATCTTGTGTGACTTGTGTCATGATCGATATGCTGGTCATCTTCTAAGGATATGCTTAAGTGATAGTTAAGTTGATTAACTCTAGTGCCCATGTGAACTTGGTGTGTTGACATGAAAGTTGTGTTATTGCATTTCTACGCATTCATACACTTGCATCTTACATCTCATCTAGGTACGCTAGATGCACTACGTGGAGGACATAATGTGGAGCCAAACCCGAAGACGGTGTTTGGGAAACTATCCCAAAGATGGAAGTACTCGGCGAGTGATGTCTGACAACCACTGACTTGTGTCGGATCCCAGGCAAGCCCCGGAGCATTATAAGCCTCCTACATTCAAAAGAAATTAATTATATATATGTTATAAGTATTGTTGCATTAAGTGGTAGGAGTTGGTTGAAAACCTTGCTGCATTATATCATTCCTTGTCCAGATATATGAATCCCTGAATCCTACATAGACTAGGATCGAATAGATGCTTAGCCCTGCTTTAAGCGGTAGAAGTCAAGTGATTTCCTGTCACCTGCGAGATATAGGGATATCCATCTATGGCACGGTTGGCTATATTGCTATCGTGGAATGGAACCATGTGTTAATAAAATGAAATGAGACCGGGCGGGATGACGATAGTGAAGCAACAAGGCATGGAGGTCTTGGGTGTGGATCTATCCCCGTCTGAGTCGTTTAAGGACCGATTCGCTGTACGTCCTTGAGTCATGTTGAACGCAGTCTAACACTTAGTTGGCCGGATAAGTCGTTCCGACCACGAAGCCGAGTATTATGGTTCAGGCCGGGAATCGAATGGTAGGTTGCTTCTTGGAGGAGAGAAAGGATGTGCTTGGGGACATTGGCGTGAGACTAAGGGGGGTTAGAGTCCCTATCACCTGGCAGAGTGTCGTCCTTGGGGTTGCGACATCATTCTGACCCGCGATTCCTGAATCGTACGAAAGGTGGCTTGTGCGACCCTGGTAGGGGCCTGCACGGTGAGTGTTAGAAATACCCCTCCAGCTGGATAGGAATTCGATTCGAATCACCGTCGCTCCCAGTTAGTGAGCACTTGACTTGAGCAGCGGCAACGTAGATTCCATTAAATTGAACGGATGGTTAATTGGATAACGATGGAAAGATTGCCTCAATTTATACCTGCTATGGTTAATATTGTTTGCTCCTAATAAAGTGAGTGCTCTAGTACAGGTTCTAATATAGATGATAGGTTAATGATAATTAACTTGATGCTTAAGCATTAATGATTACTTATCCATAATAAGCTTTTATGCAAAATGTTGTCAAGCTAGCCCACTTTACATCAGCCTTGCATGATCCTTGGTGTCACTTTATTTCTAGTTTATGACGGGTAAGTCTAGCTGAGTACCTTCTTGTACTCAGGGTTTTATCCCCACTTATTGCAGGTTGTGAAGTATCATGGCTACTGCAAGAGTTGGTTGGCTCCTGCCGTAGTGGCGGAGTGTGATCACGGGCATGATCCTCCTGAGTTAGCTTCTCTCTAATGCTTTTGTTGGAAGTCGACCTTGGTACTAGCATGTATTTGAAATAAGATAAATGTTAGTTTCAAATTACTTTGCTTCCGCTACATTTTAACTTAAGTTGTAATAACTATGTTGAACTCCGATGTATATTGAATTACTTGTGAAATGGATGTAACATGTGTCTTGTTATATTGAATCACTACGATCTTGGCTGGTATGTTGGTTGGTTTGAAATCCCTCGTAATTTCATTGGACTACCGGAGTTATATGGGCTCAAGTGCGAGAATTTGATCACTTTGGTGATTGTTTTTGTACTTGTGCTCTTATAATTTGGACGGTTCCGTTACCGATGCCCTGGATCGGCCCGGGACTCCCGTAGCGCTAGAGGAAGACATGGCGGAGGCGTCCGCCAAGTGGCCCGATTTCGCGGAGCTGGCGCTTGTGCGGTCGGAGGAGGAGCTCCCGTGTTGGGGTCGGTTGACCCTTGAGTTCAGGGATGCGGCTAACCCCAACGCCGAGCCCTTCTTCACCCTCGACGATAAGGATGAAGTGCAGCACTAGGAGTACATCGAGGTACTCTGCAAGCATTCCGTGCAATCCCTGCGGATGGTTGCGGATACCCTGGTGTGGCGGATGTCAGATGCCTTTGAGGTGAGCCATGTTTGTTATTTCATTTAGCTTGTACCCCCTTTTGCCTTGGTTCTGACTTTGAGTTTGGCCGTGGTCAGGAGCTCAAGGAGCGATCACACCGCAAGTTGTTATTCATCCGCCACGAGAGCGGTGTGTGGGTGGCGCTTCCGCACCAACGGGCTCTGGTCGAGGAGGCCAACCAGTGGCTATCCAAGAAGAGCGCTGAGGCGGACGAGCTTTGTGTCGTCACTACAGCGCTTAAGGAAGAGGTGGCACATGCATGGGATACTGCGGCCAAAGCCCTAGAGGACGCGGCCAAGGCTCGAGAGGAAGCGGCCAGGGCTGGCGAGGATCTTGCGTCGTTGTTAGCACGCGTGAAGGAGCTCGAGGAGGATGTCGCTCTTGTCAGCGGCCAGCGTGATGCCCTCAACGTCCAGATTGGGCTGGTGTTCGCTCACGTTGAGACCTTGAAGAACGAGGTCACGACATTGAAGGGAACCGTCCGAGAGAGGGACGAGGCTCTCTCGGGCACCGGTCGAGAGATCGAAACGCTGAGGGCGACCGTCCGTGACAAGGGCGAGGCTCTTCAGGCGGCGGAGAAGGCGCGCGACGAGTTGCGCGATGAGATCGTGGGTTGACAGACCCATGCAGAGGGTAAGCCTTTGCCGAGCTTTGACCTTGACTTTGGGCTCCTGTGTTTTTGCTGACTTGGTCTTTGTGTTTCAGAGCTAGAAAGCAGCAGCGTGCGGCCCAGGCGACGGCTACCTCATTCCAAACCCTCCTCAAGGCCGAGGCCAAGCGGAACCAACTACTCTAGGGCGTGATCGCCTCGGTGTGCGATGGCCTGGGGGTCGAGCCCGATGTCGATACGGAGGAGGATGCGCCAGGGAACTCGTTCGTACACTGGATGACGGCGCTAGGTTGCCTTGTCCGTGAAAAGATCCAAGGTGGGCTGCATCATGGCGTGAAGAGGGCCATGGCGGTCATCCGGTCTGGGTTCGAGTATGACATGGGCCTCATTGCGGATGGCTTCATCTCGGACCTAGACAGGACTGAAGAGGAGAACGAGGCGGTCTGCCTGGGATTGATCGACGCTGCGGAAGAGCCCGGGGGTTGACTCGCGTGGCCCTAGTGTCACAAAACCATCCAAATTATAAGAGCACAAGTACAAAAACAATCATCGAAGTGATCAAATTCTCTCACTTGAGCCCATATAACTCTGGTAGTCCAATGAAATCATGAGGGATTTCAAACCAACCAACATACAAGCCAAGATCGTAGTGATTCAACATAACAAGTCACATGTTACATCCATTTCATAAGTAGTTCAACATACATCGGAGTTCAACATAGTTATTACAACTTAAGTTCAAAAGTAGCGGAAGCAAAGTAATTTGAAACTAACAACACCCTTAATTCAAATACCTGCCAGTACCAAGGTCGACTTCCAACAAAAGCATTATAGTTAAAATAAATAAGAAGGATCATGCCCATGATCACACTCCGCCACTAAGGCAGGAGCCAACCAACTCTTGCAGTCGCCATGATACATCACAATCTGCAACAAGTGGGGATAAAACCCTGAGTACGAGAAGGTACTCAGCTAGACTTACCCGTCAAAAACTAGAAATAAAGTGACACCAAGTGTCGGGTACCAAAACAAGGGGTATCCACCATCAACGATCAAAAGAAACAAACTCCTGAGAAAACCACGCCAAAAAACTCTGCCCACCGAGACGGGACGAACCAAAACAATGAACGGAACGCCTCGACCACGTTCTGACTCACAAGAGACTCGCTCGACGGGATGTCTCAACCACGTTCTGACTCGCATGACCCTGGGTCGAGCCGGTCGACCCACCACACTCACCAACTCTGAGACAAAAGTCAGATCATTTAATGCAACCACCAACCACTTCCTACCCTCATGGCTATAACAACAACCGGCATGGAAGCAGTACCAGTGTCAAATCTCAGTTTTTACTGCCCATCCCAGGATGGGCGGTGAAAACCTGTCACTGTGCGCATCATACCGAGCACTATTTCACCACTGATCACCCTCGAGGGAGAATACGATGAGTGTCGTACCCCAAAATTCCCAGGACTCGGCCTTATCCATTCACCGTCGACCCACCTCGACCCGTCCTCAACCAACCATTGGTCAAAGAAGAAAGCAAGGTCTGCATGCCACAGGAACCGGAGCCTTTTCACCGTCTCATCCTCTACGTCATCATGGTATCCGAGGATGGCCGGCCATTCTCGGGGCACGTCGCTACAGCAGCCTCTACAGCTCTTGACAAAACTTCACTCCTAAGGCACCCCCGGCGTCCGTGCCTCCTCTTGACCCTATAAAAGGGCAGGCAGGGGCCTCTACGAGAAAGGGTGAGGATGACGAATGACAAAAAGCCAGTCATCATCCCACCATAGAAGATCAACATCTCAAGCAATCTCCTTTGTACTCTCACTTTGTACTCTCTGAGACCTGGGATCGGCTCCCTCTCTCATAGCTTGTTTCCCTACGCAAGCACTTAGGTGCAAGAAAATACAACACCCCCCTCCCCGCTGGACGTAGGGCCTTCTTTTCCCCGAACCAGGATAAATCCTCGTGTATTCTCCTTGCATCACCATCCAGATTAGGGACACGCAGCACTGATTCCATTCCCGTTGGCCATGGTGATCTAGTTTGGGAGCTTAGAGTTCATGTCTCTTGGCCTCGGCTACGACATGGTCCTCCTCCGGCCCAGGCACCCGACCGACGGTGATCGCGAGCTCTCCCAATCTGAGGGAGCGCTACGCCGGTATCGCCGTTCTCGTCAGGCGCGCACCGTCAGGCGACGACAAGCCCAGCGCAACCGCTGTCATCGCATCGCGGAGGGCAATGGCATTCCTCGATCTGACGCCTCTCAGCCAGACGTCGACACGGATTTCCTCACTGAGGATCTGTGTAGGATGAGCTTGGCTGAGGGTGAGATGCCGATAGGGAGTCCCATCGCTCCACTGCCCGGTGCGGCACCACCAGCCAGTTTGACTACTGCGGTACCAAGAACGACGTCTTCATCAGCATTCCCGTTTGGACTAGATTCAGTTGCCGTTGCGTATGCTTCTTCTATAAGCACCAGCATGAGTGCTTACGAGGAACTCCCCGGACACCATCTACGTTCCACCCTTGACCTCGTCGCGTCCACACCAGCTTCCGAGTACCTGGACTCCACGGAGACCCCAGATGCGACTACTTTTTGACATCACGACCCCAGAGACGCACGCCCTCACATGCACCCATTGTACTACTATTTCGGCGCTCCAGACTCCGACTCTGCCGATGACACCTACGACCCGACTCGCGAGTGCTTCAATATCGATGGAGCTATCGCGTTGGATTCGGAGGATGAGGCAGCCGTTGGAGGAAGGAACACGCCACCTCAGGTTTAGCTCCCTGCTGCACGGGATGAGGCTCAATTCCTTGCGGACCAAGGAATGCAACTCGAGCAAATCCGTGAATTGCAGAACAGGCTCGACGAAGAATGAGAAAATCTGCGCCTAACCTCAACAAACCCTCAACATGAGCGCGCAGCACGCACACATGGCGGAGGAGCTCGAGAGAGAGCTCGCGACGTCAATCGTCGCATCGTCGAGGATCGGGCAGTCGAGCCCCCGGTTTTCGGTCGAGCCAGCCAGAACGTTGTCACGGCCACCATGCTCCTTCGTAACATGCCTGAGCCATCGAACCTCGAGGCCCGTCGGGCCCGTGATGAAATCCGAGGACTCCTTGAGACCGCTACCATGCAGTAGGCTGAGAGTTCCGCCTCGAGGCGACGCGGGCTTGCCTCGGAGCAGCCTGCGGAGCCCTCCCGATAGGAGAGAGAGGCCTCGGTTCATCCTGAGCACGCCCAACGAAACAAGGCGGCCTCTGTCTGTGAACACATCGTCGACAGCCATGAACCTTGAGACGCCCATGACAACATCACTTAGCGCCGGAGGCGCAAGTGTGGTGACGGTGCAGCTCGAGGCTACCACAAGCACAGGGGTGGGCGCTACGACAGCTCGGAGGATCGAAACCCTTCACCCAAGCCACCGGGCCCTCGGGTCTTTAGCAAGGCCATCCGTGAAACACTGCTTCCGGCTCGGTTCTGCCCCCCATGACTCTTACCAAGTATAACGGCTAAACCAAACCCGAACTTTGGCTCGCTGATTTCCGCTTGGCTTGTTAGTTGGGTGGGGCCACCGACGACCGGGTCATAATTCGACAACTCCCCATGTTTCTGTCGGACACCACTCGATCCTGGCTCGAGTACCTCCCACCTTGACAAATCCATGATTGGAATGACCTGGTGAGAGTGTTCGAGGGGAACTTCAAGGGGACCTACATGCGCCCTGGTAACTCATGGGATCTCTGTTGATGGTCCTTAAGTACCAAATATAGTTATTAAGTAAATAAAGAAAAGGATCCAAATGCAACCAACACCTAGACTTAGGGTTTTATCTGACAAAAATTCCATGAGTTTTGGTGTTTGTCTGTTTCTGCAGGGGGTTATCAGAAAATACGGAGGAAAGGCCCACACGTCGGGATTACATAGAGATAATAACGTGTTCACCGATTTTCTATCATCTAGAAGACTCTAGAAGCTACGAGAACGAACGGGAGGCCGAACGGGCCCGGAGGTAGGGCACCCGCCCTGCCCCCTAGGGCGACCGCCCTGGACTGAGAGCCAATCAGGCTCCGTCTCGCGGATTATGCTCCACCGACCTAAGGGATCAAGGAAAACCGTGCGATTAATGTCGGTTTGATCTGACGGCCCACGTTCACTTGAGAGGGCTATATAAGCAGGACCCCTGGCCCCTGGAGGAGGCACTCCCTCATTCTCAATTCTTCAAACCCTAATCTCAGGAGGAGAGTCTCTGATCAAGCCCTAGAGCCACCACATCAACTAGATCTCTAGTATAGCATAGCTACATAGGATTAGAACTAGAAGGAGTCAATCTTCGATTGGTTTCCGGATCTGTCAAGAGGATTCTTGGTAATTCCTTTACTGTTCTTCATTGTTCATCTTTGTTCTTCAATATTATGAATACAACTTTGTTCTATTTCAATATATTGATTATGACTATGCTCTACTTGTTTATGTTTGCGATTATATTGTTCTTAGTTTATCGTAGTTATACGCTTGGCTTAGTTAGATTGGAATTATATACATGTTTAGGATCGTATAGCGTTTATCCATCGGATCCATGGGTAAATGATAAATATTGTATAGGCGTGGTGCTTAGACCATATTTATCTGCGATTGCACCTTATATGTCGGATCGTGGGGTGGTCCGCGATGGTGACAGCTTCGTTGGTTCTTATATAGTCCCCCTCCCGTGTGTAAGGCAGGCAGAGCAACATTATTACAGGGGAGTGATTGCTATGTTTCTCATCTTCCTTGATAATATCACTATGCATGGGCGTAGTCCTTTCTCGCAATGATTGCCAAGTGTACTTGCACTAACTATGATATGCTAGACTTTATAGTTAAGAATAACTTAGGAAATATCCTTGTAGTTCGTCCTAATACCATGCTAATGACTTGCTAGAATATTTGTTGAGGTGCTTATCATTATTATATGTGGCTAGCTGATCAGATTAATTATCTTTGTCACCATTCATACTTTATCTATATTTTATGTGACACTTACCCCTGTATGCAAGAGATAGATGAATGCTCTCACTTATACATGCAATGATTGATACTCATTCCTATATTCCATTCCATAATCAACATTGATGTTAGTAATCCCTTCCCAGTGGTAAAAATATAAATAACGATACCTGGAATACTTCCCGGTTAAAATGCTACATCGGTATTAATCTGTGCGCTTGCAGATCTTATTTATTATTTATTTAGAAGAGCAGTTGCATATTTCAATACCGCGTCTCTCATGTCATGCTGGGGATGACAACTTGGCTTAAGTGGCATGAGGGATAGGTTCGGCATTTTTGGCGCCGTTATCAGAATTAGAAAACTAAGTCTACTTTTGGTAATGACGTTAAGAATGCCCAACAAGCATTTTTGGTGCCGTTGCCGGGGAAGGTTGATTTACTAACAAGGAATGAATATGGAATTTGAGTCATCATTCGCATCATTAAGTGATTGAGATCATCAATTCTCCCATACAGATTTACCCCTATATTTTTCCATTCTTATTGTTTTGCAGGGTGATGTATGAATAGAGGACATCTTCCAGAAAATTTTGTTGACAACCCCGAAGCATTAATCAGAGGGGCAAGAGCCAAGCTCAAGAAGTCAACACTTCGACGAAATACTTCATCCAATCTAGAAGACCGCCGAAGTTTCATCCGGAATTTGTCAACAGAGTTCGCAGCCATGGCGAACAAGACGATCCGCGAGTTCTCAGCTCCCACTACGGACAACATCCGCACTGGACCTGCCGCGGCCATCGACAAGAACTTTGAGCTCAAGTCAGGGCTCATCAACATGGTACAAGCCAACCAGTTTTGTGGGAAGCCGCACGAAGATGCAAGTGCTCATCTCCAACACTTCCTGGAGATTTGCAGCACATTCACTTTATTAGATGTTCCCAGAGACGCCATACTACTTCGCCTTTTCCCATTCTCACTATTGGGGAGAGCGAAGCAGTGGTTCTACGCGACGAAGGATAAGAACACTACGTGGGCACTCTGCTCTACGAACTTTCTGGCTAAGTTCTTTCCCATGGGCAAGACCAATGCTCTCCGTGGGAAGATTACAATTTTTCAGCAACAACATAATGAATCCGTTCCAGAAGCATGGGAGCGCTTTCAAGATTACATCCTAGAATGTCCCCATCATAGAATGGAGAGCTAGCTACTTATGCAGACTTTCTATCATGGGCTCATCACTAGTGCTCGTGAGACCATGGATGCTGCAGCTGGAGGCGCATTTCTATCACTCACCATACCACAAGCTACAGCCCTTGTGGAGAAAATGACGTCCAACCAAGGTTGGAACGAAGAGAGGATCCAAACATGCAAGAAGGGTGGAGGTATGCACCAGCTCAAGGAGGTAGACATGCTGTCTGCAAAGTTAGACCTACTCATGAAAAAGCTCGATGACAAAGCTGGAGACAAAAGAGAAGTCATGAACGTCTACGACTCTCACATGACTTGTGAGGAATGTGGAGATACTAGACACTCAGGCAATCACTGCCCTGAGATGCTTGAGGATGCAAGGTACATCAACAACAACAACAACTACAACCGTCCTCAACAAAATCAAGGTTGGAATCAACAGAGGCCTAACTACTCAGGTAATTATCAAGGTAATAACTCTTACAACAACAATAATAATTTTCCACCCCTGAGAGAGTTAGTGTCTAATCAAGGAAAGCTAATGGATAACTTGTCTAAGAAATTGGCATCCAATGATAAAATACTAGAAGACATAAATAATAGAATGGATAATTTCTCTACTGCCATCAAAAACCAAATTAGCTTTAATAAAATGATTGAATCTCAGTTAAATCAAATAGTTGCTGCTGTTCCTGCTACTAACCCCGGTATACCATCACAACCGGAAGGATTAGAATCTGCAAATCTTGTAGACATGTTTGATGCAGGTAACTATTGGAGTAATCCCGCTGTCGAAGTACATAATGACCTTCTGCCAGTCAAGAGAGGCGATCCAGGACGCCCCGTCATCCCGATCTCCATCGGCATGGTGGACTTCCCAGAAGCACTCTGTGACTTTGGCTCCAGCGTCAACATTATGCCCAGGGTACTCTATGAAAAATTCTTTACATATCCTTTATCAGAAACAACTATGTGTTTGCAGCTTGCAGATCGGACACTAAGCTTTCCTAAAGGAATATTAAAGAACATGTGTGTCCGAGTTGGTACCTCGTACGCTCCAGCTGACTTCGTGGTGATAGAGACCGGGTCCGATGAGAAGTCACCAGTTATTCTGGGAAGGCCATTCCTGAACACCTCGGGAGCTGTCATCTACGCCAGCGCTGCAAAGATCAACTTCAACATCAAGGGGAGGAAGGAGACGTTTTCCTTCAAGAACAAGATTACACAAATCCCAGAGCAACCCCAACATGAACCAAGGAAGAGGACCAACAAGAGGAACAAGCAGAACAAGAACAACCAAGGATGGACCGAATCAGCTAAGATGGTCACTGCAGTTCAAGGAGGTCAAGATGGTCGACTCAAGTCGCCATTCCTAATCAAGAAGGACGACCCAGGTATGCCAAGCATTGAGTGCTCAATCAATGGATACTCCTTTCAGAAGGCGTTCTGCGACACTGGATCAGGCGTCAACATAATGGCCACAGTCACCTATCAGCTCTTGTAGGGGACCATGCCCTTAAAACCAACATACACTCAGCTCCAGATGGCAGATCAGACATCCCGAAAGGTCGAAGGTATAGTAACCGATGTCCCTGTTAAAATTAACAATCATTTTGTCCATACAGACTTTCAGGTCATTGACATGGGAGACGACGAGTACGATCCACCCATCATCCTAGGAAGACCGTTCCTAGGCACCATCAAAGCAATCATCTACATTGGAACCGGAGAAGTCCATATGCATTTCCCCTCTGAGAAGGTACGCCGCTACTTTAATGACCCTAACTATATAGTTGAAGATTCTAAGCAGGTCAGGACAAGAAGAAGGCGACGTAACCGTAACCAAAGGAGGCAAACCATCAGGGACGTATGGGCAGACTATGAAGGAGAGGTCATAAGGCCCGAGGATACACAACAGGAGACCGAAGCATCAAGTCGGGTATGGAAGGCGAAGACAGTTACACAATAAGAGGAGGCGCTGCCGGAACCACCGTCTACGCCACCCAAATCCCAGGACAACTAAGAAGAAAAGAAGTCCTGTTCGGAGGACTTAAAAACACCGAACGCCGTGCCAAAAGGTAAACTTGGTAGTTATCATTTTCCCTTTAATTATTGCTTAGTTAATCATGTTCTTTCTGTCTTAAAAAAATGTTAAAAACGGTAAGCCCCATGTGAGTATGCGAGTGGCATAAAACCCATAAGTACATTCACTGTGGTGGCATAATAAAAAAAATATTTTTTTTCTATTCTATAAAAATGAAAATAAAAATAGAGAGTGAAATTTATCAAGGAAGCTCAAACATGATAAAGGCTAGATATTTATGCTAACGCTTAATCAAGTTCCACGAAGCTTTATTGTCTATTTGAGCTCCACAGAATTCAGGAAGACTAGCAGATGGAGGACATCCTAATCGCTGTCAGGGTGCTGCCGACATTCAAATACACCTCTGCACCTGCTAGCTACATCAGAAGAAATTACGTCAAGATCCAGCTTGGGGGAGAGCACCCCCATTTATCCCGATAAGTATTTTTATCTACATTTATACCTATGCTTTATTAAAATAAAAAGATGCATAATCATGAAAACCCAAATAAATATTTTGTGTTTATATATATTTGCTTAGTTTAATAAATAAATAAAGTAGCTATGCTAAACTGAATCTTGAAAATAAAACTCTAGCATGGATATGATGAATAGTTGCTCTGCCTAATTTTCAAATTTGTTCTCTCTCTAGTTTAGACATAAATGTTATAATTTAAAACTGGCTCTAAACCTGAACTAGTGGGAAGAGAACTTGATCTGAAGTCTAAGTTGTTAACGGATATGATATGGGAAGGTTGAGCTGTTGTTTATCTGTTCCTAGAGATGCTAGAATTCTGGAGAATTTTATCTTTGAAAATCTTTAAAATGTTGCATGATGAGTTCCTGTATGATGAGAGTTTAAATTCCTACCACAGCCATATATACATGCTTGTTAGATTAAGAGCCGCACTTTTACTACTTACTGCTTATGGGCATTGAGTGTGGTCAAGCTGTGTAGACCCTTAGGAACTTGTCATGTGGTTAAAATCAAGATTCACTTGCACGTTCACTCATACATGCTGCTTCTACTCCGGAAGTACGCATCCACATATATCCACTCATTTCCATCTCTAGATTCACCCAAAATTATTCTACTCCTGACCCGGGAGAGAATAGCCAAAAACATTATCTCATTCCTGTTATTCCCTGTGAAGTTAATGCTCAAGTCATTTCTACTACCACTTGCTATATTTTCAAAAGAGGGAGATTGCTCTAAAAAAACGAGGAAATAAAAAGGAGCAAGTGCTCGGAACCTCGAAGAAAGAAAAAGTGAGACGAGAGGTAAAAATGGACAAGTGTCCGACAGTAGAATTAGGGGTACAAGATACCCACCTGAGAGGAAAAAAAAGAAAAATAAATAAATAAATAGAGCATCTCATTCCCCTCAAAAGTTTTAAAAAGCAAGAAAGGTATGTATTCCCTCAAAAAGAGCATTAGACTTTTGTTATCACCATACACCACTCATTCACCACACATGCACATCTTGATTTGACTTATTGACTTGTTTCTCTGGATCCATGGTTTGACTATGCAATAAATGTTCTATGAGTATGTATACTATATCTCCCACCTATGAGCTCCAGATATCAAAGCCTTATTAGAGTAGGGTGAGAGAGAAGGCAATGTCACTACGCCTTATACCATAAATACCACATACTTTGAGAGAGAAGGCATATACCATTACTGCCTTGGTAAGGATCTAGAAATACCACAAAAGAGAGACCCGAGAAAGTCATACAAGGAATCTCTGAGTTTTATTTGAAAAATTTGCAAAAACTCCAGAGCTATAGCTGATCAAGAATAAGAGACATGGCGTTTGACTAGACCGTTCTATCTTTTAACCACTCAAGATGCAGGTGACGGTTGCAAGCCCCATGGTGAAAGGAAAAATGAGTAAGTTTTAAGTCTTGACAGTTTACTCTAACTCAGGGATGAGACCTTATTTGAAAGCATATGTACCGTCAACGTTCAAAGGCGTTGCAGCAACTTCTGATCCATAATGAGTCTATCCTTGCTCAGGGACGAGCAAGAGGTAAGCTTGGGGGAGTTTGTTGACGGTCCTTAAGTACCAAATATAGTTATTAAATAAATAAAGAAAAGGATCCAAATGCAACCAACACCTAGACTTAGGGTTTTATCTAATAGAATTCCACGAGTTTTGGTGTTTGTCTGTTTCTGTAGGGGGTTATCAGAAAATATGGAGGAAAGGCCCACACGTCGGGTTTACATAGAGATAATAACGTGTTCACCGATTTTCTATCATCTAGAAGACTCCAGAAGCCACGAGAACGAACGGGAGGCCGAACGGGCCCGGAGGCAGGGCGCCCGCCCTGCCCCCTAGGGCGGCCGCCCTGGACTGAGAGCCAATCAGGCTCCGTCTCGCGGATTATGCTCCACCGACCTAAGGGATCAAGGAAAACCATGCGATTAATGTCGGTTTGATCTGACGGCCCACGTTCACTTGAGGGGGCTATATAAGCAGGACCCCTGGCCCCTGGAGGAGGCACTCCCTCATTCTCAATTCTTCAAACCCTAATCTCAGGAGGAGAGTCTCTGATCAAGCCCTAGAGCCACCACATCAACTAGATCTCTAGTATAGCATAGCTACATAGGATTAGAACTAGAAGGAGTCAATCTTCGATTGGTTTTCGGATCTGTCAAGAGGATTCTTGGTAATTCCTTTACTGTTCTTCATTGTTCATCTTTGTTCTTCAATATTATGAATACAACTTTGTTCTATTTCAATATATTGATTATGACTATGCTCTACTTGTTTATGTTTGCGATTATATTGTTCTTAGTATATCGTAGTTATACGCTTGGCTTAGTTAGATTGGAATTATATACATGTTTAGGATCGTATAGCGTTTATCCATCGGATCCATGGGTAAATGATAAATATTGTGTAGGCGTGGTGCTTAGACCATATTTATCTGCGATTGCACCTTATATGCCGGATCGTGGGGTGGTCCGCGATGGTGACAGCTTCGTTGGTTCTTATATAGTCCCCCTCCCGTGTGTAAGGCAGGCAGAGCAACATTATTACGGGGGAGTGATTGCTATGTTTCTCATCTTCCTTGATAATATCACTATGCATGGGCGTAGTCCTTTCTCGCAATGATTGCCAAGTGTACTTGCACTAACTATGATATGCTAGACTTTATAGTTAAGAATAACTTAGGAAATATCCTTGTAGTTCGTCCTAATACCATGCTAATGACTTGCTAGAATATCTGTTGAGGTGCTTATCATTATTATATGTGGCTAGCTGATCAGATTAATTATCTTTGTCACCATTCATACTTTATCTATATTTTATGTGACACTTACCCCTGTATGCAAGAGATAGATGAATGCTCTCACTTATACATGCAATGATTGATACTCATTCCTATATTCCATTCCATAATCAACATTAATGTTAGTAATCCCTTCCCAGTGGTAAAAATATAAATAACGATACCTGGAATACTTCCCGGTTAAAATGCTACATCGGTATTAATCTGTGCGCTTGCAGATCTTATTTATTATTTATTTAGAAGAGCAGTTGCATATTTCAATACCGCGTCTCTCATGTCATGCTGGGGATGACAACTTGGCTTAAGTGGCATGAGGGATAGGTTCGGCATTTTTGGCGCCGTTATCAGAATTAGAAAACTAAGTCTACTTTTGGTAATGACGTTAAGAATGCCCAACAATCTCCGAAGCTGTAAACAGAAGCTGGGCGAGTCCCTCTGGGACTACATCCGGCGTTTCTCCAAACAGCGCACCGAGCTTCCCAACATCACCGACTCCGACGTCATCATGGCCTTCCTCTCTGGTACCACCTGCAAAGAGTTGGTCTGAGAGCTGGGCCGCAACACTCCCATCACTGCCAACGGTTTGATGGACATTATCACCAACTTCATCGCCGGCGAGGAGGCGGTTGGTGCCATCTTTGGTAGCGACCAGGACAAAGGGAAGCGCAAGGAAGAGGATCCCGCGGGCTCCAGCCGGGGCTCAAAAAGGAACAACAACAAGAAGAAAAAAAACTGGCAGGGCAAACAAGAGGCCCCGGCCAATGACCTCGTTGCTGTTGCTGATCGTAAGAAACCTCGAGGACCCCCCGGCGGGGGCATTTTTGACAAAATGCTCAAAGAACCGTGTCCCTACCATAAAGGGCCCACGAACCACAACCTCGAGGACTGCCACATGCTCCGGAGATACTTTGAAAGCCTAGGCATCAAGAAAGACGACAAGAAGGAGGATCCCAAGGGAGACGACAAGGACGAGGGGTTTCCCGAGATTCATGACTGTTTCATGATATACGGGGGACCCTCGATGCGCCTCTCAACACGGCAGCACAAACGGGAACGTCGAGAGGTCTTCTCCGTGCAACTCGTGACCCCCCCTCTTCCTTGACTGGTCCGAGGTAGCCATCACTTTCGACCGTGATGACCACCCAGACTACGTCCCCAATCCTAGGGTGTACCCACTCGTCGTCGATCCCATTATCACCAACACATGCCTCACCAAGGTGCTCATGGACGGGGGCAGTAGTCTTAACATCATCTATGCCCAGACCCTCGACCTTCTAGGGATCACAAGGACGCACCTCCGACCCAGCGTCGGGGGCTTCCATGGAGTCATGTCAGGGAAGCGAGCGGAGCCCGTTGGGCGGGTCGACCTGCCTGTCTATTTCGGCACTCCCGCCAACTTCAGGAAGGAAACCCTCACTTTTGAGGTGGTCAGATTCCGTGGGACATACCACGCCATTCTTAGACGCCCCTGCTACGCCCGATTCATGGCAGTTCCCAACTACACCTACCTCAAACTCAAAATGCCGGGCCCCAAAGGTGTCATCACTGTCGGGCCCTTCTATGAGCACGCCTACGAGTGCGACATGGAATGCGTCGAGCACGAAGAAGCCATCTTAGAGTCAGCGACCTTGGTGGCAAACCTCGACGGTTTGGCCAACGAGATCCCCAATCCCAAGCGCCATGCCAGCAACTTAGAGCCCGTGGAAGACGTCAAGCTCGTACACCTCGATCCCACCGACCTGAAAGGAAAGGCGTTGAGCATCAGTGCCACCCTCGATCCCAAATAGGAGGCAGTGCTCGTCGACTTTCTCCACGCAAACATCGACATCTTTGCGTGGTGTCCCTCGGATATGCTGGGCATACCCAGGGAAGTCACCGAGCACGCCTTGGAGATTCGAGCCGGCTCCAAACCGGTGAAGCAATGCTTGCGCTGCTTCGATGAGGAGAAGCGCAAGGTCATCAGCGAGGAGGTCCATAAGCTATTGGAGGCTGGATTCATCAAGGAGGTTCATCATCCTGAGTGGATAGCTAATCCTGTATTAGTTAAGAAAAAGAATGGGAATTGGAGGATGTGTGTAGACTATACTAGTTTGAATAAAGCATGTCCAAAAGTTCCTTTTCCTTTACCATGCATTGATCAAATCATTGATTCTACTGCAGGATGTGAAACTCTGTCATTCCTAGATGCATATTTTGGCTACCACCATATCAAAATAAAGGAGTCTGACCAGCTCGTGACTTCATTCATCACCCCGTTCGGCATGTATTGCTATGTTACTATGCCCTTCGGTCTCCGGAACGCAGGGGCTACGTACCAGCGATGCATGCAACACGTTTTTGGGAAACACATTGTACCAACCGTTGAGGCTTACGTCGACGATATCGTTGTCAAAACCAAGAGGGTCAGTAATTTGCTAAACGACCTCGACGTTGCATTCAAGTGCCTTAGGGCAAAGAACATTAAGCTCAACCCTGAGAAGTGCATCTTCGGCGTTCCTCGAGGCATGCTCCTAGGGTTCATCGTTTCCGAACGTGGCATCGAAGCCAACCCAGAAAAAATTGCTGCAATAACCAAAATGGGCCCTATCCGTGATCTAAAGGGCGTACAGAGGGTCACGGGCTGCCTCACGGCCCTTAGTCGCTTCATCGCAAGCCTCGGTGAAAAAGTGCTCCCACTGTATCGTCTCCTAAAGAAATCAGAACACTTTTCATGGACCCTCGAGGCAGATGAATCCCTTACAAAGCTCAAGGCTACGTTGTCCAACTCACCGATCCTCATCCCTCCGGGCACAGGGGAACCCCTCCCGCTTTACGTCACCGCAACGACACAAGTGGTCAGCATGGTCTTAGTTGTTGAGAGGGCAGATGAAGGACATACCTTGCTCGTTCAGAGACCAGTCTACTTCGTCAGCGAGGTGCTCTCGGAAACCAAGGTTCGCTACCCACAAATCCAGAAGCTGTTGTATGCCATCATCTTGACACGACGCAAACTTCGTCACTACTTCGAGAGCCACCCGATGACCGTGGTGTCTTCTTTCCCTTTGGGAGAGATAGCCCAGAACCGAGAGGCCTCGGGTAGAATAGCAAAGTGGATGGTCGAGCTCATGGGTGAGACCCTCTCTTATGTGTCATGCAAAGCCATCAAATCCCAGGTGCTAGCAGACTTCCTGGCGGAGTGGACCGACACTCAACTTCCTCTGCTTTAGCTCCAGGCCAAGCTTTGGACCATGTACTTCGATGGGTCGCTGATGAAAATGGGAGCAGGCGCGGGCTTGCTCTTCATCTCGCCCCTCGGAGTCCACATGCGCTATATAATCCAGCTTCATTTTCCTGCCTCCAACAATGTCGCCGAGTATGAGGCGCTCATCACAGGCCTACGCATCACTGTAGAACTAGGGGTCCGACACCTCGACGTTCGTGGTGACTCCCAGCTCGTGATCGACCAGGTCATGAAGAGCTCAAGCTGCCGTGATCCCAAGATGGAAGCCTACTGCGGGGAGGTACGGTGCCTTGAGGACATGTTTCACAGCCTCAAGCTCAACCACGTTGCACGTAGATATAATGAAGTCGTCGATGAACTCGTGAAAATCGCTTCTAGTCGAACCACAGTTCCACCTAACGTTTTCGTGAGAGATCTCCATCAACCGTCCGTCAACATCAGGGCAGACGGAGGGGCCGACGGACCATCACTCGATCCCCCACCTAAGTTAGAAGCCCCCTCGACCGGGGCTGAAGCCATGCAGGCGGAAGGCTCAACCCCACCAGCCAACCTCGAGCCCGACTGGCATGTTCCGTACCTCGACTATCTTATTCGAGGGGACCTCCCCTCGGATAAGACCGAGGCTTGACGGATCACTCGCCGGGCCAAGTCCTTTGTGATATTTGGCGACAACAAGGAGTTGTATCGTCGCAGCCCTACGAGCATCCTCCAACGCTGTATCACAAATGAGGAAGGCAGGAACCTGCTCAAAGATCTGCACTCGGGGGCTTGCGGTCATCACATGGCACCTCGAACCCTCGTAGGAAATGCATTTTGACAAGGTTTCTATTGGCCAACCGCAGTCTTTGATGCTGTCAAGCTAGTGCGCTCCTGCAAAGGATGCCAGTACTATGCAAGATAAACCCACCTCCCAGCTCATGCCTTGCAAACTATTCCCATCAAATGGCCATTCGCTGTTTGGGGGGCTCGACTTGGTCGGACCCCTTAAGAGGACAACTAGTGGCTTCACCCACTTGCTCGTCGCCATTGACAAATTTTCCAAGTGGATCAAGGCCCGCCCTATACTAGCATCAGGTCTGAGCAAGCTGTGCTATTCTTCACCAACATCGTCACAAACAACGGCACCCAATTTACTGGCAAAAAGTTTCTGGATTTCTTCGACAACCATCACATCCGTGTGCTCTGGTCGGCCGTGGCTCATCCAAAAACAAATGGCCAAGTAGAACATGCCAACAACATGGTCCTACAAGGCCTAAAGTCGAGAATATTCGACAAGCTAAACAGACACGGTAAAAAATAGGCCGCTGAGCTCCCCTCAGTCCTATGGAGGCTAAGAATGACGCCGAGTCAAGCCACAGGGTTCACTACGTTCTTCTTAGTCTATGGATCCGAGGCTATGCTCCCAACTGATATAGAATATGGATCCCCGAGGCTAAAAGCCTACAACGAGCAAAACAATGATGCCACAAGAGAGGACGCCCTCGACCAGCTCGAGGAAGCTCGCGATGTGGCTCTATTACACTCGGCAAGGTATCAGCAAAGTCTCTGACGTTACCATGACAAACACGTCCACAGACGGGACCTCAATGTCGGTGACCTGGTGCTACGGCAAAGCCAGAACAACAAGGGACGACACAAGCTTACTTCGCCATGGGAAGGGCCATACATCGTCGCGGAAGTATTGAAGCCCGGGACCTACAAACTATCGAATGAGAAAGGCGAAATCTTCACCAACACGTGGAATATTGAACAGCTACGTTGCTTCTTTCCTTAAAACCTCGAGGCTCTGTAAAATTTTTCGCAATCCCATGATAGAATAAAGAATACGTCGGTGTTCAAAGCATTCTTTCATAAAAACCAGGAAGGATCGACCCTTTTTCTTAGAGTCGACCCTCCCTCGGGGGCTGCAAGGGGGAACCCCCTACATATCCCCAAAAAACTCACATTTTTTCAAAAAACAAGAGAACTGTTACATAAGTCGACGAGGCCGCAAGCGTACCCTAAGGCTCAAGGGCTGCCAAGCCGCGAGATCACTTATGCCTCCGAGCTATGGTACCTCCACTCGCCCCCCACGCCAAGGGGTGCAACCACGCGCTAAGAGACCTAATAATAGTTCACAATTTTGAAAAAGCTCACGTCTAATTATTCCCGCTCGCTTCGAATCAAGTTCTTACACGATCCACGAGGCCGCAAACGCACCCTAAGGCTCGAGGGCAGTCGAGCCGCGAGATCACTTACGCCTCCGAGGCTATGGTACCTCCACTCGCTCCCTCACGACCAAGGGGTGCAACCGCGCGCTAAGAAAATCATGCAAGAATACGATTCAAGCGAGAAAGGGAATAAAAACTCGAACGAAAATGGACATTTAGTACAAAATTACATCTAAATGTTTCAAGGCCCCCGAGGCCATCACGACGCAAGTTACGAATATTAACTTATTTACATGGGCCTTCATGCCCAGGTTTGGCTCACATGCCCTCATCGTCAGCAGGCGGGACCACCTCGACCTCGAAAAACTTTGCAAGGCGACCCCCGGGCTCCTTAGCGGCCTCTATCAGGTTCAGGCAGGCTACTTCATTCTCCTCGTCAGTCTGGTCCGGACCCATGATGAAGCCATCGGCAATGAGGCCCATGTCATACTCGAACCCAGACCAAACGACCGCCATGGCCCTCTTCATGCCGTGATGCAGCCCACCTCGTATCTTCTCGCAGACGAGGTGACCCAGCGCCGCCATCCGACGGACAAACGAGTTCCCCAGCGCGTCCTCCTCGGTATCGGCATCGGGCTCGACCCCCAAGCCATCGCACACCGAGGTGATCGCACCCTGGAGCAGCTGAGTCCGCCTAGCCTCGGCCTCGAAGAGGTTCTAGAACGAGGTAGCTGTCGCCTGGGCCGCGTGCTGCTGCTTCTCTAGCTCTGAAACACAAACACCAAGTTAGCATAAGCCTGGGATCTCGAGGCCAAGGCCAAAACACAACAAAAGGTTTACCCTTAGCGTGGGTCTACCAACCCATGACCTCATCGCGCAGCTCCTCGCGCGCCTTCTCCGACACCTAAAGAGCCTCATCCTTGTCATGGACTGCTGCCCTCAACGTCTCAATCTCCCGATCGGTGCCCAAGAGAGCCTCGTCCCTCTCTCGGACCATCCCCTTCAACGTCACAACCTCATCCTCCAAGGTTCTGACATGAGCGGATGCCATCCCGATCTGGATGTTGAGGGCGTCACGCTGACCGCTGACTAAGGCGACATCCTCCTCGAGCTCCTTGATGCGCGCCAGCAGCAGCGCGAGGTCCTCATGAGCCTTGGCCGCCTCCTCCCGAGCCCTTGCTGCATCTTCATGCGCCTTGGCCTCGGCTTCCCGAGCCTGCGCCACCTCCTCCCTGACCGCTACATGGACGATGCGGAGCTCGTCCACCTCGGCGCTCTTCTGGGATAGCCGCTTATTGGCCTCCTCGACTAGAGCCCGTTGACGAGCAAGCGCCGCCCATACGCCACTCTCATGATGAATAAAGAGTCACTTGCGGTGAGAATGCTCCTTAAGCTCCTGACCACAGTTAAAACCTAAAGATCAGAACCAAGGAGAAAGGAAGGATAAAACGCAAGAAAAGACAAACGAACCCAGCTCACCTCAAAAGCCTCCGACATACCCCGCACCAAGGTATTTGTGACCATGCACAGAGACTGCACGGAGTGCTTATAGAGTCCCTCGATGAACTCCCAGTGCTACACCTCATCCTTGTCGTCGAGGGCGAAGAAGGGCTTGGCGCTGGGGTTAGACGCGTCCCTAAACTCGAGGGTTGACCGACCCCAGCGCGGGAGCTCCTCCTCTGCCCATACAAGCGCCAGCCCTGTGTAGTCGGGCCACTTCGCAGACGCCTCGACTAGGTCATCCCCCAATGTCACAGAAGTATCGGGCCAATCCGGGGCATCGACCATCTCGACGTCCGTCTTCTGCTTCCCCTTGTCAGAAGGAGGGTCGTCGATGGTAAGGTCAATTATGGCCAGAATCGACCCTTGGCGCGGGGCTGACGTCTTGACTGTTACCGCCACCACCTGAACATTGGACGGTGGCACGACCACCCCCCGTTCCGCCTCGACCGCCTGCTCCGTTGGCTGGTCCTGCTGCGGCTGCGGCTCCTCCCGTGCCGGTTGCGACTCCGGCTGCGCCGCCTCTTTGCCCACCTCTGGCGGGGCCTCCACCACGTCTCTTGACTTTTTGACATCCGCCCGCCCCGCGTCGCGGATGGATGTTTTGGCCTCAGCGGCCTCGATGGTCGCCTGGGTCATCACAGTCGACCCAGGCTCCGACCCACCAACGCCGGGCATCTTGAGCCTGGCACTGCCCGGGACTGCCCCAACTGGCTCTAGCTCCCACATGGCGTCACCAGGACCAGCGACCTCGTGGGCGCTTACTCCTGCCTTGGCGGCGGCCTCCCTCATCCTGAGCCACTCCATGGCAGCCTGGTACCTCGTGACCCAGGCGGCATCATCGGCAGGCGTCCGCATCATCAAGGCGACGCCCGACTTGAGCGCCTTGACGAGAGTCGGAGCCGCGAGCTCCACCTTGCGCTTGTGGCTGAGCAGCAAACAGACGCGTCAGAATAACGAGCGAGATTACCATTGATGGAAAGACAAGGTGAGGTACTTACCCAGATATGGGAATCAGGGTCTAGACTCTGGCCTCCCCGAGCCACCTGACGACATCTGTGAGGGCCCCTCCGTTGAGCCTCCTGTTGGCTGGGTGCTCCTCGGAGCCCGGGCTGACGGGGCGCCTGAGGACCTCTGTGCCGACGAGGCTATCTGGCCTCAAGTCATTACGCCCATTGATGGCGCCCTGGCCTCAGACGCCGACGTCGTTGCTCCGCCCATCGGCAGAGTCCGAGGCGATCAAACTCGCGGGCGCGGCACCACCGACCTCCCCTGCGGGACCCTAGGCGAGGTAGATCCCCTCTCTGAAGGCCCCGCTCGAGCCCTTTCCTCTGCTGGCTCTCCTTCCCCCTCGACGGGCGCCGAGGCTTCTCTCGATGCCTGGGAGGTCGACCCCCCAACGGGCTCCAGCAGGGGCCGCACGTCGGGAAGGTGCGCCAGAAAAGTCACAGTATCATACCGTGACCCGGTGTTGTCGTCGCCACTATCTTCATCCTCCCCCGAGATCGTCTCGGAGGGGGGAATCCTCGATCGGGAGACCCTCGAGGCTCTGCTGGTGGCGATGCTTTTTCAACGCCTCGCGCTACAGGGCCTTCTTGACTTGATGTTTCTTAGCAGCGTCCTTCTCTTCTTCTGGGCCGCCGAGAGGTGTCTCGCCTCTCGAGCAGCCCGATTCTCCAGAACCGGCGATCGTGACTCCTTGACCGCCGACAGATCCTACACCGAGGCCTCGACCAACTTAGTCGAGGGAACTGGGAAGCAAAGGGACCCAAGGCTGTCAAGAACGACGCATACCAGAGGCTCGAAGCCTTGAGTGGGGCGCATCAGGACCCTGTCGACGTCCTCCTGCTTGAAGCTTCCCACCATCCACCGTGCATGCCGGGTGACTTCATCAAGGGGGAGGGACTCGTGCGACATCCGACTCCCCTCTAGTGAAGCCTCCAGCGTCATCTCGTCGATCCAGAGTCGGCGCTGCATCAGCGGTAGCACCCTCTGGCGGTGGAACACGGTGGCCACCATTCCCGCCGTCAACCCGCGCTGCCGAAGCCTCCTCAATGCGTTGAGGAGCGGCTGCAGTTTTGGCTTGTCCTCCTTGATGACACCGTACGTCCAATTGTCCTCACGCGACATCAGGACCCAGCCGGAGAACCTCGGCAGCCGGTCGTCGTCGTTGCACAGGTAGAACCACCCGTCATGCTAGCCGCTATTCAATGAGATGAGCTGCGTCGGGATGTACTGCTCACCTCGACCCACCCAGACTTGGAGAGTGCAGCTCCCTGCATGCACCACGCGCCGCACTCCTCGCTCGCCCGCCTTCTTGGTGAAATGCTCCGCCTTGAAGAGGTGGAGCCACAGATTCCAGTGTGGCTGCATCCCCAGGTACCCCTCGCAGACCGCCGCAAAAATGGCAGCCTATGAGATGGAGTTGGGGGCAAGATGATGCAGCTCCACCTTGTAGTAGTGGAGGAGCACCCGCATGAAGCGGCTCGGTGGCATCCCGAGCCCCCTCTCATGGAAAGCCATGAAGCTTACCACGTATCCCTCCGGGGGCGCCGGCTCCCGGTGGTTGGACGGCAGCACCCTCCATTCCGGCTGGGTCCGGCTCGCCCTCGGTCACAGAAGACCGTCGCGGACCAACTCCTCCAACTTCCTCTCCATCACCAAGGAATGAGCCCACGCGTCCGTGGGAAGGATCTGGCTCTTGCCAGCCATGGTCATCGGAAACAGCGTGCGGCGGCCGCAGAGGAAGAAGTGACGGTGGCGGTGGAGGGCAGCTGAAGGGCACACAAGGAGCAAGAGGGCAGAGATGCAAATGGCCTGTAGGGGGTATATGGGACCTCGGACCTCACACTTATACCCTGATGGAAGGCCAACGGGCAGGCGAAAAGGTAGGAACAGTTTCCGCATTCAATGACCTTACCTAACCGCTCCCTCCAAACCCACAGGTAAGGGCACGTGTCCACCGTTCACTTCATAACCGTCGCACCACGCCGCCCACTACCGTGCCATTCTCGCTTCCACTCCTAAAAAGACGCGCCCCAAACGGGCCGGAAGGGGATCCATGGACGGATATTCCCAGACGAATGGGTAACGGGCTCCGAGCCCGATATAAACCTCGAGGGATCAAAAGCTGGCCCTCGACCAGGGTTCGATAGCTGCCCTCGAGTAACGGAGCCAGGGATAACTAGGGACGCGCCCATACAAGGCCAGGGCTTGAGCCACCCTCTCGAGGCACCCCCAGATGTATTCGAGGCTAGAAGAGAGGTCGATGGAGGAATCCCCTCGGAGGGAGGCATTGAGCCCCCGGATCCTATCGCAGGGAACCGAGATCCACACGTCTACTCTTTGGCATTTTTGAGAGCGCCTCCGTGGAGGCTAGCCGACTCCTACCAAATGGAGCACGGGCTCCCACTCGAATTCCCCGCTAACGGCTCACCGGAGACCGTCGAAACTCGCCCGACGAGGATAGTACGACGTTCCCCACCCCTCCTCCTTTTTTCTAAAGAAGGAGCATGAGGGTCGAACGATAAAAGACGGCCAAGACTCTGATCGACCTCGTGCGCGCGAGGCTCGGGGGCTCGACCGTAAAAAGCTAAACCTCAAACAAAAGAGGACAAAACACATCACGATGCAAGAGCATTCCTCGATATAATGTACTAAAGACCTCGGAGGAGTCAAAACACTCCACCGAGGCCTCGGGGGCTACACCCGGTGGGTGCACTCGTGCGCACCCACCAGAAAAAGCTATGGCGCTACGACTCCAGTTCATGACTCGCTGAGCCTCTGCAAGAGTGACCCACACTCACCCAAAGGCTCGGGGGCTACTGTCGGGTACCAAAACAAGGGGTACCCACCATCAACGATCAAAAGAAACAAACTCCTGAGAAAACCACGCCAAAAAACTCTGCCCACCAAGACAGAACGAACCAAAACAACGAACGGAACGCCTCAACCATGTTCCGACTCGCACGAGACTCGCTCGACGGGATGTCTCAACCACGTTCTGACTCGCACGAGGCTCGCTCAACGGAACACCTTGATGATCGAGAAATCTCCGACTCGCATGACCCTGGGTCGAGCCGGTCGACCCACCACACTCACCAACTCTGAGACAAAAGTCAGATTATTTAATGCAACCGCCAACCACTTCCTACCCTCATAGCTACAACAACAACTAGCATGGAAGCAGTACCAGTGTCAAATCTCACTTTTTACTACCCATCCCAGGATGGGCGGTGAAAACCTGTCATTGTGCGCGTCATACCGAGCACTATTCTGCCACTGATCACCCTCGAGGGAGAATACGACGAGTGTCGTACCCTGAAATTCCCAGGACTCAGCCTTATCCGTTCACCGTCAACCCACCTCGACCCGTCCTCGACCCGGCCTCGACCAACCGTTGGTCAAACAAGAAAGCAAGGCCTGCATGCCACAGGAACCAGAGCCTTTTCACCATCTCATCCTCTACGTCATCATGGTATCCGGGGATGGCCGGCCATTCTCGGGGCACGTCGCTACAGCGGCCTCTACAGCGCTTGACAAAACTTCACTCCTAAGGCACCCTCGGCGTCCCTGCCTCCTCTTGACCCTATAAAAGGGCAGACAGGGGCCTCTACGAGAAAGGGCACGGACGACGAACGACAAAAAGCCAGTCATCATCCCACCATAGAAGATCAACATCTCAAGCAATCTCCTTTGTACTCTCACTTTGTACTCTCTGAGACCTGGGATCGGCTCCCTCTCTCACAGCTTGTAACCCCTACGCAAGCACTTAGGTGCAAGGAAATACAACACTCCCCCCTCCCCACTAGATGTAGGGCCTTCTTTTGCTCGAACTAGGATAAATCCTCGTGTATTCTCCTTGCATCACCATCCAGATTAGGGACACGTAGCACGGATTCACTCGTTGGCTTAGGACCCTCGCAGGGCCGAACGCCGACACCAAGGATCATGCAAGGCTGATGTAAAGTGGGGTAGCTTGACCACATTTTGCATAAAAGCTTAATATGGATAAGTAATCATTAATGCTTAAGCGTCCAGTTAATTATCATTAACCTATCATCTATATTAGAACCTATACTAGAGCACTCACTTGATTAGGAGCAAACAATATTAACCATAGCAGGTATAAATTGAGGCAACATTTCCATCATCATCCAATTAACCATCCGTTCAATTTAATGGAATCTACATTGCCGCTGCTCAAGTCAAGTGCTCACTAACCGGGAGCGATGGCGATTCAAATCGAGTTCCTATCCAGTTGGAGTGGTATTTCTAACACTCACCGCGTAGGCCCTTGCTAGGGTCGCACAAGCCACCTTTCATACAATTTAGGAGTCGCGGGTTCGACTGATGCCGCATCCCCAAGGGCAACACTCTGCCAGGTGATAGGGACTCTAACCCCCTTGGTCTCACGCCAATGTCCCCAAGCACATCCTTACTTCCTCCAAGATGCGACCTACCATTCGATTCCCGGCCTGAACTGTATTACTCGGCTTCGCAGTCGGAACGACTTATCCGGCCAACTAAGTGTTAGACTGCGTTCAACATGACTCAAGGACGTACAACGAATCGGTCCTTAAACGACTCAGACGGGGATAGATCCACACCCAAGACCTCCATGCCTTGTTGCTTCACTATCGTCATCCCGCCTGGTCTCATTTCATTTTATTAACACATGGTTTCTTTCCAAGATAGCAACTATAGCCAACCATGCCATATATGAATATCTCTACATCTCACAGGTGACAGGAAATCACCTGACTTCTACCGCTTAAAGCAGGGCTAAGCATCTACTCGATCCTGGTCTACATAGGATTCAAGGTATGCTTTCTGGACAAGGATGGGATATCAATGCAGCAAGTGTTTTCATCCAACACCTATAACTTAATGCAACAATATATATAACATAATACTCAATTGCATTTCAGAAATTAGGAGGCTTATAATGCTCCGGGGCTTGCCTGGGATCCGACTCAAGTTAGAGTTTGTCAGGTGAAACCCGCTTGGCGAGCATCCCCCAATGTAGCACTTGTCCGATCCTTCTATCTTCGGGATGGGTCCGCCAACTCCATCTTCGGGTTTGGCTCCACATCAGGTCCTTCACGTGCTTCAGCTAACATCCCTAAATGAGGTGCAGCAATGCATATGTATGAATGCATAGAAGTGCAATAAACAAGGTAATCATACAAGCATACCCAAAGTTCACATAAGCACCTAGAGCTAATTAACTTAACCTCACTAAGGCATCACATAGACGACGGCAAGCACATCAATCAAGACACAAGTCTCATAAGATTACAGGGTACCAACCCAAGTACCCTCAAAGATGTAAGTCACACTTCAATACACAAGCATGGCAAAGTGAATCAAAGCACTAAAACTAAAATCTGTCACTTTCTGGACATATATGCATTAGCTCAGTAAATCAATCATAACTAGAGATCCCTAAATCCAAATGCCTTGCAAGAAGACATTCTGGAAAGCTTAAGAAATTGTCTACAATTCATTTAATATCAACTAAGCCTTATTCCCAAGTTTAATAGGTTAAAAAGATAAAACTACAGAATCTGGTCTGCTCCAAACAGGGAGCAACCAAATCTGGGACCTGACTTTAAACGTCTATAACTCAAAAACTACTTGACCAAATGCCACCAAATTTTACCACAAGCTAGATACATGAACTATATATAACTTTGATATAGACAAGATGCTCAGAAGACATCATTATCATGGGGTAATTTACATTGCCCCCAGAACTGTCCAGAAACTAATAATTGCAAGAAATAATTATTAACATATGTTGCAAACATATAATTGTGCAAAACCAACTTTTCCAACATTTCACACATGACTAATGAACACCAGAAAACATAGTGTCCATTCATAAATAAATTCTTTTAATACATTTTCTTAATTTATTTAGATAATTAGGTGGAATTATGAACACCTACCAAAAGTGCACAATAAATTCTACTAAACTTACAGTGGCCTAAATATGCTCCCAATAGTCTACTATCAAAATTTCAAGCCATTTGGACAAGTATATCAACCTCTATGAAAAAGACAAATAGTTATTGCAATAAATCATGTGAGAGCAAGTTAAACCTAAAACTCAATATTTTCTATGAACACATGGCCATAGTATGAATCAAAATGATAGATCAACATCATACTAAGGTAATAGAACAACATTTTCCATTTTATCATTTATATATTATTTATAAGCTATTTATCAAGCCATAAACAAGTTAAATCAATAACTTGATCATACAGTAAGCAATGACTATGAAATTTATACCATAGTACATACATAACATGACAAGACTACCATAAAAATTTCACATCATTTGGAGCATCACAGCATCAGTTATGCATTTCCCAAACAACATATGCAAGAAATGCCTAATTAGCAAGATTAAATCAAAACCCTAAGAAAACAGTGAACAACTAATAGGTTTAATATTTTTATTAGTTATTACATATTATCACAAGATTAACAGAATGAGAATCACTATTTTTGGATGTCTAAAACTCTAGATCTTGCTCTGGTCAATGTTTAAGGCATTTTTCAAGCTCTTTTCCAACTTAAATCAAAACACCAGAAAACTTCTACAAACATGTAATATTTTATGATTCTAATGCATAGATATTTTCTAAAGGTTTCGAAAAAGTCCACATTTACTATTTTTAGAGTTTCCTAGCATGAGATATGGATTTTAGAAGATGTAACATGAAATCTGAAATTCAAACTACTAAATTAACCCCTTAACCCTAGATATGCTAGGTGCACCCGGATACACACCCAAACTAGCCATTACTTACACCGACACGTGGGACCCACGGCTCAGTTGGCCCCGCTTGTCATATACATAGACAGAGAGACACAGAGGGAGACGGACTCCTTCTTCTACCTCGCGACGCCGAGCAGGGGAGGGGGCCGGACTCGCGGCTTCGACGAGGAGGTCACCGGCGGCGGTGCTAAGGGCGGCACAAGCTCCAGGGGGTCTCCGTGCCCTTGCTGGTGCCCCTGGCTCGGCCCAAGGAGCTCCATGGTGGCGCGGCCACGGTAGCAGGCGGCTTGCCGGTCGGTGGTCCACTGCGGGGGCAAAGCCGGTGAGGCGAGGAGCTCCGGAGGTGCGGCATGGCACGAGGAACATGATGGCGTGGTCGGTTTGGGTAGAGGGAGGCCAGAGGCGATGGAACGACGGTGGCCCTGGAGCTTGGCCGGTCGGCCATGGCAACGGCGCGCTCCGATGACCTAGAGCTTGGGCGAGCGTGCGCGTAGTGCGGAGCACGACGAGGCGGAGGCGGCAGTACATGTGGCTACGGCTGTGATGGCTCGGAGCTGCGGGAACACGACGGCCATGAAGCTTCGCGGTGGCTTCCATGGCGGCTCCATTTTCGCGAGCCGAGAGCGACGGTGAGGCAAGTGGAGGGCAGAGGGAGTGAGTGAGTGGAGCGAGATGGGGAGGGTGCTCGGGTGCTGCTCTACCCTGGTAGCAGGGCGTAGGGCGTGTGGCGGCATGGTGGGGTGCGCTGCCCTGCATGGTCGCCACGGAGGCAAAACATTGAACATGTTGCGGGCGACATGGTAGGTAGCTTGGGTTCCAGTTTTGGGCTATCTACGGACCAAATTTCATCATGGGCCTTGAAAGAAAGTTGCTCATTTCGTGATGCCCTACAATTCTTGTTTAAGGACCCTGGTCATTGGAGCAATGGATTAGGGAGTAATTAGACTCTAAGTTGACATTGTCGATGATTAATCTCAACTTCGGTGTTTACTCCAATTACTTGGTCAACAGTGGTCAAATCAATGTCAACTTTTGGTATATCCTACTCCAAGATATAAGCTCCAACCTTTACATTTGGACCTACTCAAGTTACTTAACAAAATTGGGAGAACGTTCGATGTCAACATGGTGACCATGAATCTTCGAAGTACTAAGAAACAATAGCTACATACAAACTTCAACCCATATTTTGACAAGCTTAGAGATGAATTCAGGCTTGGGTCCTTCAACAAAGTTTGTAGCATACAAACTAAACAACAACTTTTATTAAAGGGCCTTGGACTGGTTCAGCATGGTTAGGGAGATAAAGATTACCAAACATGTCAACTTATTGCTGTCAATTCAAGACTTAGAATAATTTCTGGACTTTGAAAAACAGTAGCTGATTCAATCTTGTGAGCTCTATTTGACTAGGTTAGAGCCCAAACTAACTCTTGACCATTAAACAAAGTTTGTTCTACACAAGATGCACTACAACTTTTGTTTAAGGTAAAACCTCATAACTGGTATAGAAGTCAAACTTTCACTTTGGTCAAAGTAGCAACTCGATAAAACCTAAACTAGGGTTTTAGGCCAATCGGGGCATTTTCTTGACATTTACTCAACATGAGCCCTTCATGACTTTTGTTGTAGAGTTCATCTAGAGTCATTTGGACAAGTTTGCAAGGTTTGGTTGATGATCTATAATTCCATTCACTTAATCACGCCATTCCAAGAAGGATATAACTTATCATTTCATGTGACTTTTTGATTCCAAACTTCATGAAACTTTTCTAGGGATCAATATAGATAGGTACTAAGGTGAGACACATGAATATATTGCAATAATACCATCCAAGCATATATCTTGAAAATGGCCTATATGTAAAGCAATGGTGCAACATCCAACTTTAGGTTAGGCTCATGTTTATAGATTCGGCTTTGACATCTTCATCACCACCTAACTTGCCATGTTTGAGCTAAAACTCATTCCTTGACTAGTGACAAACACCTAGGGTGTTACACCCAGGGGCCTTAAAACATCTAGATGTAAATATGTACTAAATGTCCTTTATGATCGAGTCTTTTGTTCCCTTTTCGTTCGGATCGCGTTCTTATGCGATCTTCTTGGCGCGTGGTCGCACCCCTTGGCATGGGGTGCGAGTGGAGATACCGTAGCCTAGAGGCATCGGTGGTCTCATGGCTCGACTGCCCCTCATCCTTAGGATGACCTTGTGGCCTCGTCGATCATATAAGAACTCGAATCGAAGTGTATAGGGACGTCAAACGTCGATTTTTTGAGATCGTATTCTTTTACAAGGTCTTCTTAGCACGCAGTTGCACCCCTTAGCAGGGGGAGTGAGTGGAGGTGCCGTAGCCCGAAGGCATAGGTGATCTCATTGCTCAACAGCCCTTGAACCTTAGGGTGCTCTCGCGGCCTTGTTGACTATGTAAAAGTTTTTTTGAAAAATGCGAGCTAAAATATGAGCTTTTTAGGGACACAGGGGATTTCCCCCTTTTTAGCCCCCGGGGGAGGGTCGATCCTGAGAAAACAGGGTCGAGCCTACTATTTTTTATGAAAGAATGCTTTGAACATGTACTCTTTATTTATTCACATGAGCGATGATAAAGGTACAAAGCCTCGAGGCTCTAGGGGTAAAAGCGATGTAGTTGTTCGATGTTCCACGCGTTGGTGAAGATTTTGCCCTTTTCGTTCGATAGCTTGTAGGTGTCGGGCTTCAACACCTCCGTGATGATGTACGGTCCTTCCCATGGTGGAGAAAGCTTATATCGTCCCTTGTTACTCTGGCTTCGTCGGAGCACCAAGTCACCGACGTTGAGGTCTCGACTGCGCACGCACTTGTCATGGTAGCGTCGGAGATTCTGCTGATACCTTGCCGAGTACAATAGAGCTATATCACGAGCTTCCTCGAGCTGGTCGAGGGCGTTTTTTCTTGCGACATTGTTGCTTTGCTCGTTGTAGGCTTTCAGCCTTGGGGATCCATACTCTAGGTCGGTTGGAAGCACGGCCTCGGCCCCATATACCAAGAAAAATGGAGAGAACCCCGTGGCTCGACTCGGCATTGTTCTTAGGCTCCACAGGACCGAGGGGAGCTTGGCAACCCATTTCTTGCCATGTTTTTTCAATCTATTGAAGATTCTCGGCTTTAGGCCTTGTAAAACCATGCCATTGGCACGCTCTACTTGGTCATTTGTCTTTGGATGAGCTATGGCCGACCAGAGCACACGGATGTGATGGTTGTCGCAGAAATCCAAAAACTTCTTGCCAGTGAACTGGGTGCCGTTGTCTGTGATGATGCAGTTAGGTACCCCAAAGCGATGGATGATGTTGGTGAAAAATAGCATGGCTTGTTCAGACCTGATGCTGGTAATGGGGCGGGCCTCGATCCACTTGGAAAACTTGTCAACGGCGACGAGCAAGTGGGTGAAGCCCCTTGGCATGGGGTGCGAGTGGAGATACCGTAGCCTAGAGGCATCGGTGGTCTCATGGCTCGACTGCCCCTCATCCTTAGGATGACCTTGCGGCCTCGTCGATCATATAAGAACTCGAATCGAAGTGTATAGGGACGTCAAACGTCGATTTTTTGAGATCGTATTCTTTTACAAGGTCTTCTTAGCACGCGGTCGCAACCCTTAGCAGGGGGAGTGAGTGGAGGTGCCGTAGGCCGAAGGCATAGGTGATCTCATGGCTCAACAGCCCTTGAACCTTAGGGTGCTCTCGCGGCCTTGTTGACTATGTAAAAGTTTTTTTGAAAAATGCGAGCTAAAATATGAGCTTTTTAGGGACACAGGGGGTTTCCCCCTTTTAGCCCCCGGGGGAGGGTCAATCCTGAGAAAACAGGGTCGAGCCTACTATTTTTTATGAAAGAATGCTTTGAACATGTACTCTTTATTTATTCACATGAGCGATGATAAAGGTACAAAGCCTCGAGGCTCTAGGGGTAAAAGCGATGTAGTTGTTCGATGTTCCACGCGTTGGTGAAGATTTTGCCCTTTTCGTTCGATAGCTTGTAGGTGTCGGGCTTCAACACCTCCGTGATGATGTACGGTCCTTCCCATGGTGGAGAAAGCTTATATCGTCCCTTGTTACTTTGGCTTCGTCGGAGCACCAAGTCACCGACGTTGAGGTCTCGACTGCGCACGCACTTGTCATGGTAGCGTCGGAGATTCTGCTGATACCTTGCTGAGTACAATAGAGCTATATCACGAGCTTCCTCGAGCTGGTCGAGGGCGTTTTTTCTTGCGACATTGTTGCTTTGCTCGTTGTAGGCTTTCAGCCTTGGGGATCCATACTCTAGGTCGGTTGGAAGCACGGCCTCGGCCCCATATACCAAGAAAAATGGAGAGAACCCCATGGCTCGACTCGGCATTGTTCTTAGGCTCCACAGGACCGAGGGGAGCTTGGCAACCCATTTCTTGCCATGTTTTTTCAATCTATCGAAGATTCTCGGCTTTAGGCCTTGTAAAACCATGCCATTGGCACGCTCTACTTGGTCATTTGTCTTTGGATGAGCTATGGCCGACCAGAGCACACGGATGTGATGGTTGTCGCAGAAATCCAAAAACTTCTTGCCAGTGAACTGGGTGCCGTTGTCTGTGATGATGCAGTTAGGTACCCCAAAGCGATGGATGATGTTGGTGAAAAATAGCATGGCTTGTTCAGACCTGATGCTGGTAATGGGGCGGGCCTCGATCCACTTGGAAAACTTGTCAATGGCGACGAGCAAGTGGGTGAAGCCCCCGGTTGTTCTCTTCAGAGGTCCGACCAAGTCGAGCCCCCAAACGGCAAACGACCATGTAATGGGAATGGTTTGCAGGGCGTGAGCCGGGAGATGGGTTTACCTTGCGTAGTACTAGCATCCTTTACAGGAGCGTACTAGCTTTATAGCATCGGAGACTGCGGTTGGCCAATAGAAACCTTGTCGGAACGTGTTTTCAACGAGGGTTTGAGGTGCCGTGTGACGACCACAAGCCCCCAAGTGTAGGTCCTTGAGCAGGTTCTTGCCTTCCTCGATTGTGATACAACGTTGTAAGATGCCCGTAGGGCTGCGTCGATAAAGTTCATTGTCGCCGTATACCACAAAGGTCTTGGCCCGGCGAGCGATCCATCGAGCCTCGGTCTTGTCCAAGGGGATCTCCCCTCGAGTGAGACAATCAAGGTATGGAATACGCCAGTCGAGCTCGAGGTCGGCTGGTAGGGTCGAGCCTTCCGTCTGCATGACGTCAGCCCCAGTTGAGGGGCCTTCCACCTCAGGTGGGGGGTTGAGCAATGGACTGTTGGCCCCCTCAGTCGTCCCGGTGTCGATGGAAGGTTGGTGAAGATCCCTCGAGAAAACATCGGGTGGAACCGTGGCTCGGTTAGACGTGATTTTCGTGAGTTCGTCGGTAGCCTCATTATATCTGCGCGCAACGTAGTTGAGCTCGAGGCCATGGAATTTGTCCTCAAGGCGCCACACCTCATTGCAGTAGGCTTCCATCTTGGGGTCACGGCAGCTTGAGTCCTTCATGACTTGGTCGATCATGAACTGGGAATCACCACGAATGTCGAGGTGTCGGACCCTGAGTTTGATGGCAATGCGCATGCCGTTAATGAGAGCCTTGTACTCAGCTACATTGTTGGAGGCAGCGAAATGGAGTCGGATCACGTAGCACATGTGAACTCCGAGGGGCGAGATGAAGAGTAGGCCCGCGCCTACTCCCTCCTTCATCAATGACCCATCAAAGTACATGGTCCATAGCTCGGCCTGAATCTGAGCGGGGGTAGCTCGGTATCGGTCCATTCCGCTAGAAAATCTACCAACACTTGGGATTTAATTGCTTTACGCGGCGCGTAAGAGAGGGTCTCGCCCATGAGCTTGACCGCCCACTTAGGTATCCTACCTGAGGCCTCCCGGCTCTGGACTATCTCCCCTAGAGGGAAGGAAGAGACCACGGTTACCGGGTGGCCCTCGAAGTAGTGCCGGAGCTTGCGTCGTGTTAACACAATGGCATATAGCAGTTTCTGGATTTGTGGATAGCAGACCTTGGTTTCCGAGAGTACCTCACTAATGAAGTAGACTGGCCTCTAAACAGGTAGGGCGTGTCCTTCCTCCGCCCTCTCGACGACTACGGCCGCGCTGACCACTTGAGTCATTGCGGCAATGTAGAGTAAGAGGGGTTCCCCCATGGCCGGAGGGACGAGGATTGGACAGCATTGCCTTGAGCTTGGTGAGCACTTCTTCGGCCTTGAGGGTCCACGAGAAGTGTTCTGATTTCTTTAGGAGACGGTACAAAGGGAGTGCCTTCTCGTCGAGGCGCGAAATAAAGCGACTGAGGGCTGCGAGGTAGCCCGTTACCCTTTGCACGCCCTTCAAATCTCAGATGGGGCCCATCTGAGTGATTGCAGAGATTTTTTGGGTTGGCCTCGATGTCGTGCATGGAAACAATGAACCCTAGGAGCATGCCTCGAGGAACACCGAAGACGCATTTCTCGGGTTGAGTTTGATGTTCTTAGCCTTGAGCCATTTGAACGTAATGTCGAGGTCATCAACGAGGTTGTTGACCCTCTTGGATTTGACTATGATGTCATCAACGTAGGCCTCGACGGTTGGCCCAATGTGTTCCCCAAAAACGTGTTGCATGCATCGCTGGTACGTAGCCCCCGCGTTTCGAAGATCGAAGGGCATAGTAACGTAGCAATACATGCCGAATGGGGTGATGAATGAAGTAGCGAGCTGGTCGGACTCCTTCATTTTAATTTGGTGGTAGCCAGAATACGCATCTAGGAACGACAGGGTTTCACATCCCGTAGTAGAATCGATGATTTGATCAATGCGTGGCAAAGGAAAGGGAACTTTTGGACATGTTTTATTCAAACTAGTATAGTCTACACACATCCTCCATTTCCCACTCTTTTTCTTAACTAATATAGGATTAGCTAACCACTTGGGATGATTAACTTCCTTGATGAATCCGGGCTCTAAAAGTTTGTGGATCTCCTCACCGATGACCTTGCGCTTCTCCTCGTCGAAGCGGCGCAAGCATTGTTTCACCGGTTTGGAGCCGGCTCGGATCTCCAAGGCGTGCTCGGCGACCTCCCTGGGTATGCCCGGCATATCCGAGGGACTCCACGTGAATATGTCGACATTCGCACAGAGAAATTCGACGAGCACTACTTCCTATTTGGGATCGAGGATGGCGCTGACGTTCAACGCCCTTCCGTCCAGGTTGGCGGGGTCGAGGGGTATGAGTTTGACGTCTTTTGCGGGTTCGAAGCTGCCGGCGTGCCGTTTGGGGTCGGGGATTTCCTTGGCCAAACCGTCGAGTCCGCAGCCAAGGCCACTGACTCTAAAATGGCCTCTCCGTGCTCGACGCACTCCACGTCACACTCATAGGCGTACTCATAGGAGGGCCCGATAGTGATAACACCCTTAGGGCTCGGCATCTTGAGCTTGAGGTAGGTGTAGTTGGGGACTGCCATGAACTTGGCGTAGTAAGGACGTCCAAGGATGGCGTGGTAGGTCCTGTGAAAACCAACCACCTCGAAAGTGAGTGTCTCCTTCCTGAAGTTCGCGGGGGTTCCAAAACAGACGGGCAGGTCGATCCGCCCGACGGGCTCTGCTCGTTTTCCCGGTGTTGGCATTTCTTAGCGTCACTACCAAGAATAGAATTAAAATTCATCCCCGGCAACGGCGCTAGAAATGCTTGTTGGCATTTCTTAGTATCACTACCAAGAATAGAATTAAAATTCATCCCCGGCAATGGCGCCAGAAATGCTTGTTGGCATTTCTTAGCATCACTACCAAGAACAGAATTAGAATTCATCCTCGACAACGGCGCTAGAAATGCTTGTTGGCATTTCTTAGCTCCATCCTTAAGAACGGGGTTGAATCCATCCTTAGCAACAGCGCCAAGAATGCCTCGGTCAATAGTAGTTGGATTCTACTAATCATGACCGTGATAGTTCCTTGTCCATTTTAGATTATTAATCCGCAAGCGCACGGAGCTATCATTGTAGCATTTCACCCGGAGAGTATTCGGGTATCGTTCATTTATATTTTTCCCATGGGAAGGCATTTGATTAAGATCCTAGTATGGATATGAACTTGGGTAATAATGTGATGTAAGATTATCCATGTTTAATGCAGGGGTAAGAACGGTGATATTCAAGATAGTGGACACACACATGGCATTCCTCAAAGGATAAATAAGAAAAGAAATAAAGAAATAAAATTCCTAAAGCGAGCAGGCATTGGTCTAGTATAGTCACATCATGACTAGTTGATGATCATACAACTTTACATAATTAGAATCAGGACTAAGGATGAAGCAGGTCAGGAGACCACTCGAGTACTGGTCTGCCAGCAACCTCAGTGACAATTTAGACTCCTACACCCCAATCGAACGTGGGGAAATACAAAGGATGGACAGGGCTGTCACCACCTACCGCCTACCCCTTATTCCGTAGAAAGGGACAATGCAATCACTTGTTCCTCCATACCCAAGCACCATGCTTGCGTATGCAGCAACTACCTAAATCCCCCGCAGTCCCCGACCCTACGGATCGACAGGTAAAGGAAATGGGCACACCTTGCGGCACGATGAACCGCCACCTCAACTTAGCTCTAATCCCGATTACATATGTTATATGATTTATTAAATATAAGTTAAGCATGTTATTCCCATGACACACAAACTATAGACTAGTTCATATATCAAGATCATAACAACAAAACTATACTCTAATTCATAAGTATGACTATAAATGTATAATGAGAGCAAGACTTTGGAAGAACTCATAATTCTATTCATACCCAAGAATGTCTTCTTCCAAGGAGCTAAGCTCTCCAAGGTAGCTTTGCCTTGCTCTAAAATAACTAAGTAAAGTAAAGCTACAACTAGGAAATAGAGAGTGAGGTAATGCTTGATGTGGTTGTCTGTGTTGAGTTGAGGGGCTTGGCTCTCTATTTATGCAGGGAGAAAGGCGGTGCTCCTCCCTATTCTTGGCGTGAGGCACCCTAGGAACCGACGTTGCATGCTTCCATGCCACTGCCAGAGAAAGATCGGGGGCGATGGCGGTTCCAGGGGGCCGGCCCACCAAGGGGCCCAAATGACCACCGCCTTTGTGAGGTGGACTCTGGTTGGGCTTGGAATACTGCTGTGTGGTGTTTTGCCCCGTTGGTGTTCCGATGTTTGGCGCCTTCTCCATTCTTTGCGCGAATCAACGTTGGAAAGCACCTTTTGATGGTTTATTCCATGTATTTGTCTTTGTGACCTGCAAAGTGATATACTCCAAATACATGTGGAACTCGGTTAATAGTAAAAGCATATGTGACCAAAGTTTTCTAATTCCTCCTTTTTATGAGCTTATTGATGGTCGAATTTCATTGTTAGTGACCATCAACAACTCCCCCAAGCTTAACCTTTGCTCGTCCCGAGCAAATGGCTAAGTATTTTGGTTGTTGATCAGGAGTTGCTACTATGCCTGATATAATTCAAAAAGTGTGATGCCTATAATAGAGTATTCTTCCACAATTCAAATAAGTTGGCATTTTATCCACCCTTTTTAACTTAATCCCTGTGGGGCTTATTGCTTTTCCAAGTCTTAGGCGGTTGCAAGATAGAACGGAATAACAGAATAACTAATCATTCATTCTTTGGTCAACCTTCTATCCGGAGGTTTTATGAGTTTGCAAAAAGAAAGTAAGTTCCTCAATTGATCAACCAACTCATTCGCTCAATGTGTATGATCCTCACCAAGGCATTTTGAGATTTTTGCCTTACTTTCCGTAGCCTACTTCTAAGGCTATGAGTGGAGTTTTGGGTAGGTATGAGAAGCGGACATACTTGTATCACATATATTGCTAAGTCAAAAACCAGATCCAAGGAGATGCAAGTCATACACTTTGATCAAGATGTGCAAGTGTGTGGAAAATTTTCCTATCCTATTTTTTTGTGTACTCCAATGTGGTCATGAATGTTCTCTCCTTGAAGACTGCCTTGGGAGTAGGGGCTATTCTTTATTCTCACTGGCGGGCATCAAAGTACCCATTGTTTTCTCTCTTTTTTTCAATACTTTGGAACCTTCATGTGTTCCATTTTTTTGCTATTTTGAGAGCTTCATATGTCTCGCTTTTTTCTCTTTTTTTGGAGTAGCCACATACTCTTTCTTGCCAAATGAAAATATTGGAGAGAAAAACTCATGTTTGATGTATGGAGTATATATATATTGGTGGATGGAAAAGGCATGTTTTTGCGTAACTCTCAGTGTGAGTGTTAGCATTTTATTTGTGGTGTGCAACGTGAATCTTGATCATGGGTGCATGACTAGTATCTCAACAAGGGTCACATCAATTTGACAAAACTCAATGTAAGTACAAGAAGCATATGACTGAGGTTTGTATTTGAATATTATCATATGGCCCGGTAGGAATTCATAATCATTGAGGAACTTTTGGTTTTGTCATTTTTAAAAGAAAACTCCGGATGTCAGGTTTCTCTTAGAACAAAATCATAGCATATCTTATTTACCATATCATATCTTGCAACAACTTAGAAAAGGATCATGCTTTTGCAACCTACAGGTTTCAAGTTTTTAGGATGAGACATTTTTAGCCAACAAACTTAAATCTTGGGGAATACTAAGTTATAACTTAGGCACAGATGAATTATAGACAGAGCAACTATTCATCATTTCAAAAAAAGAGAACTTAAGCATTCCTGAATCACATGAGGTTGGAAGAAAAAAATTTGTTGTTTTTTAAAAAAATTAATTTTTTTATTATTATATTTTTTGGAATTTAATTGCAGAAATTAAAATGCAGAAAATTTAAAATAGAAATTAAAGTGCGGAATTTAAAACTTACCTTTTTGGGGGTCCTCCCCCAAGCTTATTCGCTGCTCAAGGTCCGGGGTAAAAACCCATGTGACGCCAGAAGGCCTTCTGCTGCTCGTGCTGCTGCTGTAGTCTTGCGTTTATTTGAGCCATCTCCTGCTGTTGCTCCTCATGCTAGTGGGTCGTATTCTGCACATGAGTATTGATGGTGTTTTGGATATTACCTATGTGAATCTCCAGTCTTCCGAGGCGTCTGTTCATATCTTCCCATCCTGAGACTGAATGTCGTGGTGGTACGGGTGGGGGCATATCATCGGAGTCGGACGACTGTGCTGCCCATGCCCCGGCTCTGCTAGATTCTCCAGTCGTGTGTACTTGCGGGGTAGACACCCATCTGGGGTGGTGCATGGGAACAAACCCAGGCATGTCCCCTGTAGGGAACATCCTCGGAGGGAATGCTTGTGGTGCAGCGGAAGAAGGTTGTGCTGGAGCTTGTGAGCTGCTTCCCTCATTTCTTGCTCTACTCCTTGTTGTCCTACCAAGTAAAGAACCCAAACGAGCTTTCTCTTGTGGAATGAGCTCGAAGGTCAATGCAGGGGATGTACACAAACGAAGGCCTGGGTTAGGTAACGGGATTTTGTTTGCATACCCCTGAAAGAAAAATACAAGTTGTCCTTCCGTATTATGTTTTAAGTGATGTCCTTGCAATAAGTAATGTTCATTGATGAGTAGGCGTGGAGTTGAAATATAAGATATATCCTGATTTTCCAAAGCATTTACACCATTGGCAATACGAGTAATAAGAGATGTGCATCTTATGGCAGTGGAGAAACCTTTTATCATTATTAACCAATGGTCAACAATTTCATTAACAGGAGCAATTTTAGTCTTTCTTATTATGGCATACATTATTTTCAACTCATCACTGAGGACCTTATGAGTGTCAAATCTAGGGAACAAGGTCATGGCAATCCAGCGATGCATAAATCTTAGAGTGGGATGTTGGATGTTCATGTTGAGGGGTGATAATTTTCCAATTACATTTAGACCCGAAATTTCAGCCCAAAATTTATGACGATCAAACCCTTTGACAGCCGGATCTAAATCAAGCCTGCATCTAGTGTTGAAACCAATGTGTGTAGCAAGATCCCGCCAAGTGCAAAAATATTGTTTTTGAAAAAGGCGGAAAGAAATTCCCTCATCATGTTTTCTTAGCGAGCAAAGGAATTGGATGGTGAGAAGATGAGAACCTAATTCTTCTATAGGATCAATATTTTCCCACCCAATAGCTTTCTAGATGGAGATGAATTTGGCATCCATACCTATGGCTTCGAGGAAATCGGCATCATACATTGGTGTATGATTGAACTCGCGGTCTTTGACGAGGTGATATGCCTCCATTTCCCGGCCTCTCTCCAAGTCGAGGTGGGGTTCATCTTCTTCCTCTACTTCCTGAGTGTGGTGCACGTGCTCCTCCTCTTGCTCCTCCGTGTGATCGACTTCTTCATGCATCGGGCTCTCTTCTTGCTCGGTGTAGCGTGAGCTTGAGCTTGGAGCTTGATCCGACGATCTTTTTGGCCGCATTGGCGATGGTCTTCCTGAACCTACCCATGGTGAGAAACAAAGCAACACAAGCGAAAACTGGAGCGCGGGTTATGGGTTAGCACAAAAACAAACTTATGAACCCGTGAAGTGGCTTGAGCTTGGAATTTCTACAGGGCTAGTGTAGAGAAAACTTGTTGGAAATGCTTAAGAGAGATTGTGGAAGCAAGAGAGTGAGAGAGTGAGAATGTGAGAGTGTGAGAGGGGTGGTGTAACACCTCGAGTGTTATAGTGGCTAATTAATCTGTCATGTCATCATATTGCACCACAAAGCATCCATGATTAGGTCAACCATGTTATGCATTAACTAAAATGAGTTTACCTTTTTTAGGTTGGATGTGCTTTTCAGTGGTGTGACTCGAACCGAAAACCCTAATTTCGAATGTCACCGCAAATACTTAGTTTATGCCCTACTTAATTTGAGGTGTGTGATTGTGTTACACACTAGTGCCAAGTGTAGGGTATGAACTCAAGTACAACACGTAAAATGAAGCTCCAAGTTTGAGTTTGAATTGGAATCCAAAACTTGTCGCGAGTTTTTCCGATTCGAATTTAAATTCAAATTTGGGGGGTTATTAAAAGAGTTTAAAAAGTTAAATTGGTCAACCAAGAGTGGCATTTGGTTAAACATGTGATGAATGTCTAAATGATGCCCTTGGATGATGGTTTGATCATTAAATAATCACCAATTAAAATAGCAACAAGTTTCAAATTGAAATTCTTTCGAAAACCCAAAAATTCCAAAACCCTGATTTTACAACTTTTGAAATAATCCAAAATCTAAGCAAAATTTGGGAAAAAGTTTAAAACCAAGTTTGTAGAAATTTTCAAGGGCTACAACTTTGGTGTTTTGAGTTTTCAAAGTTTTAGTGTAAAATGTGGAGCAATTTTGACAAGAAGCAAATTTCAAATTTGTCCCCTTTTCATCCCCAAACTCAAATTTCAAAATGGAGGCAAAATTTGAAAATGGTTTGAATAGAAAAGTTGTAGGTCTTGGCTAGATGTACAACTTTGGTGTTTGGAGTTTTTGAAGTTTCAACATAAAATTGAAAGTAATTTCTAAATTACCAAATTCCTAAAAAGTGTCCCCTTTTGATTTTAAATTCAAATTTCAAAATCCATTTCGAATTTTAAAATGTGTTCAATATAAAACTTGTAGAGATTGAAATTCTAAAGATTTCATATATTGGGAATTTTTCAAGTTGCTACATGATTTTGGAAGTAATTTGGCAAAAACAGTTTGATTTCAAATTTGGGGGGAGTGCGGCATCGCCGCCGGCGAGACCGCCGTGGCCTTTCTGGCCGCTTCCAGGCGTCACCGTGGCCGTCAGTAGCTCCTAGACGTCGCTACACTTTTCTACTTCGTGTTGCCATGCTATTGATCAGCTTCTCCTATATAAACGACCGACGTCGTCGTCGTTTTCCTTTTCCGCCACCATTGCTGCTGAGTTCACCTGCCGGTGAAATTCACCGCCGTCCAGCCATCACCGTCCTCTCCATCTCTCCCAGAGCACCACCACGTTCTTGTGCTTCTCTGAACTAGCTTGCAGCCGCTCGTATAGCCCCCATAGCCTTAACCGCCACCGTCTTCCTCGGGTCCGGCAAAGTGCCGCCGTAGTCCACCTCGTCGTGGCCAGCCATCTCCACCGCATCTCAGCGCTTGCCAGCTACCCCACTGCACTCGCGGTGAGCTACTGATGCTCTCCATGCCGTTATTTTAGTCGTTACCGGCCTTGGTTACCGGGACGACGGGCACCGCGGTCACTGTGCCGCCATGGCCGGTGAGGTGCTCCCTCCAGGGGGTTTGTGGCCGTGCTAGATGTCTGAGGGTGTTCGCGGTGTCACGTAGGTCATGTAGGTCACGTTAGCTGAGCACCGTCTTGTCACCGGTGCCGTGGTCGCTAGCCGGCCACCGTGCGGGCATGGCCTGGCGCGGGAGAAGAGTGAGAGAGGGAGAAAGGGGATGATAGGCGGGGCCGAGATGTCAGCGAGAGAGAGAGAGCAGGCGAACACGCACGCGGGCGGGCCATGTTGCTGGGCCGACCCGGTCTGCTAGGCCGCGCGTAGCCGGACCGAGCCAGAGGGAAAGAGGAGAAACGGCCCGAGCGGCAGTTTTTGTTTTTCTTTTTCAAAAATATGAATAGTGTTATTTTTTATTTATTTCACTAGAATTTTTGTAGAGCTCCAAAAATAGTGAAAATTTTTGTGTAAGCTTTTCAAGGTGTAAACTAATTAGGAAAAATATTAAATGCTAAATTTGATTACTTTTTGCAAGTTATTTAATTAGCACAATTAAATGTTATTGGCAACTTCCAGGAATTATAGTAATTAAAATATTAATCCAAAAATCATGAAATTTGTTTTTGCACTGTTTTAGGCCATGATTAATCTATAGAAAAAGTTTAAGCTCATTTAGATGAAGTTTAATTTATTATTAATTATGCTCTAATTAATTAAGTGTTTAAATAAATGTTAAATTCATAACTTTAAGTGTTGTGTGCCCTTTTGATTGAGTGATGACCTTGGGTCACTAATTCTTGGTGATCTTTGGCGCCTTAATTACATGATTGAGTTCGTTAGTAGCGTGTTCTGTAAGAAGCGTTAGTGTTGCTTAAGTTATCGCTATTAGTTAGTAGGTTTTACTGTTTTGCGACTGTACCGCGAAGGAAAGTTGTACTCAAGTCATAAACCGTGGCATATCATCATCAGGCATCATGTTTATCACCGCATCATGTTGAAACATGTTATATGCTCGTGTAGTTCCCGCCTTCGAAGAAGTCGACGTTGTCGAGCAAGTCTCCGGAGAAGAGCTATCTTCGGTGGGTTTCGGACCGGAAGTCAGAGTTTTTGAGCCCGAGTTAGTCGTCTCGTCAGAGCAAGGCATGCCCCGGTGTATTTAAACCTTCCTTGAGTTTTACAAATTGATATCACTAGTACTATGGTTTATTGCATTAAGTAATTAGGAGTTGAGTGATAACCCAATTGTTGCATTATCATCCTTGATTATTGCGATATCACCCTTGGTACCTGTGTTTATTGAAAATGTGTAGTATGCTTCGCTATGCTTAATGAGTTAGGCTTTTTAAATGAAATGCTTATATGGCCATGATGGCATATTGGAGGAATAATGGAATATAAGAATGAACTTGAAGATCGGGTGGGTGGTTTGGCCACTGCTAACTTGCATTGAGAAATGAGTCTCAATGTATTGTTTCCGCCTTGTCAGTTAAGGACCGTTTGTTTTAGGCCCGCTTGTGTTTTGAGACTTTGCAACTAGCCTCATGGCTTGTTTAAGGCACTTCGTTTGTGTGTTTGTAATAAAGTTACTACTGATACTTCCCTACTACTGGTTTGTAATAATGTTGCTTAAGGTTTGAAATTTGGAAACTGTGGTTTGTAAACTTAAGTTATTGTAAGACTTCTGCTACTTTACTCTGATGGTATTTTGAATAAACTGTTGTAATATTGCAATACTCCTGTGATTGGATCCTGTTCGGAGGATAGCAGGCCTTTTAAGTTATGATGAACATAAGTACGGCTGTTAGAGGTCATTATGACGATGACAGATACATGTGGGCCATCATAATTAGAAGGTTCTGTGACAGCTGGTACCAGAGCATAATTACTGGAGTTATTGTGGTATTACTTTACAAAACTTCAAAATGATTTGGATCGAACAACTTGATTTTGATATTTTGGTCCAAATTGCTTTTGGCTTATCTTAATCCACTCTATGTAGTTTCCGTAGATCATGTTTTAAAGCTTTGTAGTGAAGTATCATGTTATATTGCCCTATGTTACAAATGTTATTGCATGTGTTACTTAAACTTTTCTGTTAGTTCGTAAGTACGGTGCATGCATCATGTTTAATTAACCTGCTTAAGTTACCTTCCCTTTTAAAGTGGTTTGGGTTAAGTAAGGTTCAATCCTGTTCATGTTAACCTTCAGATCCCTCCGATTTGTCCTCATCTTTCTAATTCTGTCTTGCTTCAGGATGGCACGTGTGAAGAAGACTCCTCACAAGAAAACTGGTCCGCAAGGAGTGCCTCGTCATCAGTTGGCAACCAGAGGTGATGGAGCGAGCAGTAGTTGCAATCTGAACCTAGATTCACAAGCAGAGGTCGCAAGGCTTATGTCAGAAATAGAGTGACTGAAGCGCAATATGCATTTTTGGAAGCAGTGCCAGAATGAGTCCCTAGAAAAGGAGACGGAAGCCAGGGCTCGTGTTCGAGATTTGGAACATTATGTGACACACCTGGAGCAGTACAATACAATCCTGCATGAGGAAGTCCATAGGCTACATGACCTGATGAATCCCAATCATCAGCCCTAGGCGGTAGAAGATGATGTCGGTGCCGTGGTCGTTCCTGGTGGAGAGGATAATGAGGAAGAGGATCCGGAAGAAGTTGAACCCATGTTGGAAACTGGGGAGGAGGCAAGTCACGTCACTGAGGAGAATGAGGATGGAGTGATAGTGATCAATGATGATGATGAGGAGTGAAGTGTCGAAATGGATGGTTATGTAATGTAGTAGTCTTTCCTGTTTTCTAAGAACCTTAGTGGGGTTGGTTTGCTTGCTTGTGAGCAAGTTCTTAATAAAAATAATGTAAGATAAGTATGTGGTGTGTACTGGTACTATACTAACTGCTTTTTAATTCAATAAAGCAATGTAAATAAGCATGGTTTGTGTACAACAGATGGACGGTACTAGAACTTCTCAGGCTGGGGACAATGATCCTAATCCCCCACCATTTCCACCTACTATAGCAGAAGCTATTGCAGTAATGGTCAATGCCACTACTCTGTGGGCCCAGAATCAGAATGGAAATCAGGGTCGTAAGGGCCGAAATAACGGAGGAGAAACCACTTATGTGGATTTCACCGATACCTATCCACTGGTGTTCTCAAAGGCCAATGAGCCGTTAGAGGCGGATGACTGGCTCCGAACTATGGAGCAGAAGTTCGATCTTCTCTAGTGCATGGAATATCAGAAACCCGTGTTTGCAGCGCAGCAGCTTAGGGGTGCTGCAGGGGCGTGGTGGGTGAATCTAGTCGTCGCACAGCCTGCTGGCCATCGTATTACTTGGCAAGAGTTTCATGATGCTTTCAGAGCACACTACATCCCAGATGGTGTCATGACAATGAAGTTAGAAGAGTTTCTCTCTTTAAAACAGGGAAACCAGACAGTTCTTTAGTATGTTGGCAAATTCAATCATTTGTCACAGTATGCAGCCGAGTATGTGAACACTGATGCAAAGAAGAAAAGTTGTTTCATGAGGGGTTTGAATACAAAGATTCACACAACGTTGATCACATGCTATAATTCCACATATCATGAAGTAGTCAAGGTCACTATTGCTTCAAAAGAGAAGTCCCGCATTCACAAAGAGTCCAAGAAAAAGAAGCAGGTGTTGTCCAGCTCATTAGGCGGCATTAAGAAGCGCCAAAAGTTTATCTACCACCCTTAGAATCATTTCCGCCCTCCTTATCGTCCGCCACAATACCAAGCTCGGCCGCAGACGTTTATCCGTCCTTCCGCAACCAAGCAATATCTACAACAGCCGAATGCCCCTGGTATTCAAAATCAGATCTCGCTAACCCATAACTTTCCCTGCTATAACTGTGGAAATCCAGACCACTTCTCAAAGGACTACCCATATCCAAGGCAGTACAACCCTAATTACCTAAGAGCTCCCGTACCACAACAACCACAGCCTCAGAGCAAGAGTAATAATCTGAATGTCCAGAAGGGTAAGGGTGAGAAGAAGAAGACGGGACGTGTATTCTACACCCAAGCAAGTGTAATTCCAGAGGGAGAACCTGTTATGATGGGTATGTTCCCTGTTGCTAATCATCCAGCAGTACTGTTATTTGATTCTGGTGCATCGCATACATTCATAAATCGCACCTTTGTTACAAAGCATGACATTCCAATTATGGGAACACAAGAGGATTTCTTTATTCAGTCGCCCGGGGGACGACTGTGTACTAAGGAAATGGTGCGTGAGGTACCTATAGAGTTAGGTGGGCATATATTTCCTACCTCAATGATAATATTACAGAATCATGATATAGATGTAATCCTAGGTATGAATTGGATGTACCAACGAGGAGCTATTATAGATGCACTACATAGAACTATAAGGTTGAACTTGCCAGATAATAAATCTCATCTTCTTATCCAACTTCCTATTCCAAAGAGAACAGTTGAGAGGATATGTGCAACCTCAGTGAAAGAAATTTGTGATATACCGGTAGTCTGTGAAATTTCAGATGTGTTTCTAGATGATCTACCTGGTCTGCCACCGGACAGAGAAGTAGAATTTGTAATTGACTTAAAACCTGGTACTGCCCCAATATCCAGGAGAGCTTATAGAATGCCACCAAATGAATTGGCCGAACTCAAGGTTCAATTGCAAGAGTTGCTTGAAAAAGGTTTCATCAAACCCAGTTTGTCACCGTGGGGATGTCCGGCTCTTTTTGTCAAGAAGGATCGAACTCTAAGGATGTGTGTTGACTATCATCCGTTAAATGAAGTAACCATTAAAACAAGTACTCGTTGCCTCGCATTGATATACTTTTTGATCAACTTGCGGGAGCAAAGGTATTTTCAAAGATCGATCTTCGATCTGGGTACCATCAAATCAAGATTCGACCAGAAGATATCCCAAAGACTGCATTTACTGTTTTGCGACTGTACCACGAAGGAAAGTTGTACTCGAGTCGTAAACTGTGGCATATCATCATCAGGCATCATGTTTATCACCGCATCATGTTGAAACATGTTATATGCTCGTGTAGTTCCCGCTTTCGAAGAAGTCGACATTGTCGAGCAAATCTCCGGAGAAGAGCTATCTTCGGTGGGTTTCGGACTGGAAGTCGGAGTTTTTGAGCCCGAGTTAGTCGTCTCGTCAGAGCAAAGCAAGCCTCGGTGCATTTAAACCTTCCTTGAGTTTTACAAATTGATATCACTAGTACTATAGTTTATTGCATTAAGTAATTAGGAGTTGAGTGATAACCCAATTGCTGCATTATCATCCTTGATTATTGTGATATCACCCTTGGTACCTATTTTATTGAAAATGTGTAGTATGCTTCGCTATGCTTAATGAGTTAGCCTTTTAAATGAAATGCTTATATGGCCATGATGGCATACTTAAGGAATAATGGAATATAAGAATGAACTTGAAGATCGGGCGGGTGGTTTGGCCACTGCTAACTTGCATTGAGAAAGGAGTCTCAATGTAGTGTTTCCGCCTTGTCAGTTAAGGACCCTTGTTGCAGGTGCGGTTCATGAACAAGTATGCTTTAAGCCTTGTTGCATGACCGTTGTGGCTGAAGAAAGTGACGACGAGTAGGCTGTGTGGCCTCTGGGCAAGGCACTTCATTTGTGTGTTTGTAATAAAGTTACTACTGATACTTTCCTACTACCAGTTTGTAATAATGTTGCTTAAGGTTTGAAATTAGAAAACTGTGGTTTGTAAACTTAAGTTATTGTAAGACTTCCGCTACTTTACTCTGGTGGTATTTTGAATAAACTGTTGTAATATTGCAATACTCCTGTGATTGGATCCTGTTCTGAGGATAGCAGGCCTTTTAAGTTATGAGGAACATAAGTACGGCTGTCAGAGGTCATTATGACGATGATAGGTACATGTGGCCATGTGGGCCATCATAATTAGAAGGTTCTGTGATAGGTGGAGAGCTCTTCTGGCCACCCTCTCCATTTATAGGAGCGAGGCATCTCAGAAACCGACAAGAGGCAACGGTCGGCAGCTATTGCAAAAGGTTCAGGGCCAACGGCTACCTGAGGGGGTGGCCGCCCCTGGGGCCGGTCAGCCCCACCTTGGCTTAGAATTGCCTCCTTTTTGACAGGGAGGTGGTAACGGCTATTTCAAAATTGGATCCATGGTGGTTTCGTCCAGATGCAAAACGGTCTTCTCGGAAATGATTTTTTTAATTATATGAAAAATTTATAAAAGTTGCAAAAATCATAAATGGTGATAACAAATTATTCTAGAGCAGAGAATGATTTTTTCATGATTGTTATGTGCAACTACTATAAAAATATTTTATTACTTACCATTTTGTCCTTGGTTTGTCGGGTAAGACCTCTCCTCTTTCATTGATCTGCAGCTGCATCATCATTTTTGTCGAGTTGCTCCGACTCATTGACAGGAATTGCAGCGGCAATTTGGGCTAATTGTGTTTCAATCATTTTGTTAAAGCTCAATTGATTGTGAATAGAGGAGGTTAACTTTTCTAATTTAGAATTAATATTTTCTAGGCTCTTATCATGATAGGCAAGTTTCTTTGTAAGGTTTTCATTTATCTTGGCTTGGCCTAGCACCAATTCTTTTAGCGAAGGTTGGTTTGAATTGTAATTCAAATTACCTTGTTGGCGGGATTGGTTGTTCCACCCATTATTACCTGGTTGGCGAAACCCGTTGTTGATGTAGGCGACTTCTTCACGAGTTTCGGGGCAATCATTCCCCGAATGGCCAACGTTCCCACAGACTTCACACGTGATGTGAGAGTCCATGGCCTGGACGGTGCCCTTCATTGCTTCTTTTTCTTGGGCCCATTCTTCCAACCTTTTCATCAAAAGATCCATTTTCGCAGAAATCATATCTACTTCTTTTATGGTATGCATACCTTTTTGGGATCTTCTTTCCTCCCCCTAGCTTTGATTCGTTACCATTTTATCGATGAGAGCCGTAGCTCCATCAATGGTGAGGGAGAGAAAAGCTCCTCCAGCAGCAGCGTCGATGTGCCCCTTTGACATAATTGTTAATCCATCATAAAAATTTTGGAGCACTAACCTGTTTTCGATGCCGTGATGTGGGCCGCATGAATGTAGTCTTGAAGCCTTTCCCATGCCTCGGGAATGGACTCCGTGGCACTCTGCTGGAAGTTGGAGATTCGTCCCCTCAGGGCATTGGTTTTGCCCATGGGGAAGAATTTAGCGAGGAACGCCATGGAACATTTGTCCCATGATTTGACAGCTTCCTTTTCTTTGTAGAACCACTATTTCGCCTTCCCTGAAAGGGAGAAAGGAAACAAGCGAAGCCTGATACTCTCTGGTGCGACGTCCTTGATGACGATTGTGTCGCATAGTTCAAGGAAGTGTTGGAGATGTGCGTTCACGTTCTCACTAGGCAAACCATGGAATTGGTTTGCCTGCACCATTATGATTAGACCAGTACGCAGTTCGAAGTTTCCATTCCCAACATTGACAGCGGGCCCAACGGGCACGTTGGCAATGATGGGAGTGGAGTAGTCGCGGAGGGTCTTGGCCATGATTGGAACGGTGGATGGTGCGAGAGTGACTGTTTCGACTGTTGGTGGAGTGGACAGGGAAGGAGGGACAAGGGTCCTCTTCTTCCTCAGGAGGGCTTCAGGATTTGAATGGTAGTTCTCTGGCAGGTCGAAACCGGTCATACACTATCCTGTTTTCATCCACAACACAGGGGAAAACAAGCAAGGTTAGCCTGCATAAACAATAGCTACCCTTACATGCATATTACCATGAACATATCATACTAGATCTTTTAATCAGTTATGCCTTCCCCGGCAATGGCGCCAAAAATGCATGTTGGCATTTCTTAGCGTCACTACCAAGAATAGAATTAAAATTCATCCCCGGCAACGGCGCCAAAAATACTTGTTGGCATTTCTTAGCGTCACTACCAAGAATAGAATTAAAATTCATCCCCGGCAACGGCGCCAGAAATGCTTGTTGGCATTTCTTAGCGTCACTACCAAGAATAGAATTAAAATTCATCCTCGGCAACGGTGCCAGAAATGCTTGTTGGCATTTCTTAGCTCCGTCATTAAGAACGGGGTTGAATCCATCCTTAGCAACAGCGCCAAGAATGCCTCGGTCAATAGTAGTTGGATTCTACTAATCATGACCGTGATAGTTCCTTGTCCATTTTAGATTATTAATCTGCAAGCGCACGAAGCTATCATTGCAGCATTTCACCCGGAGAGTATTCGGGTATCGTTCATTTATATTTTTCCCATGGGAAGGCATTTGATTAAGATCCTAGTATGGATATGAACTTGGGTAATAATGCGATGTAAGATTATCCATGTTTAATGCAGGGGTAAGAACAGTGATATTCAAGATAGTGGACACACACATGGCATTCCTCAAAGGATAAATAAGAAAAGAAATAAAGAAACAAAATTCCTAAAGTGAGCATGCATTGGTCTAGTATAGTCACATCATGATTAGTTGATGATCATACAACTTTACATAATTAGAATCAGGACTAAGGATGAAGCAAGTCGGGAGACCACTCGAGTACTGGTCTGCCAGCAACCTCAGTGACAATTTAGACTCCTACACCCTAATCGAACGTGGGGAATACAAAGGACGGACAGGGCTGTCACCACCTGCCGCCTACCCCTCATTCCGTAGAAAGGGACAATGCAATCACCTGTTCCTCCATACCCAAGCACCATGCTTGCGTATGTAGCAACTACCCAAATCCCCCACGGTCCCCGACCCTACGGATCGACAGGTAAAGGAAATGGGCACACCTTGCGGCACGATGAACCGCCACCTCAACTTAGCTCTAATCCCGATTACATATGTTATATGATTTATTAAATATAAAGTTAAGCATGTTATTCCCATGACACACAAACTATAGACTAGTTCATATATCAAGATCATAACAGCAAAACTATACTCTAATTCATAAGTATGACTATAAATGTATAATGAGAGCAAGACTTTGGAAGAACTCATAATTCTATTCATACCCAAGAATGTCTTCTTCCAAGGAGCTAAGCTCTCCAAGGTAGCTTTGCCTTGCTCTAAAATAACTAAGTAAAGTAAAGCTACAACTAGGAAATAGAGAGTGAGGTAATGCTTGATGTGGTTGTCTGTGTTGACTTGAGGGGCTTGGCTCTCTATTTATGCAGGGAGAACGGCGGTGCTCCTCCCTATTCTTGGCATGAGGCACCCTGGGAACCGACGTTGCATGCTTCCATGCCACCGCCAGAGAAAGATCAGGGGTGATGGCGGTTCTAGGGGGGCGGCCGCCCCTAGGGTCGGCCGGCCCACCAAGGGGCCCAAATGGCCACCGCCTTTGTGAGGTGGACTCTGGTTGGGCTTGGAATACTGATGTGTGGTGTTTTTCCCCGTTGGTGTTCCGATGTTTGGTGCCTTCTCCATTCTTTGCGCGAATCAACGTTGGAAAGCACCTTTTGATGGTTTATTCCATGTATTTGTGTTTGTGACCTGCAAAGTGATATACTCCAAATACATGTGGAACTCGGTTAATAGTAAAAGCATATGTGACCAAAGTTTGCTAATTCCTCCTTTTTATGAGCTTATTGATGGTCGAATTTCATCATTAGTGACTGTCAACACCTAGCACGACTCCATGGAAGCCCCTGACACTGGGTCGGAAGTATGTCCTCTCAATCCCTAGAAGGTCGAGGGTCTGGGTATAGATGATGTTGAGGCTGCTGCCCCCGTCCATGAGTACTTTAGTGAGGCGTGTGTTGGCGATGATGGGATCGACGACGAGCGGGTAGACTCTAGGATTGGGGACGTAGTCCGGATGGTCATCACGGTCGAAAGTGATGGCCACATCGGACCAGTCGAGGAAGAGTGGGGTCGCCAAGTGTACGGAGAAAACCTCTCATCGCTCCCGCTTGCGCTGGCGTGCTGAGAGACGCATCGAGGGTCCCTCGTATATCATGAAGCAGTCATGGATCTCGGGAAACCCCTCGTCCTTGTCGTCACCCTTTTCTTTGGGGGTCATCCCTCTTGTCGTCTTTCTTGATGCCTAAGCTTTCAAAGTATCTCCGTAGCATGTGGCAGTCCTTGAGGTTGTGGTTCATGGGCCCTTTGTGGTAGGGGCACAGTTCTTTGAGCATTTTGTCAAAAATGCCCCCGCCGGGGGGTCCTCGAGGCTTTTTGCGGTCAGCGGCGGCGATGAGGTCATCGGCCGTGGCTTTGCGCTTGCCCTGCTGGTTCTTCTTCTTCTTCTTGTTTCTTTTGGCGCCCCGGTTAGAGCTCTCGGGTTCCTCGTTCTTGTGCTTCCCCTTGTCCTAGTCACCACCAAAAATGGCACCAACCGTCTCCTCGCCGGCGGCATAGTTGGTGATGATGTCCATCAACTCGTTGGCAATGGTGGGGGTGTTGTGGCCCAACTCCCAGACAAGCTCCTTGCAAGTGGTTCCAGATAGGAAAGTCATGATGACGTCAGAGTCGGTGATGTTGGGAAGCTCGGTGCATTGTTTGGAGAAACGCCGGATATAATCACGGAGAGACTCGTCCGACTTCTATTTACAACTCCTGAGGTCCCAAGAGTTGCCGGGGTGCACGTAGGTCCCCTTGAAGTTCCCTTCGAACACTCTCACCAAATCGTTCCAGTCGTGGATCTGTTGATGTGGGAGATCCTCAAGCCATGCTCGAGTGATGTCTGATAGGAACAGGGGGAGTTGTCGGATGATGACTCGATCATCGGTGGCGCCGCCCAACTGACAAGCCAAGTGGAAGTCAGCAAGCCAAAGTTTGGGTTTGGTCTCGCTGTTGTACTTGGTGAGAGTCAACGGGGGCGAAACCGGACCCGAAGCTGGGTGTTTCGAATGGTCTTGCTAAAGACTTGAGGGCCCGGTGGCTCGGGTGATGAACTGCGATCCTCGGTGCTATTGTAACGCTCGCCCCGGTGCTCGTGGTATCCTCGAGCTGCACCGTCACCACATTTGTGTCTGCGTCGCTCGTTGATGCTGTCACGGGCATCTCGGGGCTCGCGGTTGTCGACGATGCGTTCACGGACAGAGGCAGCCTTGTTTCCTTGAGGTGTGGGCTCGGGATGGACCAAGGCCTCCCTTTCTTGCCGAGAGGCTCCGCAGGTTGCTCCAAGGCAAGCGCGTGGCGCCTCGAGGTGGAACTCTTGGCCTGCTGCATGGCCGCAGTCTCGAGGAGACCTCAAATCTCATCACGGGCCCGACGGGCCTTAGAGGTAGATGGTTCGGGCACGTTGCGGAGAAGCATGGCAGCGGCGATGACATTCTGGCTGGCTCGATTGAAGATCGGGGGTTTGCCTGCCCGATCCTCGATGATGCAATGATTGATGTCGCGAGCTCTCTCTCGAGCTCCTCCGCCATGTACGCGCGCTGCATGCTCCCGCTCGAGGGTCTGCTGAAGTAGGCGCAGGCATTCTCGCTCTTCGTCGAGCTTGGCCTGCAGTTCTTGAATCTGAACGAGTTGTGAAAGGTTGGGGTCCGCCCCGCGTGCTAGGGTGTGCTACGTGGGGTGGTGTGGCATTCCCCCTCCAGCGGCAGCCTCGGTTTCCGAATCCGACGTGATGGCCCCGTTAATTTGGAAGCACTCGCGGGTCGGATCCTAGCTGTCGTCGGCAAAGTCAGAGTCAGGGGCGCCAAAGTAGTAGTACGACGGATGCATGTGAGGTCATCGATTAGTGGAGTCATAGCGGTGAGAGGTGATCGCACGGAGCTCTGCACCAGGGGTCTCCGTAGAGTCCAGGTACTCGAAAGCTGGCGTGGATGCCACGAGGTCAAGGGCAAAACGTAGATGGTGCCTGGGGAGCTCCTCGTAAGCACTCATGCTGGTGCTTATAGAGGAAGCATATGCCCGGGCAGCCATGTTCAGCCCATACAGGAGTGCCCACGGAGGCATCGTCCCTGGTGTCGGAGCAGTCAATCCTAAACTGGCTGGAGGTGGCGCCGCGTCGGATGGTGGGGTGATGGGATGCCCCATCGGCATCTTCCCCTCAGCCAAGCTCATCCTACACAGGTCCTCGGAGAGGAAATCCGTGTCGGCGTCCGACTGAGGGGCGCCGGATCGAGGAACACCATCACCCCCCGCGAGGCGATGGTGGTGGCTGCACTGGGCACACGGTCGCCTGGCTGCACGAGCCCGACGAGAGTGATGGTTCCGGCGCAGCGCTCCCCCTAGCTAGGAGAGCTCGTGGTCACCGTCGGTTGGGTGTCTGGGCGGGAGGAGGACCATGTCATAGCTGTAGCCGAGAGACATGAACTCCAAGCTCCCAAACCAGAGCACCGTGGCCAATAGAAGTGGACATTCGGGGTCAGCCATCTAGAAAAATGGTCAGAAAACGATGTTGACACGCAGCGCCCCCTACCTGGCGCGCCAACTATCGATGTTCGGACCCGAGAGGGTCCTAAGCCGATGAGTGAATTTATGCTGCGTGTTCCCTAATCCGGATGGTGATGCAAAGAGAATACACGGGATTTTATCCTGGTTCGGGCAAAGAAGGCCCTACATCCAGCGGGGGGAGTTTTGTATTTCCTTGCACCTAAGTGCTTGCGTAGGGGTTACAAGCTGTGAGAGAGGGAGGCGGTCCCAAGTCTCAAGAAAAGGAAAAAAGAGTATATTGCTTGAGATGTTGATCTTAGAAGCTGGGGAATGTCTTGTGGTTTTTGTCCTTCGTCCCCCCTAGGAGGGTCCCCTGCCTTCCCTTTTATAGGGTCAAGTGAAGGCAGAGGAGTCGATAAATCCCTAGGGTGGTGCCTTAAAGGCAAAGGTTCGACGGGGGCTGTGGAGGTTGCTGTAGCGACGTGCTCCAGGAATGGCCGGCCATCCTTGGGGTACCATGGTGACGTTAGGGATGGGACGGTGAAAGACCATGGGTCCTGTAGCGAGCGGACGTGCAGGCATTGCTCTTTTGTTGACCGGCGATTAGTCGAGGCCGGGTCGAGCCGTAGCTAAGGGGGTCGACGGGGAATGGATAAGGCCGGGCCCCAGAAATCCCGGGATATGACGGTCGTCGTGTTGTGCCTCGAGGGGGCGTTGATGATGGAATAGTACCCGGCATGGTGTGTATAGTGATAGGTTTTCACCGCCCATCCCAGGATGGGCAGTAAAAAGCGGGATTTGACACCGGTACTGCTTCCATGCTGGCGGTGCTATAGTCATGTGGGTAGGAAGTGGTTGGTGGTTGCATTAAATGCCTTGATTCTAGTCTGTATGTAGGTGGGTGAGGAAGGGTCGACCGGTTCGACCCAGGGTCGTGCGAGTCAGAGATTTCCTTGGGGTCGAGGCGTCCCGTCGAGTGGGCCTCATGCGAGTCAGAACGTAGTCGAGGGTGCCACGTCTTCACACGTATGTGGTTTTGGCTCGTCATACCCGCGCGGACGAAGCCTTGATGTGGTTTCTCAAGGGGGCTTGCTCCTTTTAGTCGTGGGTTTTGGGTACCCCTAGTTTAGGTACCCGACAAATTGTGACTCCGTGGTGTTGTAAGCTTTTTTCCGAACTACTTGTGAAATGTAACATGTGATGCATTTATGTTGAATGATACGATCTTGGTTGTAAGCGAGTTGGTCTGAAATCCTTCGTGGTTTCGATTGACTACCGGGATTATATGGGCTCAAGTTCGAAAATTTGAGCGTTTCGGGCGCTTGTTTTTGTACTTGTGCTCTTATAATTTGGACGGTTCTGTTACAGCTCTCGGATACCGACTATGTTGACAGCATTGCCTGGTGATAGTCAAGGTATATCCAGGAAGTACAAATCTAAAACATGGTCTCGCTCCGTGGGACCCATGAACAGATGAGGTGTACGATACGCGTACTCAGAAGCAGCATTTTTTAGGCCGTATGGGAGGGCCTGGCAATCCTCCATAGGGACTTGGTACTCAGAGAGCCTGAGGCCAGGTGTAGGAACCGGGTGAAGGCGTACTGTACTGAAAGGTCTTGATGGCTAGAGGGGGGTGAATAGCCTTTTAAAATTTTCTACAAAGACAAGCTAAACAAGTTTATCAATACAACAAATAGCGAGATGCGAGTTTTGCTTAGCCTACGGGGTGTTTGCAAGCCACCTATCCAATTCACAATTCTAGTATAATGGCACTCAACCGCACAAGTCAAACCAAGAAGGTAACTACAACTTCAACTAGCAAGCTACACAAAAGAGCTACTCTAGCAAAGCTAACTAGCTAGCAAAGATAACTAAGAAAGTAATGCAGAGTTGAGTTAGGAGAGTTTCACCGAGGGGCGAAGTATTGAGCCAACCAATATGATCAACAATGAATACCAAGACAACCGAACACTGGGATCAATCAATCACAATATGAAAATGATGACACGAAGATTTATCCCGAGGTTCACGTGCTTGCCGGCACGCTAGTCCCCGTTGTGTCCCTCTTCACCACATGGTTCGGTGGCTAATCAGTCTCACACCGAGCCTCTTAAAAGGCGCCACAAGAACCTACCAAATGGCAAAAGGTTGCAATAACATGAGCAATTTACTAATGTTGCTTTGGCGCTTCGCCGAGGTAGGCACAAACCTCTTACAAACACCGGAGGTGGCCAAGAACAATCACCAACTCTTGCCAACGCCTCCAAGCTGCTCCAAGCCGTCTAGGTTGCGGCAACCACCAAGAGAAACAAGAATCCCGCAGCAAATCAACCACCAAGTGCCAACTAGATGCAATCTCACAATGCAAATGCACTTGGATCACTCAATCTCACTTCGAATATGCAAAGAAGCAAGAGAGATGAGTGGGAGGGGAGTTGCTTAGCTCAAAGTGCTCACAAGTATGTCAAATGTCCAAGAGAGAGCATTGAGCCGGCCAACGAGTATTTATAGACGTACCCCTTCGAATATAGTCGTTATGCACTTGAAACAGCCAAAGTCACGCTGACCGGACGCGCTGGTCAAACTGACCGGACGCGCCGATCGCACAACAGCTACTTTAGGGAACCACCGACCGGACGCGCTGCACGCAATGACTGGACGCACTGGAGAACTGACCAGACGCGCTGGTCAAGCCTGAGCAGCGCACAACGAAACAGCGACTGGACGCACTGGAGAACTGACCAGACGCCATAGTGCCAGCGTCCGGTTGGAGTCCAGTAAGCTCCCTGATCGACCGGACGCGTCCGGTCGACTGTGACCGGACGCGCTGCGCGTCCGATCAAAAAGCTGAAACACGCGCAGACGCTGAACACTGACCGGACGCGTCCGATCAAATAGAGACCGCGTCCGGTCACCATTGTGACCTCCGTTCGCCTCCGTTTGATTTCTGACTTCCAGCGTAGTGGAAAATAGGTGTTTCAATTCCTCGAAAAACGCCTGAATCCCGCCTCGCAAGCTCAGCGGGAGGGAAAGAGGACCCCAAACCCTCTCTACCGCTCAAACTCCACCACCTTCGCAAATGTGCTAACACCACCACGTGATCACGTCATGTGCGAGTGTGTTAGCATTTTCACAATCATTTTTCGAGGCGTTATTAGTTCTATCCAAATGCATATGATTATGAAATGCACACCTAGAGGCACTTAGGAGTTTAATAGCCGCGTCATTCCCCTCTTTATAGTACGGCTATCTATCCTATAATGTAACCACACCCACTAGGTGTCTTGGTTACTAAAACACAACCCTTAAGCATATACCTTTGCCTTGATCACGTAGGGTTGCGTCCAAATCCAAGTGTGGCCATCATGATCACCATGTCCATCTTGCCACCAACCTTGGAATGTACTAATCCTCATATGCTACATACAACTTAGGCATAGGATTAGTACTTAGGCATTGTCACTAATTACCATTACCAAACATAGGACTTTCAATCTCCCCCTTGTTGGTAATTTGTGACAACCCTTTCACAAAGATATTATGATAAAATTTTTTATTGAACCCATGTCACATTGTCCAAGTATATTACCATGTGTAAGAAGTATGGAATGTGATCATGAATTCAAATTGATAGCAATGGCTCCCCCTACATGTATGCTATATGTTTGGATTTAGGAAGCATACACGCTTAGATAGGAAAATATAGGAGCATTGACTATCAATAGGTGCTAAGTGTTTTAGATTATAGACCTTTGAAGCGTGATACCATTGGAGTAGCGATAAACACCATCTTAGCACCTTGTGTAGTTAGATACCACTTGGAAAAGCACAAACAAAACTAGAAACCTCGTGAGATCAACATTATAAGCAAGGCTCTAGTACCACTTTGAAAAACATGAAGCAAGAAAAATCTAACTACTTCCTATTCATGCTAGTACCTCAATACATCATTCAAATTATACTAGCAAGTCACCACACAAGCAATGTATCGGAGAAAAAGAAATGCATAACTATGCATCATACATATGAAGTGCACATAGAAATGCAACATTCATGTTTAAGAGCTTGCTCCCCATACTTGTGTGCTCAAAATTTTAGTTGTTAGTTGATCCCCTTCTTTTATCAATTTTCCCTTTAGGGTTTGATCCCCTTCTTTTATCAATTTTCCCTTTAGGGTTTTCTCCTCCTTTAGAATCTATCTTTGTGAACAACATTTTCTCCCCCTTTGGCACCAATGACCACAAGGGACTAATTTTAGATAGATTATCATGTTGAATTATGGGGTGAGGATCAAGTTTGTGATTCAACCTAGATTGCTTGCATAAATAAAATGCTTTGGTTTGATCCAAGGGCAAGCTTCTTCACACCTCACTAGAAGGGTTATCATGCACCATGTTGAAGCAAATATTTAGACAAGTGATCTAGATTAAACACTTAGGATCACAAGCTACTTAAACAAGTTATATGCTACCACTAGATCATACAAGTCATGGAAACAATAGTGGCACCATATAAACTTCAAATTCATTTGATTTTCATGAATGAGCCTAGAACATAAGAAATCATGACTAGATGCACTAAACATGTCCTTAGTATAGAATGTATGACATGTCAACCAATTATACCTTGGGGCTCGAAGGAGAGGCATGTCATATATGGGGTGCATCAACTCATGTTGGAGAAGTCAATTATGTTCAACTCATTCTTGAGCTTGTGAAATCTCTTCTCATCAAGTGGCTTGGTGAATAGATCGGCTAGTTGATCTTCGATGCCCACACTCTCAATAGCAATGTCACCCTTTTGTTGATGATCTCTAATAAAGTGATGACGAACATCAATATGCTTTGTTCTTTGATGTTGAACTGGATTGTTGGTTAGCTTCATGGCACTTTCATTGTCACATAGCAATGGCACATTCTTGAAATTGATTCCAAAATCCTTCAATGTTGCCTTCATCCACAAGATTTGTGCACAACAACTACCCGCGGCGATGTATTCGACTTCGGCGGTAGATAGTGCAATACTATTTTGCTTCTTGGATGACCATGAGACAAGTGATCTTCCCAACAATTGACAAGTCCCGGATGTGCTCTTTCTCTCCACTTTGTCACCGGCATAGTCGAAATCTGAATATCCAACTAGCTCAAAGCTTGCACCTTTGGGATACCATAATCCAACATCTTGTTTATGCTTCAAATACCTCAATATTCTCTTTGTTGCCTTCAAATGACTTTCTCTTGGTGAGGCTTGAAATCTTGTACACATGCATACACTAAACATCACATCAGGTCTTGATGCCGTCACATAGAGTAGGCTACCAATCATTGATCTATAAAGCTTTTGATCCACCATGTTGCCACTCTTGTCACTATCCAAACTTCCACTAGTGCCCATTGGGGTTGTAATGCCCTTTGCATCTTCCAAGCCAAACTTCTTAAGCATATCTTTAATGTACTTGGTTTGGCTCAAAAATGTTCCTTCCTTCATTTGTTTGATTTGAAGTCCAAGAAAGAAACTAAGTTCACCGATCATTGACATTTCAAATTCCTTTGCCATTATTTTCCCAAACTCATCACAATAATCTTGAGTGGTTGAACCGAATATGATATCATCAACATATATTTGCAACACAAACAAGTCTTTCCCGATCTTCTTAGTGAAGAGAGTAGTATCCACTTTGCCCATGACAAATCCTTTGGTTAGCAAAAAGTCCCTCAATCTTTCATACCATGTTCTAGGTGCTGGCTTCAATCCATATAAAGCTTTTCTCAATTTGTAGACATGATTGGGTTTCTTGTCATCTTCAAAACTGGGAGGTTGCTCCACATACACCTCCTCTTGAATGTACTCATTGAGAAATGCACTTTTCACATCCATTTGATATAGCTTGATATTGTAAGCACAAGCATAGGCAAGTAAGATCCTAATTGCTTCCAATCTTGCAACCGGGGCATATGTTTCACCAAAGTCAAGACCCTCTATTTGTGTGTAACCTTGAGCCACTAGTCTTGCTTTGTTCCTTACTACTATCCCATCTTGATCTTGCTTGTTGCGAAAGACCCATCTTGTTCCAATGACATTGTGATCACTAGGTCTCTCAACTAATTCACATACTTCATTCTCTTGAAGTTATTTAGCTCTTCATGCATTGCATTTACCCAATCCGGATCTCTCAATGCTTTATCAATGTTCTTGGGTTCTTCCATTGACAAAAAAGAAGAGTGAGCACAAAATCATGCCAATCTTGATCTAGTTTGAACTCCCCTTTGTATGTCACCAATGATGGAATCTAATGGATGGTCTCTAGCAATGTTGGTTGGTTGAAGCACTTGCACTTGATTGCTTGGATGTTGATGTTGATCATGAGTTGGAGATGATGAACTAGCCACTTGTTGATCTTGTTGCACTTGAGATGATGTACTAGCTTGATTTTGCATTAGAGACCCACTAGCTTATGTAATTGGACTTTGGAGCACTTGATCTTGCCATATCAATCAAAGTTATATTCTTCCTCTCAACTAGGCCATTGGATTGAGGTGTATACTTGGGCGAGAATTGATGCTTGATTCCAAGCTCATCACATAGCTCATCAACTCTTGTGTTTCTAAACTCACTTCCATTGTCACTTCTTACTTTCTTGATTGTGGTCTCAAACTCATTTTGCACTCTCTTGATGAACTTCTTGAATATGTCAAAAACATCACTTTTGTCCACAAGAAAGAATACCCATGTGTATCTAGTGAAATCATCCACAATCACAAAGCCATACTTGTTGCCACCAATGCTTGTGTATGTAGTTGGCCCAAATAGATCCATGTACAACAACTCAAATGCCTTGGAAGTACTCATAATGATTTTTAATGGATGAGTGTTGCCTACTTGCTTTCCGGCTTGACATGCACTACATAGCTTATCTTTCTCAAATGTGACATCCTTCAAGCCTCTAACTAAGTCATGCTTCACTAACTTGTTCAATTGCTTCATGCCAACATGACCAAGTCTTCTATGCCATAACCAACCCATACTTGATTTGGTGAGCAAACATGTTGAAAGTTGAGTGTCACTAGCATCGAAATCAACCAAGTATAGATTCTCATATCTAAAACCCTTGAAGATCAAATTGGAGCCATCAACACTAACTATCTCCACATCATCAACACCAAATATGCACTTGGAACCTAGATCACACAATTGAGCAACCGAGAGAAGATTGAAGTTCAACTTTTCAACTAGGAGCACATTGGAAATGCTATGATCATTTGAGATTGCAATCCTTCCAAGAGCCTTCACATCACCCTTGCTATTGTCACCAAATGTGATACTATCAATGCCACTATCATTTGATTTGAGAGAGTTGAACATTCTTGAATCACCGGTCATATGTTGAGAGCACCCACTATCAAGCACCCAATGCCTTCCTCCGGCCTTGTAATTTACCTACAAAAGAAATTAATGTTTCTTAGGTACCCATACTTGTTTGGGTCCTTGGAGGTTAGTAACTAAGCTCTTTGGTACCCAAATGGCCTTCTTCTTTGGACCCACAATTGGTGTACCAACAAACCTAGCATGCACACCTTTCTCACCCTTGGTAAGCACATAAAGAATCAAAAGGAATGTACTCCATTTTAGCATGAAACTTGTTGTTGTTCTTGTTCATTTTATTACAAATAATCTCTAGATGCCCAACTTGCTTGCATCTATTGCAATAACGACCATTGCTCTTCACAAAGCGAGACTTTGGAGTAGCAAAGGTCACCTTGCCCTTCTTGGGAGTATAGCCCAAACCCTCTTTGTTAAGAGAGAACCTTTGGCTACCCAAGCATTTTAGCAAGCGGGCATCCCCACCATAGGCATTGCCTAATGCGCGGGTGAGATCATTCACTTCTCTCTTGAGAGTCTTATTCTCAACCACAAGTGATGAATCACTAGTAGTAGAGATAGAGTTGGTTGTGGTGGATGATGATGAGCTACATGAAGCATTAGTAGGACCAACAAATAAAGAATCATCAATAATATCACATGTTAGTCCAATATCACACGTGATAATCACTTGCTCTTCCTTAGCTTCCTTCATGAACTTCTCCAACTTGAGGTCCTTTTCCTTGATGAGCTCAAGTAGAGTAGAGTGGGCTTCCATAAGCCTAGTGTGAGCAACTTCAAGGTCCTCGTGGTCTTCCTTTAGACACTCACGAGAGGCCTCTAGCTCATCAAAGGATTTCCTAAGAGCTTTGAGCTCTTGTTCAATTCCTTTGCACTCCTTACTCTTTTTGAGAGCAACAAGCTCCTCCATCAAGGCACTATTTTCATTGTTCTTGGCAATGAGCTCTTGTTCTAAGATTTTGTATTTCTTGGTTGTCCTCTTGTAGCCCTTGCTCATTTGATCTATTATGCCCAATAGATCATCCTTGGAGTAGTCCTCATCCTCCTCATCATCACTCCTACAACCATCACTAGCACAAGAATTATCATCACTATCATCATATTTTACCTTGGTAGGCTGGGCCATAAGGCATGTCGATGTAGTGTCAAAGATGGATGACTTGTTGGAGAGGGCGATGCTTGCAATGGCTCGCCTAGTGGTCCTCTCATCATCACTAGAGCTTTCATCATCACTATCGGAGTTGTCACTGTCCCAAGTGACCACATAACCACCACCCTTCTTCTTCTTGTTGATAGTGAAGCTCTTCTTCTCTTTCTTCTCCTTCTTGTCCTTCTTTTTCTTCTTCAACTTCAACTCCCCATCATAATATCTTTTGTCTTCATAGGGGCACTTTGCCACTACATGATCGGGGCTATTGCAATTGTAGCAAAAGCACCTCCTTTGCCTTCATGAAGTCCCTTCTCTTCCTTGCCCCATATCCTTTCTTCTTCATGAACCTCCCTATCTTGTGCACTAGGAGGGCCATGGTCTCATCATCAAATGGATCATCATCATCACTCTCCACCTTGCTCTTGCCCTTAGAAGATGAAGCCTTGAATGCAATGGGCTTTTCTTGCTTGACCTTGGTCTCCTTCTCTTCTACCTCATCTTCATCATCATTGTATTGGACATCGGTCATTATATCTCCAAGCACATCGGTTGGTTTGACCTTGTCCAATCCCTCTCTAAAGATCATTCTTCTCAAGGTGGCAAACTTCTTGGATAAGCACATCAAGAACTTCTGTGAGAAGTCCTTGTCCTCAACCTTCTCTCCAAGCCCCTTGAGATCATTGACAATGACTTGGAGCCTATAGAACATCTCCGGGATGGATTCATCATCCTTCATCTTGAAAGTGGAGAACTTGTCCTTGAGCATATATAGCTTGGCACTTTTTACCGTTGAAGTGCCTTCATATGTTTCTTCAAGCCTTATCCAAAGCTCATTTGCCTTTTCAAGATCTTTGATTTGCTCAAATACTTTGTCATCAATGGCACGGTAGATTGTGTCAAGTGCCGCCGTGTTGCCTTGTTTGTTGATGCGGTCATTTGGAGTGAGATTTTCTTCATCAAGAATGATGTATCCTTCTTTGGTCACATCCCAAACCTTCTCATGTATATTGCCTAGATATTGCTTCATCTTCCTTTTCCATTGATCAAAGGAAGAGACGCCATCAAAGAATAGAGGCTTGCCATTAACATGATTGAACATAACTTGAGCCATCTTGCACCGAGGTTGTTAAGCCTTGCAAACGGTGACCACGGCTCTGATACCACTTGAAAGGTCTTGATGGCTAGAGGGGGTGAATAGCCTTTTAAAATTTTCTACAAAGACAAGCTAAACAAGTTTATCAATACAACAAATAGCGAGATGCGAGTTTTGCTTAGCCTACGGGGTGTTTGCAAGCCACCTATCCAATTCACAATTCTAGTATAATGGCACTCAACCGCACAAGTCAAACCAAGAAGGTAACTACAACTTCAACTAGCAAGCTACACAAAAGAGCTACTCTAGCAAAGCTAACTAGCTAGCAAAGATAACTAAGAAAGTAATGCGGAGTTGAGTTAGGAGAGTTTCACCGAGGGGTGAAGTATTGAGCCAACCAATATGATCAACAATGAATACCAAGACAACCGAACACCAGGATCAATCAATCACAATATGAAAATGATGACACGAAGATTTATCCCGAGGTTCACGTGCTTGCCGGCACGCTAGTCCCCATTGTGTCCCTCTTCACCACGTGGTTCGGTGGCTAATTGGTCTCACACCGAGCCTCTCAAAAGGCGCCACAAGAACCTACCAAATGGCAAAAGGTTGCAATAACACGAGCAATTTACTAATGTTGCTTTGGCGCTTCGCCAAGGTAGGCACAAACCTCTTACAAACACTGGAGGTGGCCAAGAACAATCACCAACTCTTGCCAATGCCTCCAAGCTGCTCCAAGCCATATAGGTGGCGGCAACCACCAAGAGAAACAAGAATCCCGCAGCAAATCAACCACCAAGTGCCAACTAGATGCAATCTCACAATGCAAATGCACTTGGATCACTCAATCTCACTTCGAATATGCAAAGAAGCAAGAGAGATGAGTGGGAGGGGAGTTGCTTGGCTCAAAGTGCTCACAAGTATGTCAAATGTCCAAGAGAGAGAGCTTTGAGCCGGCCAACGAGTATTTATAGACGTACTTCTTCTAATATAGTCGTTACACACTTGAAACAGCCGAAGTCGCGCTGACCGGACGCGCTGGTCAAACTGACTAGACGCGCCGATCGCACAACGGCTACTTTCACGAACCACCGACCGGACGCGCTGCACACAACGACCGGACACACGAAGCTCGACCAGACGCGCTGGTCCCGTGACGGACTGGACACGCTGGTCAAGCCTGAGCAGCGCACAATGAAACAGCGACCGGACGCACTGGAGAACTGACCGGACGCCACAGTGCCAGCGACCGGTTGCAGTCCAGTAAGCTCCCAAATTGACCGGACGCGTCTGGTCGACTATGACCGGACGCGCTGCGCGTCTGATCAAAAAGCTGAAACACGCGCAGACGCTGAACACTGACCGGACGCGTCCGATCAAATAGAGACCGCGTCCGGTCACCATTGTGACCTCCGTTCGCCTCCGTTTGATTTCTGACTTCCGGCGTAGTGAAAAATAGGTGTTTCAATTCCTCGAAAAACACCTGAATCCCGCCTCGCAAGCTCAGCGGGAGGGAGAGAGGACCCCAAACTCTCTCTACCACTCAAACTCCACTGCCTTCGCAAATGTACTAACACCACCACGTGATCACGTCATGTGCGAGTGTGTTAGCATTTTCACAATCATTTTTCGAGGCGTTATTAGTTCTATCCAAATGCATATGATTATGAAATGCACACCTAGAGGCACTTAGGAGTTTAATAGCCGCATCATTCCCCTCTTTATAGTACGGCTTTCTATCCTATAATGTAACCACACCCACTAGGTATCTTGGTTACTAAAACACAACCCTTAAGCATATACCTTTGCCTTGATCACGTAGGGTTGCGTCCAAATCCAAGTGTGGCCATCATGATCACCATTCCATCTTGCCACCAACCTTGGAATGTACTAATCCTCATATGCTACATACAACTTAGGCATAGGATTAGTACTTAGGCATTATCACTAATTACCAACACCAAACATAGGACTTTCATGTACGTCCTTTAGGAGTAGCGGTGACCACTAGATTTGTATCAAGCCGTGTTGGATGGCGAGCCCGAACTGGTCGGGTAGATCTATTGTGGTGAAGAAGTACCTGCTCGGTAGATTCATTTTGGATCGAATCTACCAAAGTCAGGGTTTGCGAGAGCTTGTGGCCGACTTGATCGATAGCTTCAATCAGGTCGGTGTTGTTGATCACCCTTCCTTTGTAGTGGGGAAGTGGTCGACAAGTTGTCGGCGTGGTCGGAGCTGTTGCTAGGGTGGTCAGAGCCGTAGCCGATGAAGACGTGGTCGACGCAGATCGAATCTGCGCCTGCTCCGTGGTAGTGGTGGTGAAGCTGTTGACGCCGGTGGTCCAGGTGATCTGGCCAACGGTGAAGGAGAGACCGTTCGCCACGGTCACGGAGTCGGGGATGATGACCATCTTGCTCACCTGGGAAGCTGTACGCACACCCCCTACCTGGCGCGCCACTGTCGACGAAACGTGGTCGGCAGACTACTAAGGGGTATGCCCAAGGTAGTGATTTATCGGTAGACAGGTGCGCAAGCTACGAGCTAGATGGTGATGCAAGACACGGGACAAGGTTTTATCCAGGTTCGGCCACCATGAGGGCGTAATACTTACGTCCTACGTCTGGTTTGTATTGTTATGTATAATGAGATGTCTTTTGAGGGGGTCCCCTGCTCGCCTTATATAGTCCAGGGGGCAGGGTTACAAATCTGGAAACTAATCCTATTCAGTTACAATTGCCATAGCTGGCCAGATAAGGATTCCTATTCTAACCGACCAGGATCTTGCTTAATCTCCAAGTTTGCTTTCCTTCCTTGCGTGGGACGCCGAGCAGATCGACTGGGTCACGCATCATCTTCTGGTGGGCCGAGCCCTCTGGTCTGGGCCAGCCCAAGTCTAGCCGTAAGGGTATAGGTGTTAATACCCCCACACTAGTGTTCTTAGAAGCTCAAAAATCGAATTTGAAACAAAGGTCAACCCTTTTATTAAGTCGGCAAATCTTGGAATTTACGTTTAAAAGTACCATTTTTGGCGATTTATATCGGGCAAACTAATTAAAGGGTGCTTAATTATTTTGTCCCTGCCGGGTAGTATAAGGTTTATACTACTGCATAAGATGCTTGTTGGGTGAAATCAATGAGGCTTGGGTCTTTTAGAAATTGTGGCTAAGGTGCTAATGACTGTTAGCCAAGTTGAACTAACTTTTCCAAGTCTAAAAGAGCATTAGACAATTCTATTTTGGCAATTAAATTCTAACAAAAATACTTAAACAATATCTTCATGTTTTTATATTATTGGTTACTTCTAAGTAAGCACGTGAACATGGTACAAGTTGTAGTTGAGTAGAATATCACGTTGCCTCTTAAAAATTTGCCCGACTTTGCTTGAATGCACCGTGAACCCAGTGTAAATGCTTAGTTTGTGAACCGGCAATGTCAGTGATGAGGTTATGTTGGCATCATGGTATTTCTTTCCCCAGTTACCCGATGGTCGTGATGATGGCTTCACTGGATAGCTGGTGTGGTTGGCTTTAGGATGGTCGTATTGCTTGAACCTTAACCGAGCTGAGTTCAAGTTTTGGCTCGCTTCAAAAATCGTGCAAGCACACTGTTTAGTCGTTTGGCCCCATGGTCCGCGGTCACCGCGCATGCAATGCTGCTGGCACCGAGCTCACACCGCAGCCGAGCTGCTGCCACTGGCCCGTTCACGCGCCTGGCATGTGTCGCATGGCGCCTCTAGCCCTGCTTCGGCCAACCGGCTGGTTGTGGCCTGGCTCCCACTACTGCTCCGTGCACGCGCCACGATGGGATGGATGACTGCCGTGCCACGCGAGGGAACGAGCGGCGGCCATGGCCACCGGTACTTAGCTAACGTGGCGCCCGCTCCACCCTGCAATCTACCTATCACGTCGAGTTTCTGGGCGCTCACAACTGCTCGTCGCGACGCAGTTGATGATCCCGCTCATTATAGCGATGGGATGCCTCGCTGACCGCTAGCCGACGTCAGCAAGTCCACTTGGGGCCTGGTAGCTCCAAGTTGTGCGTGTCGCTCCAAGCTCCCACTGTCTCATCAACTGTAGCGTGCTCGCATTACCCCACTGATCGTAGCCACCATCATAATCTTCTCAGTCGCTCGCGTACCCACTCCCTGATCGTGTTGGCGCAGAGCCGCCACCCCTTCTCCCCTCCTACTCACCAAACTCGAGCTTTGTTGTGCAAGTCCTCACTCTAGAGAATAGCTTAGGAGGTCGCCTAGCCGTCACGTTACCCACAAGCTCGGTCTAGCCCTACTGGCCGCCAATTTGGTGATTTGCTCACCGCCGGCCGGATATGCTACTGTGCCGGTGAGGTTGGGTTAAGGCACAAATTGGTTCAATTGCTCGTACCCCTGAACTCACCTTGACCTCCTCCATCTGGTGCTTGCGTCTGTTGCCTAGGACGCTCACAGGAGATACGGTGACGCGACCATGGCTGTCTTGGAGCGTTGCCACCATGCTCGGGCTCACGTGGCCAGGTCACCTGATCCTCCCCAGCTTCAACTGCCACCACAGCGTGGACCGCAGTAAGCTCCGGGTGCTTCCCCGCCACCGCTACCCCTCCGTTAGCACGTAGGTCCACCGGAATAGTCATGCCGCCGTGCGGATCGGCCAGCGTCGAGGATAGGCTATAGTAGCGCATCGTTAAGTTCCTTTCCGCTTCGTACAGTCGCGCGTTGATCCGTAGGTACTCATTGGCTTAGTAGATGTGCTCGCGGGACCCTATATGGGCCGGCGTGGTCACGCCGTGCCGGCTGGAGCCATGCTAGCGCGCACAGGCGCACCGAGGACTCCATCGTTGCAAAGACGACTTTTTCTAGGGTGCTCGGTGCAATGCTTGTCTCGTGTGAAATAGTGCTCTGAACCGTTGCCGTATAGCCTGCTAATCATGGGGCTAGGTTGCAAAAGTTGCGCAGCAGATATGTGGCGGGCCGGTTGGGCCAGTCTGCTGCTGCGTGGGACGCGTTCCGCGCGGGTCGCTTTGGCTGCTGGGCCGAATGGTTGCCGCTGGCCCTTCCTGTTTTATAAAACATTTCCTAATTTGGTTTTTAGGGCAAACTTGTAAAATCAATATAAATTTGTGTAGATGCCCAAAAATGGTGAAACCAATTTTGTTAAGTTCCTAAAATCATGATCTATCTATTAGTGTATTTGGTTCATCTAGTTTTAAAATGTTTCTAGGGTTGCTCTAATTATTTTAAAATGTTTAATATTGTTAAAATGTGAACTTGTGGGAATTTTTGGGGAGAAAATGGTGATAGTGTTGACTTTGAAAATTTTATAGTAAATCCCTAATATTATTAGCTACTCCCTGGAATTTTTGTGGCTTCATAATAATTAATTTGTTAGGGTAGCTAATGAACCCTAATTTGAATACATGTATTTAATCGATAAAATGATAAAGCAACACCTCGGTTTGTATAACAAAACATTTGTTGGAAAATAATGTCTCATCTGACATCATAGGTACGTAGCCTAGTACGTTAACCATTAGAGCTCGCTCGTTAGTTAAGAGGCGTAACCGTATCTTAATAGTTACGATTGCCGTTGATTATTTACGTCTCTGCGTTGTATCCACGTATATCATGATAGGAACAATGATGGACCATGGAGTTGATCGAAGTAGCAGAAAAGATGGTGCCTTGATGATCATGTTGTCCAGATGGAATACTAACTTTTGGTTATATCTTACCCAGGCAAGCCCCGGTGCATAACCCCTATCATTCTGCACTTTATTTTATGCTTGTGCATTAAGTTTTAAGGAGTTGAATGAGATCTACTTGCATATATATCCTACCCTATGAGTCTCACTAGTATGACAAGATCATGTAGCTTGCTATGCTATAGGATCCTGGTAGAAGCCGAGTGATTGTCTGTCACTCGCGAGAGATAGGAAATATATTATTGTTACTATTATCATGTTACTATCACATGGAATAGATATGTATAATAATTGGAGACCGGACGGGACTGTACTTGGAATTGGATGTGGACTTGGTTGGGCAATCCGAGCGAGGCTCTGATAGCATCTGTCCTGCCTGTGTCGATTGAGGACCATCCGTTGCTGTGAATGGTAGTCAGGTCATAGACTTATTATCCTAAGCATATACTTGCTTATGGGAGCGAAAAGACTTATTACTCTCTTTTCATGGGTTCCGGCTCTTTCTGGACCGACTGTTAGGGGTGGATTATTGGGAGGAGGTCTAAGCACCGCACTGAGCCCGAGCCTCAAATGTTGGGGGCTTGGATTCCTAGTTTGGACGAAGACCTAGACCCCTAGACAGGAGTAGAATGGGTTGGTCTTGTCTGTGCCCGGGTACAGATGAGGCGGGGGTTTTGGGGTACCTAGCTGGGATACATTGATTCGTGAATCACCGTTTCTACGTGACGGTACGACTTAGCTATGGTCTAGCACCGTAGTAATAACTGGAACATGAAAGATGATAAAATAGTTCTGATTGTTCAACCCTTGCTAGAAAAGTAGCATAGGCGCTTACATAGAATGGTTGGTTAATGAACAAATGATGACTACTAATAAAAGTTGAATATAAGGATGCACATTTAGTAATGCTTTCTGCAAATGCAATGAACTCACAAGCCAAATAGTCTTGCATATCCTTGGAGTCTTTTATTTTCTTCTGTCTGGTAAGTTTTGCTGAGTACAATCGAGTACTTAGGGTTTTATTCCCCCTATTGCAGGTGCCAGGTGGATGCTAGAGCTGACTCTTGTGTGTGGAAACCTCCTGGTGGGTTCAGAGATTATTCCTTTCACGCTGCAACCGTAGTGTCTATTTAAAACCCTTACTAAATGTTACGAAGAAAAGTTGTATAATCTGCTATCATATCTTGTATATAAATGTTCACCATGTTAATGCTTCACCATGTCATTAAATAAATCTTTATTTCCACTATAACTCTGATCATATGTTTATTTTCCGCTGTAAGATAAAACTTATGAACCAGAAATATATAAACTCTTTTACATGCAAACTATTTTAATTCCGCTGTTGCATTCAACTGATCTAGTACTCTGACGTTGCAATAAAGTGATGTAAGAAATGGTTAAAAATGATGTAAGCTTTATTCTCTCGTTTATAATCCTGATAAAAAATGTGGATTTTCGAGTTCTCCCACGGGGTGTGCTCGACAGGATCGCATAGTTTAGCGCCCTCTCTTAGGTACTTAGTGTCTAATGGAAGATAAGTACTCTTGGAAGTGCATTAGATTAGGTGGTCCTGCCACACCTTGATGCGGCTTGGCAGGGCCAGTGATGGCCAAGGACGTCGCCCCTGACTGAAGGACCCCGACCAGCCGACGTCATCGGAGGTTGCTGCTGGTGCCGATGCTATGCGCAACCACAAGCCTCACCGCCCATGTCCACAGCTCATCCACGGGCTTCCTGTCTAGGGCAGGGACGATGACAGCGGAACCGGTCGAGATTCTCGTGGTTGTGCGCAACATCGGCCGGTCCATCTAAGGCTAGGTCCGCAGCCTGCTCGCGACACCCAGCATCGCTTCTCCGCTCCAACGCTGGCGGTTTGCGTGAGGTCCTTTCACGTGGACTGTCAGGTGGCTGCGACGAGGCCCTGCCACCACATCCGTGTGCCCCGTTTCTTGCCAGAGCTGGACAGGAAATGCCTCAACTATCTCTCCTCATCACACAGGGTGGTGACATGCAAGCTGCCACAGCGCTGCCTACGTTGCAAAGGCTTTCACCATCGCGCACGTGACTGCAAGCTACTGCAGGTGGCGGGTTTAGCAAAGACTGTCATTCCTAACGACCTGGGCGCACTACCTCGACGCCCTACCCAGGGTCATCGCGACCCCTCGCGCACTCAGGGCAACACGCCGCGCTCAGTTGTTGTGCCAAGTGCGGCTAGGCGCGGTGGTGGAGGGCGTCGATGTCGGAGACATCGACGACGACCGAGGGGGGATGGCACCGCTACAGTAATGGCCTCCATTGCCACCACCGACCACAGTGTTGCCCGAGAAGGTCACGGCGAGCCGACCAGCGAGAAGCGCAATATATGGGCCCTCTCTGAGCTCGATCCATTGCTGCTCTCACCATATCGGGATGCCACACATGCCACATGTGAAGTTTCAGATGACCCGATGTTGGAGGAGGTTGTAGCCTTGCTCGCAGCCACCGGTGCGTGCTTCAGTGCCACTTCGTCGATGGTCTCCCACCTCGCTGAGTTGGCAATGGACTCGGTTCCACTTCGACTCGAGCATGGTCAGTCTCAGGTCATGCCACCACAGGCCACGCAAACCACCTCAGGAGCTGACGTGCCTACGTAGGACGAGGTGGGCGGTTCGCTTGGCTTCGATCCGGTCGAGCCTGAGGCACTTGCAGACATGTTCAGTACGCCACCTCGGGACGACCACACGGTCGACGTCAGTGATAACTCCACCGCATGCTATCTCAAGATCTTCACCAGGTGTGTGCTAAAGAAGGTCGACTCTCCGCTTATTCATGAGCCTCCCAAGCAGCCTCCTGCTAAGCCGGTGCTACCACTGCAGAGCAGGCGGTTGGCGGCTCAGAGCCTCTCTCGAGTACCTACTTCCAAGCGAGGTGAGGTGCTGATCATGCAGCGTATGGGCTACACCAAGGATCCATTCGAGCCATTTGCATCCGAGCTGGAGGCCTTTGACAAGATCTTCCTGACTGTGTCTGACGCCAAGGCGCTGGAAGCGCTCTTTATGGACGGTGGAAAGGGCTCGTCAAGGCAGCTGCAAAGACGCAAGGTCACCTCCTAGGTCACACCGCTGCATTGGTTTTGGTTGTTTTTCTATTTATGTAATATCGAAACTAGGCTGTTTTAGGTTGACCTCCTTCGGCGCTCGATAGAAGCACTTTATCTGTATCTTTAAACTCTTCTTCTTAATACAATGATATCAAACCTTTTGCGTATTTGAGAAAAAAAAGGAATAAAATCTCTCTTCTATTTTTCCAAATCAGTATTTTGAAAGGGGTTTTCACAAAGTCGATTTAAAACTAAACTAAGCACACATAGGCAACCAAATAAAACTGTGCATAAGCATGAATGCAACAAGATTTCTACCTTATATTTCTTTTTAGTTTATTTTTTATTAAACTTTTATATTCCTTCTATAAAATAAAGGCAACTATTTCAAATTAAATCAAATTGATTTTATTTTTCACAATTTAAAATTTAGGGTGTTACAACCAGTTATGCTCCCTTCTAATGACACCAAGCACCGCTCTAGCCCGCTCCTGAGGGTGTCGCCCCTGAGCTTCCCTCCATTTGGTTCAGAGCCTATCTACCCACCTCCATGCAAGATCCGAGCACCTCCACCGCCGAGGTCCGATCATGGGAGCTAGAGGTAAAGCCAATCTGTTAGTTTTTCCTAGCTCGAGCTTCTCCACCGAGTGGCTGCCGCAAACATCCGGAGAAAAGCTAGCTTCTCCTAAAATTTAAACCATTCCAAATAGCAGAGGTGGAGCCAGAAAGTTGATTTTTTGAAAGTTAGGGGGGCCAATAGTCTTGAATTTTTAAAATTTATCTAAACTTTAAAAATTTCAGTGTAAAATTCACATTCATAGAAGGGGGGGGGGCCTGCCGCCCCCTCCCCCCTTGTCTCCGCCCCTGCCAAATAGGTCCTACGTTGTTTCTAAATTTTGGACGCCGAGGATTCACATTATTACAAGATGCAACAGTAATAAGGTTTCATGAGCAGAATATGTGGTGGCCCATGTGATACTAGAGTAATTTGTTTTAGTTAAAAAGCCTGGCCTTTGCACTAAGCACTATGGTAGGAAAATTGTGTGATTGAAAAACAAGAAGTGCTTAACTATTTAGTTATTATCTTTGGAAACAACATAAACGATTTTTTTTCCTACATTGATTTGATTAACCATCTACAAAATGCATAGACTATCATTTATAGAAATAATGGATCAGACCATGACAAATACCGTTTTGCAAAATCGCATAGCGGCTTTGTTGCACTTGCAGCAGTCAGAATAATCAGAATAAATAAACTGAGGATAGAACTATAGATAACCAAAACTGGCCGAGAGCTTAAACAAGCAGGTCCCTAAGCAAATGTTCATCAGAGGCAATAGGTTCATCAAAGCCATTGGGCTACCCAGTAAATGGGCCGAACAAGAGATCAGAATAAATAAACTGAGGATAGAACTATAGATAACCAAAACTGGCCGAGAGCTTAAACAAGCAGGTCCCTAAGCAAATGTTCATCAGAGGCAATAGGTTCATCAAAGCCATTGGGCTACCCAGTAAATGGGCCGAACAAGAGAGAGAAAAAAAAAGACAAGCTGCTTTTAGTACGGGCCCGTTCTGATGCGATTCCACCACCGTTCGGCTCCGCGCCTCGCCTCCCGGTCCCGGCGCGGCGGCAAACCTTCCGCTTCTGGTTCCCCGCCCCCCGCCGCCTCCTTAAACCCCGAAACCCTAGCCGTGGAATACCACTGGTGACCTGGTCCATTCCATTTCCATGGACAACCCCCACCCGCCGCTGCTGCCGCCGCCGCGCCCGCCGGTGGAGGTCGTTGGCGCGGCGCGCGATGCGGAGCTCAGCCTGTCGGCGGCGCTGTCCCGCGAGGAGGTCCTGTGCCGGCGCCGGCGCCGCCTGGTGCAGCTCTGCTCCCTCTACCGCGCCCAGTACTGGGTGCTCGCCGATGAGCTCCCCGCAAGGCACGGCGAGTACTGGTGGGAGCACGGCGCCAGCCCCGCGCTCGACGACGAGCCCCCGCTCGCTCTGCCTCCACCGCTGCTGCCGCCGAAAGAGAATGGGGTCAGTGCTGGAGCGCCAGAGAATGGAGTCGTCGTTGGCCCGCTGGAGAATTGTGCCGTTTCCCCTCCTGTGTCGGCTGCGGGCGGGAGGGCTGGCTGTGCGGCCTCGAATTGCGAGGCCAAGGCGATGCCCCTGTCCCCGTACTGCTTCAATCACATCCTCTTGGACCCCAAGCAGCAGCTCTATCAGCCCTGCGCCTTCCCCACTAAGAAAAGGTATGCTTCGTGGGTGCACTAGTCCAGGATCTGCTTGGGTGGTATGATTTCGCAATATTTGTATATAATTCTGGTTGACGGACTTTTTGCACTAGTCCAGGATTGCTATTGACTTCATTTCATCCTAGGTGGAATTTGTAGACTTTTTTTAATACTAGTTTTTTTATGTAGAAAACCTGTTCAAGAACATTGATTTGGTGGCTATGTTACTGAATTTTATTTTCTAGCACATGATTGGCAGAGGACTAAGTCTGCAGACATATATTGTTCAATTATTTGGTGAAGACTCACAATTCTGTTTGGAATACCTCAGTTCCCGCGTATTCTTGAATCCTTGTTTTCCTTTTAAAAGTTAGTTACACTAGTATTGGGATCTGAACTAATATAATTAACTATAGTACTTATCTGCTGTTTTGGTGAAATGTCAATACTAGTTACACTAGTATCTGGAGTTCTGGACTAATATAATTAACTATAGTACTTATCTACTATTTTGGTGAAATGTAAATACTAGTGGATGTATGTGATGATTTAGAATGGGAACTAGCAACTGCCAAATGCAACAGAGCCAGAGCTGGCTTGTAGCTGCCTCCTGGCTTTGGATAGGTAAAGGCATTTTTGGAAACTCTATTGCTGCTGAATCCTTGAAATTAACTATGTAGCTGTTGCATTCTTCATTTCACTTATCTATATCCTATATCAATACCTTTGTTTTAATTTACCAGATTATACAATTTTATCCTGAATTAATTGCATGTAAATTTCAATTAATATCCTCACTCCACAACAGGGGACTAGGTGGGATGGGGATGGGATGGACCTGTTTTTCTGGTGTTTGGTTGGGGGACTTCTGGAAAGGACATCCCAGCAGGAATATTCCATGGAATCTGGGGGGCAAACTCATCCCCACAAATCGGTGGGACGGGGTGGGACGAGGGGGGGATGGGCGAGCGGCGTTACTTCCCCGTCGCGCGAGGCACCGGCTCCTTCCTCCGCGACTGTGGCTGTCTCGCGCGGCGGCGATGAAAACTCTGGATCTCGTGGCGTCCTCCGCGTTGAGCTGGCGGCGTCCTCATCCTCAAGATCCACCGCATCCTCTCATCCTCGGCCCGGTTACAAGCACCCATGCGGTGGCGTCATCCTCCTCGACTCCCAGCCTGGGGCGCGGCGGCGAGCACTCGCGCGTGCGTGGTGGTCTAGCAGCGAGCACCTGCACAGGCGTGGGGGCCGCGGTGGCGAGCACCGTTGCTAGCGTGCAGGGCATGGCGGCGAGCACCCTCGCGGGCTCGAGCATGCCCATTGCCTCTCAGGCTAGCGTGAGATTTGGTAGGATTTTTTGTGCGTGATTTGCTGGAAGCTTTGTTATCCGTGAGATTTGATTGATTTTTCCCCCTTTTTTATGTGTGAGATCTAGCAGCAAATTTTCATATAAAAGAGATAAAGATGCTATAAAGATTGACATGTGGGATCCAACTATAACAGTGTCTAACGGTGTTAAATACATCATCCATCTTATCCTCTTTTTATCCTTTCAACCAAACATAAAAAACGGGTTGGTCCCGTCCCTCGTCAACCAAACAGAAACTGGAGTCATCCCGTCCCTTAAACCAGAGTCAGGACCATCCCACCCCACCTTGCCTCCCAACCAAACGCTATCTTTGGCATGTGCCTCTACCTTTCCATGTTCAGCAAGTTATTCGATCTAACCATCGACAAAAATAGGGTGGGGCTCGACTGTCTGTTAGATATGATTGAATAGCTTGATCCTCATGGATATTATGCTGAATGTTTCAGAGTTTAGCTTTTGGGTCTTCTCAGGACTTTGTTACTGCATTGCATTGAATGCTCTTCACGTGTTGCTTAACCCAAGTGAATGTGCCATATCTTCTCTCTCATTGGATCCATTTGTCACCTCAACTTCTCTCACCAGTCACCACCAAAGCAAAATTGACCAACAGAAATATGTTTTGAGACACAAACTAGTTTGATTAGCTGGGATTGTTAACTGAACTTTTTAAAAGTTTGCAGACTGCTGGCAACTCCTTTTGTGTGCTCTTCTGCTTAACCAAGCTCTGCACCTAAATTGATGTCTTCCTATTAACCTTCCCATTGTTTTTAATGTATTGTCAACCAGTATGTAGGTTGCCATAGGACAAGGCCTCATCCTGCGCATTTCATGTGTACCTTCTCTGTCTTTATTCTGCTGTCACTCACCCTTCTCAGAGAAGATTCCACCATATCCTGTGTTCTCTTGACTCTCTACAGCTCTTTTTTGTTGTCTCCCACTCTTCTTCGGTTCGATTACGCCTATTTTCTCACCCTTCAGGGGATAGATTCTGCGTCATCCATCGTCTCTTGTTATGCTACCCTTGCTTTTCTTGTTGACTTCAGTAAGGAGGTTGCAACAATGTGGAAAAATGGAGGCAGCAAAGGGGAATGGAAGATAGGAAATGCGTAAGGGATGATTGGGTCTCACATGAAGTCATAGGAATAAGTGAAGTGGCAATGGTTGGGAATCCTAAGACTACCTTTCGCACAGTAAAAGGATAGTCTTGGTATGTCAGGTGTCACAGACTCACAGTGTGTTGGGTTGAGATGGACTTGCTCTTGGGCATTCATGATTCTACATGTGACATTGCCTAGGTCTTTGCCATAAGTGTCTAGGTGGTACGATTATGTGAAGAGGGTTGGGTTGCACACCTTGCCTTATGACCTTAATAGCTATCAGTGGGCCACACAAACAAAATTATTTGCACATAACATTGTATGTGGTACTATTTCTTTTCCGGTAATGCTCACTTGGTTCCTACCCGTGAAGAATATCATGGTACCCTTGCAAGTTAAGCTAGCATGGCTGAGCTTGACCTATGGCATACCTTGAGCTGCACTGCAACTCAGCAACAGTTGACTAAGCTTACCTCTATCATTGTACCTGGCTCCAAATTTACATGTGGGCATGCTGCAGTACTGCATTTATGTGATTATTCACAGCGTTTTCAACTGGCATGACATCTTTATAAACCCTTGAACGCTCAGGCTGCATTGCCATCCCCATGTCGTGCCAGCATCACTTCAAATGTTCTTAGTATTTTTGGTCGATTTCAATATGACAGGATATATTTGCCTAGTATAGAGTATCCTGTCTGAATTGAAACTCCACATGCTTCCACAGTTTGGCTGGTTGTGTGGGTCTTATCTGTGTCGAGTTGAATGCAGAGTTGGGGCATTGAACCATTCAGCATGTGCGTGACCTTTTTATCAACGCCAGCATATTTTTTACTGGTTTTTTTTTCTCCAAACACGTAGGAGGGTTGTGTATTATTATATTAAGAAGACTGGTTTTGTTCTCAAAATGACCCTACAAGTAAATGGATAGTCGCTAACGCTGGTTCCCATTTTTTCAGTCAAATTTTTAATCAAGTCTGATTTCACATAATAACATAGTCAAATGAAACACTTTGGCTTACTGCACTGATTTTACATTTGTTTCTGGAAAACCCCAACATTATAGTATTTTTATGCCATCATCATCTGTTATCTTTATGTTAAAGACCTCTTAAATTTTGTCATCATTATACTTGCATATTAAATTTGTTGACATAAAAGAATGATAATTAATGTTGTATCAATGTTCAAAAAGGCGGTACTAGGCGCTCGCCCAGGTGCGCTTCAGCGCTGGGCGGAGGGGTAACGCCTCGCCTAGAGGGATAAGCGGAGAATAGGCGCCGTGCCACCAGATACAGAGCCACGCCGCTCGAGGGAGGGAGCTGCGCCGCCGGATCCATTGCCGGGCCGCCTCCTCCGGTCCTCCCTCCTCCCAAGCCAGTCAGATGCGCATCCATTTGAAGGAGAGGGAAAGGGAGCAGAAAGGAAAGGCAGGCCTTGGGTTGTGATGGCATGGGGAGTGCGCGAGGCGAAGCTGCGACAATGCACGAAGGCTGAGCCTGCGGCCTGCCTGCCTGCAGCCGGCCTCCACCGAGAGAGAGAGGTCATGGGAAAGAAGGGAGAAGAAGGTCACGGGAAAGAAGACGCACTGCTCAGGCTGCAGATGAGATGTGGATAGGACAGCGATTTTGCGACTTGCCCCTCCACTTTGTAAAAATTCCTGCAAATTTTCTTGCTATGATTTCCTTTACTGATTTCTTACATTCTAGTCCCTAGAACTTCTATTTTTTTTTCACAAGATACCACTTCTATTGCTGTAGGAACTTCTAATTATTCAGCATTTCAGCTACTACATTTATATATCTATTCAGCTATACATGCTGAATGCAAATTTAGCAAAACGTCTAGAAAAACGCCTAGGCTAGCCTAGGCTCGCTTAGGCTCTAAGGCCATGGGTCGTCGCCTAGAAACCGCCTAGTGCCTTCTTGAACATTGTGTTGTTTCTTACTGGGATTAGGTAGGAGTATACCAAATCCAGAGTTCTATATACATGGAGTTCAGCTTTAACTATTGTTGGTTGTAGTTAATTTTGGTGCTATCACTTATTGCATTGGTGGGTTTCTTTGTTTCTGTTAAGTAGTCCCTAGTTCCATCTCTCTTTCGTTTTTTTTCTATTTTTCTTTTTGCTGAGGAACTATATTTAGTAATCAATACTTCTTCCTTGGGTCTTGCACATATGCATGGGCATGGCAGTGTATGAAACGAAACATTGAATTTGTGTAGTGCCAACTTTACCTTGCAGATATTTTCCCTGTTAATCTTTACATAGCAAGCATTGATTCATGTCTCAACTGTTTACTCTTATGATGTCATGCAGTGGTCTGCCAAATGGGGAAGCAACTTGTGGAAAACCTGTTCTGAGAGGCACTGCTCCATTGCGATGTGCTGACCATGACCCAAAATCTGAGAAACTTATCATAGAAGCTTTGAGAAATGCTGGAATTGACCTGCCGTTGACTACTAAGAGTGTTCCAAAACTGAGTCTCTTGATTTCTGAAACAGTCCGTGAAATTCAGTTGAAAAGAAAGCTTTCAATGAATGGTGGAAAGACTGCAACTTCTGATCTGTTATTGAAATGATTTGTTTGGATCAACCTATGATCTCTTGATACATGATGGCCCTGCAGAGATGGTGATGTTCCATTGTAAATAACAGGTGTCAAGGTGCACCAAATCTTAGAAAGAAGAAACAATGTTCCTTAAGTTATAGTGCAGAGAAAACTGGAGAAAGCTGTACAACTTAGAACAATTGTCTCCTTGCAAGATACCCTCTTTAATCCTTGAAAGGAAGAAAACAAACTTGGAGCTTTCAACAGCTAGAGGAGGTATGTGAGGTTGATACTAGATCGCTATTTGCTAGTTTGACTTTATGTAAACATTTTTTTTCAGAATAAGTGTATTTTTGCAAATTTGCAACAGTGGTAGTGGTATGCATTATAATAATATGGATAAAAGGTGCTTTTGCTTTACTTCTGAAATTTGTTATGAGGAATTGCCTTTATTCCAGGGTGTCATATTCTGCTACACATTTGATTTGTCCAATTCTTCATGGAAATTAATCTGTACTATATGAAAATATTTCTGTAGTACCCACAACTATTTCCAAATGGTAGTGAAGTAACATCCAAAACTAAACATAGAACAATGTTATACCTATTATAGTTTTGGTAGGTCAGATTGATTGAATGAAAATAACATTTGCATTTAGTCGTATTCAGTATTTATATCAGATACATTGTTAGTGCTTTTTTAGACTGCTATTTTGATGTTATAGTGCACCAGCACAGTGATACAGCCTATATATCTGTGTATAATGCAGTGATATCTCATGTTGCTAACACTCATTGCTACATTGAATTGTGACAGGAAGCTAAATAAAGTTCAAGGAATTGTAGGGCTGTATTCACCATGGTTCATATGTCAGTCTACCCCGATGAGTTGAAGACTTGTTACAATTTCCTTCTCTCTTTAGTCTTCCCCCATCCAGGGAACATTCTGTCTAGAAGTTTCTTCATCATATGTTGTTGTTTTCATCTTGTTTGTGGTCTCCTATGAAGTTTGTACATATGGTCGTAAATTGTTGTATTTATTATTGGTTTGGGTATAGGTACTAATGTTCAGGATTGCACCGAGCATAGTTGATTGGATTTCTATTGCTTGCAATGTTTACTATTGGGTCGTGGGGCGATGTTCTGTTATGGTACTGTGCAACCCATTGTTCAGTTACTGCATGTATGTTGGTAATTTATGCCTTGATGGACTAAACCAACGACAATTGAATTAACGTGCTGCATCATGTTGCACAAATGACTTTCTGCTTTTCAATCTCCATGCTTATCACATATGCAAATGCTACCGAACCTTTTCATCGGACATGATTTAGCATAACTGAGTTCATGCGGCAGACAACATAATCTTGATGTTCATCTTGTCACATCATGTGTGCAATGTTTGTCCATCCTACTATAAAAACCTATTAATAGAAGCTTGTCTGTGATGTCTTGATGAATAAACCATGGAAATTGTAACAATATATTGCATCATATTGCACGAATGAAGTTCCTAGTTTTCCACTGCAATGCTGGTCGCATCTGCAACATTCCATCCTCTTTGCATCTGCAAGTTTTAGTGGACATGATTTTCTTCTACATGGCTTGTTTGAGCACATGCAGAAAAAACATCATGTTTTTGACGAAGTTCATCTTGTCACACCATGCGTGCACAATGCTCATCCTACTAAACATTTAATAGGAACTTGTACTCTTGCTATAAAGACCGGCTGATCTATTAATAGGAACTTGTACTCTTGTTCTTTAAATTCTAGTAGCATTGGAAAGAAAATTTTTATTTTCGGCACAAGCATTTGGTTCCAAAACAAAAGAACCATTTTCCATCATTATTTGTGGCACAAGATTAACATAAGCATCAACGCACAACTCCTGCTTATCACAAGGAATAACGACCAAATCAACTTGTGACAAAGGTAAATCAATAAAAGTTTCTCGCTCTTTCATCACATGATTGGTCGATAAATTCTAGATATGAGGATAGTTCTCACTTGAAACAATGTGATGTGCATTCTCTTCTGATTGACCTCTTTCTCTTGTACAATCTACAAGATAATAGTTCCAACAAGAGATAAAGTAATAGACTCATTCTATAACAAATCAAGTTTAGAGGAAGGTATTACAACATCTGAATTAACCCATTTTTTTTCTAAAGGCTTAGTTCTTTATTATTCTCTGCCCATATAAGATCAACTTCTAAAATTTCAGGAGTAGTCGCAGGTAAAAGAGTAATTCTGCTACCATGTATTTGAACATGTATTTTTTAGCAATCGTATTATGTGAAACATTATTTGTATAATCCAAGGTTTATCTAGCAACAAACCCCCTATTCGGCTGAGCTTATCAGCATGGCTTATCAGCCGTGGAACAGTGTTTTTCTCTCACAACAAATCAGCCACAGCCGGCTTATAAGCCAAAAAAACAGCCTGCCGAACATGGCCAAAGAACATGCTTCCATAGGTATTATGTTAATGTCTACACTATCTTTATAAGTATTAATAAAAAATTCAATACATGCAACTTTATTTACCTTTATCTTATCTCAAGAATTTATCTATTGGATATAGCATGGACACGTGTGTAATTGAGTGGTCAAGCTAAGCTTCTCGTCCATCTTGGAGCTTGCAAGACCGTTGCAACTCTTGCTGTCAATGATGATATAGCAACGTCGCTATGTCGCAACAAAGAAAAATCTAAGTCCCCGTTTGGATCCTTGGAATTGAATTCATTCTAATAAATTATAATTTAGCACATATTAACTAAGCTAATATGGAATATATTTGTATACTATTGTTAGTCATGCAAGGGAGATGCTTATATGTTGCATTTCTACTATAGGGAAACGAGTTGAAGAGTGTGCTATAAGTTGAAGAGTAGAAATATAGCATAGTGATGTATAGAATCAATTTTCTTCTCTCACCCTATGAATTTGAGATAGACTTATATGTGAACTTTGGAAAGTTGTAGATTCTAAGCCAAATAGCCTAATCTATTAAGTAGATTCCAGTTCCTCCAAAATGAAAGGATCCAAACAGCCTCTAAAAGAAATTATGGACATGATTTTCCTCCACTAACAAGACTGCTCCCACCACACCGGGGGTTTACACAAAGTTGCCATTCATTGACGGTGCTAGCCTAACCCCGACCAATCCAATCATCTCGAGTACTACCATTTGTAGCACCATACCTACTTAGCCTTTATCTAGGACACATTGTATCACATTTAGTCTATCATATCTCAAATAAACAACTATCAACTATGCTATCAAGTGTACAATAGAAATCTTTAAAAAACATGAGTTTTATACAACAAATCATGGTCCAATGCCATAACCTTGACCTACACCTCACATAGGAGGGCTTCTAGTAATCCCAATCTGCTAAGGGATTGGGAGCGTAGAAGAACTGTACCCATACATAGGTGCATCGTCACCTGTAAAACTCAATAAATAGTACCTTGAGTACACGAGCGTGCTCAACAAGACTTACCCTTAAGTAATAAGCAAGGGATCATGAATTTGGCTTTATCAAGGAGAAAGACATTTTGTACAAGAATAGTAAAATTGTATATACATCTAAGCAAAACATATTATGGTTTAACATGTAAGAGCAAGTAAGCAAGTGGAGGTCAATCTTCCATGAGTCCTTTCGATGAACACTACTCTGAAAGCTCGAAGATATGAACAAAAGGTAAATTCAAAGCTCTATAGAGAGGTACATGGGCCTTAGGCCCTGTTTAGTTCCCACCTAAAAACTTTTCACCCCATCACATCGAATGTTTGGACATATGCATAGAGCATTAAATGTAGATAAAAAAACTAATTGCACAGTTTGCATGGAAACCGCGAGACGAATATTTTAAGCCTAATTAGTCCATGATTAGCCATAATTGCTACAGTAACACACATGTGCTAATGAGGATTCATTAGGCTTAATAAATTCATCACGCGGTTTCCAGGCGAGTTATGTAATTAGTTTTTTATTAGTATCTAAATACCCATCCCATGAAACATCTGATGTGACACCCAAAAACTTTTCACCCACGAACTAAACAAGGCCTTAGATAGGTATCCTAATTCAAAGAAAAATGCATTGTAAGAGTTGATTAGAGCTGGATCTAGGCTATTAAAGACTCTGTGCTAATGATTGGGGCTATATGGAATGTCCACCTTGATCTCAGTAACCCATTTGGCTACTGTACAATATACAAAGATTAACAAAAGGTGCAATTGCCCATGTGCCTTCTCACTCTTTTAGCTTAGGACCTCCACAATGTGTTACTAGAGTGACAACCAAAGAGGAGAGAGAGGATCACGGCATCACTCGACACATTCTATAGAGTGATGCTCATTTGTAATGTGATGCCTAGAAATCCGAGAGCGAGGCAAGAACATGCACTGATGCCCAATCAATAAGAAACTATTTTTGTTGCTCGTCTTCAGTTCGGCCAAGAGAGAATAGGCAGGATGGAGAAGGAGAACAATGACCTCAACATATTTTTTCAAGTGTTACTTGGACACTGCAGAAACCTTATATATTGTACTCCCTCCATCCTGAAATATAAGGAATCCTAGAAATCCTAGGACAGATTATGGGGTAATGCAAATGACACATGTAATTCTTCTTTGACTATAGAGAGACTTTGCGCTTATCATATTTTGTGCCTAGGGATGAAAAGCGGCGAAGCGAACCCACTTGAAGTGTGACATTTGCAAGAGGAAGGACACCTGGATAGACACTAATAGCAAGTATGTATTGATTGAGACTTTGTGGGAGTTATTTCACCTTGAATGCCTATTTCACCTAGACTACCTTATAATTTAGACTAAATTTTAAATATTTCGATACCTTATATTTCAGAACAAAGGGAGTATATCTTATCTCCTTTGCAAAATCAGGAAGTCAAGGTGCACGGCGGTCATAATACAAACTAGTGATTGGCTTCATGCCTTCATGTATCGAAATATTGAAACAGCCCTTGTGTTCGGGGCTTCGGGTTACAGTAAGATTTAAGTGTGGTACCGATCGACGTACCGTAGACGTCCTGTTCTAACAATATGCTGTGACGACGCTACTATTTGAACGACACCTTGATCGAGCTCCTGTTTTCCTTTTTTTTCCCTATAAAAAGCACTTGCGACGGATATATGGTCAAGTAAGGTAAACATTGTGCTTCCTCATTCCTGTGATTCAACTCGATACTGATCAGGTGTGTTGATCGGCTACATCAGAACCATCCATTGTGGTGGCTTGCATCCTGGGATCATGCCTATACGTGTAGCTCCACGCGCAGAGCACGTAAAGACCGAAAGCGACGAGCCCCAGCACGGCGAGCAGCCAGTAGAAGAGATCGAGGCGGCTGGCGTTGAGGTTGGCGCCGCCGAGCCACCCATGGCCGCTGTCGCCGCCACCACGGCGAGCGGTGGCGTCGTTGACCACCTGGATAAGTAAGCTGCCGAGCCACGACCCGACGCCGAGGATGCAGAAGACGAGGGAGCCGCCGATGGATTTCATGCCCGCGGCCACCTCGCTGTAGAAGAACTCGAGCAGGCCGACGAAGGAGGTGACGTCCAGGACGCAGAGGAGGACGAACTGCGGCGTCAGCCAGAACGCCGACATGGGCGGGGCGCCGCTCCTCCTGCGGCGGCGGCCCTCGACCAGGGCGGCCGTGGCGATGGCCAGGACGCTGGAGGCGAACCCGACCCCCGCGCGCTGCAGGTGCGTCACCCCGCCGGCGTACCCCGTCGCGCGCCGCAGCCACGGCACGACGGCGCGGTCGTAGACCAGCAGGATGAGGACCTGGACCGCGACGGGGATGACGGTGAGGCTCGCCGGCGGGATGTCGATGCCGCCCAGCCGGGTGTCCATGGTCCCTGCCTGCTCCACGGTGAGGGAGAGGAGCAGCGAGAACGGGATGTAGGCGAGGATGGAGCTGAGGAAGATGGGAACCATGCGGAGGATAGTCTTGGCCTCCTCCACCTGCGCCACCGTGCACAGCGACCACGCCCGCGTGTCGCCGTCGTCCACCGCCGCCTTGTCAAGGAACCTTGGACCGAAAAAAAAGGGTCGAAGTCACGGCAGCTCGTACAAGGGGCCAAAAAGTCAGAAAATGATTCATCATAAATAAACACAACAAGCGGACAAGAAAACATACGGTTGGAATTACATTATTTGTTGCTCCAAAAATTAGTATACAAGTAACATGTTTTTCTTTGAAAAGTCCGAAAGAGCATTTCATCCACAAATATGAATTGCGAAAGCGCCCTTCCGCATTACTACTTTCAAATTAAGTAGGTTGCCGTAGACAGTACAAGCACATTATCAAAAAAAATAAAAAAAAATAGATTGGAAAAATGAATTCAACCCAAGCTTCTACACGGTCTAGCAATTTAATCCAAGGCCAGATTTGGTTCTCAGGAATTGAGAGGAATTGAAAAGTAGTCTAATAATAAAATGGAAAGTACTTTCTAAATATTTGTTTCAATTCATGGGATCCAAACAGAGATAATTATTCTAAAAGAGTCAACATAAAAGTTAATGGATAAATTTGGAGCCCAGGCCCCCTAGCAAATAAAAAGTTGCCCATATATTTTTGGTCACCCACATTTATTTATTTTATAACATGATACCCATATAGATACACTGTTTTCTTTTCACTCGTTTGGGATCACTACTAGAAACCAATTTTCTCCTATCGGTGTGGCAAAAAACTGACAAAAAATTCACCACGCAATTCCAGTTTTCAGTAGTGGATAGACCTCGCTACTAATCACACTCTATATGTTTTTGCATCACACTTTATATGTTGTTCATATTATTTTATTTTTGCGTCACACCTTCGTGTATATATTCAACATGTATTCAATGAGAGTTTATACTCTTATAAAGCTAAATCTCACTAGAGATTTCTCTCAACATGCAAGCTATCCGCATCAACAATCCACTAGAACTTGTAATTATAGCCAACTAGCACATGTAATTATGATAGTTATCTCTTCATCTACTAACATGCATTTAGCTGTCCACATCGATGTGTCAAACCATTCACCAAAATTAATTTAAGATAGTTTCATTCATATAACTATAAATATAAATAGTCTAATTTCTTTTTAAATTATCCGGAATCTCTGCAGCAACGCGCGGGGTATTCTCCTAGTTTTCTTAGAAAAACAAAGTCTTTACAATTAAACTAGAATCTATACATACCTTAAATCTAAATATAATAAATGTATACTAATATAACAACATGCATGATTCTTGTTCTTGTTCATCAATGTAATTTAATATGGATTTTATTGCTATTGGTATGTGACTCACTAACGAAACATCATACATAAATTATATAACATCTAGAGGCGGACCTTACTGCCGTCTCTGGAAATCCTTGTAGCCAACTTTTAAAGCTCCTTATCATAGTAGTGACAACAACAGAATCTACCAAATCAATACTAAAATGTTTTTCCTTTTTTCATCATAATTGAAAGGATCCCCAATTTTTGTAGTGCGTTAGATGTGGATTATTATGTGGAGGTTCTTAGGCCCTATTTGGATACCCCTCTTATTCTAATAATCAGATTATATAACAAATTTTGATCCAAACATGATTGATTATATGATGGATTATTTTAATCAAAACTCTTGATTACCATAATCCCATAATCTAGGTGAGACCAGGGTATAGGGGATTATATATGGGTGTTGAAAGTCCACCTTACCCCCCATTGATTATCTAACTTGCCAAATTATAAAGAATAAAATAGGAATTTGTCACTTTAACCTACCATAATCAATCACCATAATCCATAAGATCCAAATACTTTGGTTGTTATAATCTATAATCCTGATTATAATAATCCTCTGCATAGCCCAGATTATAATAATCAACTTGTGGTCCAGTCAGGCCCTAGGATCCTCTAATTAGGGAGTGTTTGAATCTACTAGTATAATAATTAATTACTTCACTATCCCTAAATAAATCAATTCCTAGAGTCATTGGAAGTCAAACCTTTTTATGTTTGACTGAATTCATAGAAAAGAGTACAAATATTTGTTACACCAAATGAACATATTATGCAAATATATTTTATGGTGTAGCTAATGATACTAATTCGGTGTCATAAATGTTGATGTTCTTTTCTAGAAATTCAGTCAAACTTTAAAATGGTTGACTTAAGACAACTCTAGGAATTGATTTATTGAAGGACGAAGTGAATATCTAATAGCAAAAAAGTTACAAACTACTATTAACTAGCTAATTGTTAGTAGAGACGGTTTAGATTCACCTACGAATAGGTTGCTAATAGGTGGTTGGAAAGCCTAAACCTGAAACTAATACAACAGCCCTTTAACAAATAGTTAGTTAGTCTATTAGCAATCGTGTTTAACTATTGGCGCTAGTGAATCCAAATAGCCTCTATTGATGCAAAGATATTTCACATCTGATTAATCCTTTATTTGTTATCTATATATGTTAATTTCTACATTGTGGGGCCCGAGCCCACGACGTTGCAGACAGTGTCCAAGAGAGGGAGAAAAAACAATTTTGACAGTGACAAGTGACAGGAAGTGCCCCAAATTTGTTGAACTCTTGTCACTTTGATTCTATCTTTATATAATTTTGTTGCCTATTTCCTTTATTTGTGCACGACGTTGAGACAGAAAGAGTCGGACAAGAAAAGCCCTCCTTACATGAAGCCAGCAGTTCTCTCCATAGATTCAACGCTCGTGCCAGTGCCGTCAGTGACCTTATTATGCATCTCCATCAGATTCTCAGGCACCCGTAGCTTCCTCTTCCTAAAGGCCGCCACGAAAACCTGCAGGCCACGACAAAATGTCATCAAGTTTTTTTTCACACTGCGAGAGCGATACGGCAGGCGGTTGAACATGTACGTACCTGAAGGATTCTCGTGACGGGGCTCCCGGCGGGCTTCTGGTGCCGGTAGAACGGCAGGCCGACGGCGACGCCGAGCGTGCCGACGAGCACCATGAGCGCAGCGAGCATGAAGCCGAGGTCCCATCCGACGTTGTCCTGAACCCACACCAAGAAGACGACCCCAACCATCGCTCCCAGCGATATGCTGATCTCGAACCAGTTGAAGAAACTAATCTTGCCGGGAAGCTCTTCCGGGGTGTCCTCGTCGAACTGGTCGCCGCCCAGCGCCGCCGCACACGTGCGCAGTGAGCTCTCGCCAATAGGGATCAGGTATAGGCCCAGGGTGAGCAAGCTCCGGTTGCGACCGCTCACCGGAGTGCAATCGCTGGGGTTGTTGATCATGTCGCACGGCGGCGGGTGAAGCGACGGGAAGTGTGCTTGGTATGCTAGGAGCATGTACCCCTGCCCATGGTAAATGGCATGCAAGCAACTTCATTTTATATATGTTTTCAATCAATATATCTGTAGCAAGATGATATTCAAGTTTCAAAAGTTTTGACGAAAAGCAGCTTTTGTCCAAATAAAAGAAACCTCATGTATGTTAATGAAGTGAATATTTGCGAAATGTTTAAAGTAGATGCAGTACTTCTGTGATCCATATATGGTACTTAATTACCAAGATCTCGATTGGGGCAAAGATGAGGATGGTGTAGAAGCGCTTGACGTAGGAGTCGGAGATGAAGGCACCCAAGAATGAGAAGAAACAGATGGCGCCGAAGAAGTTTGTGGAGGTGGTGGAGGCGTCCTTCACGTCCATGTGCATCGTCCCAAGCAAGTAGGTCACTAGGTTCATAATCATGGGTATATTTGCCATATTCGACATCACAATGAGGACTGTAAAACCACAGTGGAACATACCATATGTGTCAGCAATATATATACATATATAGATTTTAGTTTGAAAAATGGACCTCTCACCATTTACTAAGTACCTGTTTTGGATGGACTAGGACTAACAACTAATCCTATTAGCTCCAATAAGTGGACTAGAGAACTAACAACTAGTTCATAACTAATGAACTAATAATTAGTCCGCCTATTTTGATACTTAGGCACTAAAAATTAAGTAGGAGCATGTATGTTGTCATATACTTACAGTGGATGAAGACGCTGGCTCTCACTCCACCTTGCCTTTTCTGGTTAACTGGTCGTCCCCTCCAGTCCATAAGGCCTTGCAAAGCCATAGAGTATCTCTATCGGTGTCCCAAAAGCTAGTGTAAGGCTTGCTAATAACCTAGCTAATAAGCTCTCCGATCCCGATCGATATCCTGCTCGCAAGAACAAGCTAAGTATGGCTTCAACACTGGTTCTCCGTTTTTTTATAAGCGTGGAAGAGGAGCGACGTGTCCCTTGCTTTGCGGAAGCAAAGCCGCCACACCAACTAGTCAAAGTCAAACGAATCGAAAGCTGAGGACAGATGAGGGTGTGCCATTTTGTCGCTCGTGATACCGACCAGTAAGGATTTTAATTTCGTTATCACAAAAATTTCGGTTACCACCGAAATTACTAAATTTCGTAAAATTCGACCGAAATTTTTTTTTAGAGATCAGGACATAAAATATGTTGTTTCTAAAAAAGTTTAAATCTAAATAAATATTAGTATGATTTATGACTACACATCTATTGAATAGAAGAATATACAATATAATTAATAGAAAAATACAAATCTATAGTTATACATCATATGTATTAGAGTATTACAAAATTTCGGAGTTTCCTTTCGGCCACCACCGAAATTACCGAATTTCGTGAAATTCGGCCGAAATTTCGCCGAAATTTTGAACCATGCCGACCAGTGATTAAGAATACATGGAAGTACTATTTAACGAAACACATACAACGCACGTTCTAAAAAAAAGAGAATACTGTACATAGAAAGTACAGGCAACTTCATGGTGGACAAGTACCGACCTGGTCTGATGTCAGCACGCACGGCGTCTGCCAAACGGAATCGGAGAAGAACTACAGTAACGACGGTAGCTGCCGGCGGAGGCCAGTTCTATTACGGGAAAATAGAATAAGTTCCAGAGTTTCCAAAGTTACTGATCCATCGCTCCGGCTCCCTCTTATACCTCACTCACTGGGCCGCTCATTACATGCATTACAAGCCCATTCAGGGCCTCTCATGCGAACGCTTCTCGACTTGGGCCTGGTAGACTTCCTGGGCTTTGGTGCGGCAGCTGGATCGCCTGGATGTGGGCTGCTGACATCCCTCCCCCCTTGAGCTCCGGCATGTCCCCATGCCGGCGCACCTGGAAAGCGTTGGCGAAGGGCGACCTCGTCTTCCCAGGTGGCCAGAGTCTCCTCCATATTGGACCACTTGATAAGCAGTTGAGGAACAGCACGAGCACCATGATGATGAATGCGGCGTTGCAAGATCTTTTCAGGTACCTGGAGGGAGTCGTCATGGTCTGGCAAAGAGTTGGACACAGCAGGTAGAGCAGCAGATGCCGGCTTGAGGAGCGACACATGAAAGACCGGATGGATTGAGGAACCCTCCGGCAACTTCAGCTTGTAGGCGACGGCATTGATCTTCTCAATGATTTCATATGGCCCAAAAAACTTGAAGCAGAGCTTGTGATGTGAACAAGGTGCCAGCGATGACTGTACGTATGGCTGAAGACGGAGGAAAGCCTAGTCGCTGAAGGCAAAGGAACGTTCCGATCTGTGCTTATCAGCTTGAAGCTTCATACGTTGTTGGGCACGGAGGAGATGTTGGCGCACCGCAGCAAGCATGGTATTGCGCTGATCCAAGGTGGAAGCCACATCCGGCACAGGAGTAGCAGAAGCATCAGTAATTCCAAAATGACGGGGAAGGCAACCGTATAATACCTCGAATGGAGTCCGGCCAAGTGAAGAATGTTGACTGGTATTGTACCAGTATTCAGCGAGAGGAATCCACTTGAGCCAGCTGCATGGACAAGAGTGGACGAAGCATCTCAAGTAGGTTTCAAGGCATTGATTCACCCGCTCGGTCTGACCATCGGACTGTGGGTGATATGCCGAAGACATACATAACTCCACCTGGGCTAGCCGGAACAGCTCCTTCCAAAATTGGCTTGTAAAAATTGGATCCCAGTCCGAAATAATATGAGTAGGCATTCCATGGAGGCGATAAACCGAATCCAGAAATGACTGGGCCACCTTAACAGCTGTAAACGGATGGTGAAGCGGGATAAAATGGGAGAACTTACTGAACTTGTCCACCACAACCATGATACAATTGGCGTAGCCTGAAGTGGGAAGGCCCTCGATAAAATCCATGGACACCACCTGCCAGGACTCAGTTGGTACCGGAAGAGGAAGAAGCAACCCGGGATACTTGGAGTGATCAGACTTGGCTTGCAAACAGGTAGAGCAAGAAGCTACAAATGCCTTGACATCAGTTTTCATTCCCGGCCATGCAAACAAGGTTTTGAGACGGCTATGAGTGACGGGAAAGCCAGAATGCCCACCGAGAGCACTAGCATGTAGGGCATTGAGCACCTTGAGCTGTACCGGTTTGTTCTGCCCAAGCCAAATATGACCCCTGTAACGAAGAATTCCAGAGTGCAGAGTATAAGGGGGATGAGCATCTGGATTAACTGACAGCTCTTGTAGGAGTTTAACAGCAGCTGGGTCCAAAGTATAGCCCTCGATCACCTCAGACAGCCAAGACGGAGTTGCAGAGGACACGACTAAGAGCTGACCAGATGGTGCAGGATGGCGGGAGAGGGCGTCGGCTGCGGCATTAGATTTCCCAGGCTTATCAACAACCTTATACTGTAAGCCGAGCAACTTGGTATACATCTTCATCTGCCAGGGAGTATGCAGCCGCTGGTCGGAGATATGCATTAAGCTACGCTGATCAGTAAAGATTGTGAACTCAGCGTGTTGCAGATAAGAGCGCCATTGATCAACTGCCACTTATATTGCAAGGTACTCCTTCTCATAAGTGGATAATCCACGAGAACGAGGGCCCAATGCCTTGCTGACGAAAGCCAGAGGGTGAAAGTCCTGCATGAGCACCGCTCCAACGCCTGTATCACAAGCATCGGTCTGAATCTGGAAAGGGCGACTGAAATCCGGCAAGGCAAGGACCGGGGCAGACACTAAAGCAGCTTTCAATGCATCAAACGCCGACGAATGGGCAGCAATCCAGAGGAATACAGAACCTTTCTTGAGGAGGTCAGTCAAAGGCCGTGCCAGTAGAGCAAAGTTTTGGACAAATTTTCAGTAATATCCCGCGAGGCCTAAGAAACTTTGGAGTTGCTTGAGATCCTGGGGAACTGGCCAGTGTTGCACATCGGCCACCTTGCTGGGGTCAGTAGCGACACCATCCGCGCTGATGATATGGCCAAGATAACTGATGGAGTGTTGAGCAAAATGGCACTTGCTCTGTTTAAGCTTCCACTGATCATCAGAAAGTAGCTGAAGCACCTGGCGCAAGTCCGCAATATGAGTCTCCAGAGTAGGACTGTAGACTAAGATGTCGTCGAAAAATACCAAAACACATTTCCGGAGTAGAGGCTTTAAGGTGTAGTTCATAGCTCCTTGAAATGAGTTGGGCGCGCCGGTAAGACCGAACGACATGACGTTGAACTCAAACTGACCCCAGTGTGTTTGAAAAGCCATTTTGTATTCTTCACCCTCAGCTAGGCGAATCTGATTGAAGCCGGCTCTTAAATCCAGACAAGAAAACCATCGAACATGGGCAAGCTCGTCTAACAGCTCATCCACGACTGGAATAGGAAACTTAGCCTTGACAGTCAACGCATTCAGCATTCTGTAATCAATGCAGAACCGCTAGCTACCATCCTTTTTACGGACCAAAAGCACCGGGGACGATAAAGCGCTTGAACTCGGGCGGATGAGGCCGGACTGAAGCATCTCAGAGACCTGCGTCTCGATCTCGTCTTTCAGTTTTGGGGCGTAGCGGTATTGTCGGACAGCAACAGGAGACGCGCCCGGTACCAGGGGAATGGTATGATCATAGGCGCGCCGAGGCGGTAATGCAGTGGGTTCCTTGAACAGGTGGCTAAACTCACTGAGAAGAGCTATGACCATGGGGGAAACGTCTGCAGCTGGCTGAATGCCCACTGTTTCGGAGTCAGACAGATGAAGGAGCTGAAAGACTACTGGCTGGAGACCATCGGAAGTCTGCCCTTGAAGCAACACATTGCCAGTACCATAAGGAATTGACATCCACTTGTCACGCCAATGTACTTTCATTAGGGAGAAGGCCTCGAGCCAATCCATGCCCACGATCATATCATAAGACCCCAAGGGAAGAATCCGCAAGGTGGAATGGAAACGATATCCTTGAACGGACCACTCCACATTAGGAAGTTCAGAAGTGCACATAATAGAAGTGCCATCGGCAACGCGGACAGCAACTGGAGGAGACAACTGCCGAAACCCAGACAAACTAGCTGCCATAGAAGAACTGAGGAATGAGTGGCTACTTCCAGAATCCACAAGCACAGAGATATCCCGGCCAGCAATGGAACCCAGCAACTGCATTGTTCTCAGAGGGGAACTGCCAGAAAGAGCCGCCGACGATAGCAACAAGCATAACTGTCCCGGTTCCGGATCTGTATCCTCAGAAGCTTCACCTTCTTCAGTGAAATCACTCTGGCACAACTCCCAAATCTCCTGGAGTGCATGAAGTTGAGGCACCGCAGCACAACGATGACCTGGTGCCCATTTCTCACCACAACGGACACACAATCCGCGAGCCTTGCGGAAGGAGTGGAGGGACGAGAGCTTGTCATCCACCGACGCCGTTTTGTTGGGCAGCTTCTTGTTGTCACTAGGAGCCGGCAACGCAAGCCGAGGCGGAGGAGGAGGAAGAGGAAGCGCACCCTTGACGACCGCGGTCTTGGAGAAAATTGAACCATCAGATTTCCGGAATTCCTTGCGTTGGCCTTGCTCCAGGGCCTCCTCCTGTAACAGAGCGAGAGTACACGCAGTATCCAAATCGGGAGGACGAGCCATAAGAACAGTAGGACGAAGGTCATCACGCAATCCATCGATGAACCGGGTGGTGTAGGACAGAATATCTGGGTATGGTGTGTAGGCAGCGAGCTGTTCGATGAGGTCAGTATACTGCTCAATATAATTAGAGACAGTAGAGGTTTGTTTGATATGAAACATTTGGCGAAGCAAGAGCTCATGCTGATCACGGCTGAAACGGTCGTGCAGCAAAGCGGTGAAATCCTCCCAGGTGATGTTCTGAATGCGACGCTCGACTGACTGGAGCCAGCGAGCGGCCGCGTGAGTGAAGTGATGGGTGGCCACCCGAACCCAGATGGAAGGATGAACATAGTACATCTCGAAATGATTTTGAGCGCGAGTAATCCAGAGTTTAGGGTTATCGCCATCAAACTGGGGAAACAACATCTTAGGTAATTGGCCGAGATGGTGGCTAGTGGTGGAATTGTGGGGATTGGGCAAGGTATGGCCTGGATTGGGGGAAGATAGTGAAGGGGTGGTGGATGCGGTGGAGGTGGGTAGTGAAGGGCGGGTGGAATCGGTGGAGGAGGGTAGTGAGATGCTGGTGGGTGCGGTGGAGTTGGGTATGGAGGGGCTGGTGGGAGTGGTGGAGGAAGGTGGTAAGCGTGGGAACCCGGCATCAAGGAAGAAGAAGGATGGGGAAATTGAACGTACCATTGGCCGGGAACGGGGCCATGGTCGTCACCGATCCATGCCCCATATCCCGTGTAGTCGAACACACACCGTGCCCCTTGGGCCAGTTGGTCGGAGATCCGGCAGAGACACGCCAGGGGACCAACTCAGGAACCACCACAGGGTTGGGCGATCCATCAGCCGATGTGGCCCCAGATCGATCCCAAAGCTTGGAGAGCCGGTCCACCTCCGAACGGACGGTGAAGAGGGAGCTCTCGATCCATGGATGCCATGCCTCGAACGCTTCTGCCACCGATTCGAGCACGACAACGTGTTCGTCGCGCTCATCCTGGATCTCGACGTAGCGGACCATTTCGAGGTCGTGGACGCACTCCTCCAGCTCGGTGATGCGCTCGGAGAAGTGGCCACCCCAGTTGTCGGCGACGATGGCGGCGGTGTACTGGGCGGAGGCGAAGTGCTCCAGGGACTCGAGTCTGCCGTCAACAGTAGCATCGCGCTGGGAACGAGTAGTCTCCGAGTCGGTGAAGTGTCGATCCAGCCGGTTGCCGAGGCCGTCGAGCTCGTTGCGGACGGAGTCGAACCGCTGGAGGGCTCCAGCACGCACGGCGGCCGGAGATCGTCGGCTCTGATACCACTGTCAGCACGCATGGCGTCTGCCGAACGGAATCGGAGAAGAACTACAGTAACGACGGTAGCTGCCGGCGGAGGCCGGTTCTATTACGGGAAAATAGAATAAGTTCCAGAGTTTCCAAAGTTACCGATCCATTGCTCCGGCTCCCTCTTATACCTCACTCACTGGGCCGCTCATTACATGCATTACAAGCCCATTCAGGGCCTCTCAGGCGAACGCTTCTCCACTTGGGCCTGGTAGACTTCCTAGGCTTTGGTGCGGCAGCTGGATCGCCTAGATGTGGGCTGCTGACATCTGATGAGGCAATACTTCTTGAAATATTATGCCCAAATAGGTACGCAGTATACGAGATTAGTCCCTTTCAGTCCAATTCCCAATAGGAAGGACAAACAAATGATCAGGGAGTTAACACTGCTACTGAATCCTTTTTGGCAAAAACACATTTTCGGAGGCCGACAACACATGCGCCTTCAAGACGTCACCATTGCTAATGGAGAGTTACAATGTCGGCACAAAAGACCGCCTCTAAAAACAAATTTAGAAAACAAAAAAACGTGCTAGCGAGCCCATCGAGCCCGTTGAACCACTTGCTGTGGAGCTGCTGCTGCTGTGCCGGAATGCTTGCCGGCTTAACACTGGGGTAAGTTAAGTCTCCGCGAAAGAAGAAGCTGACCGACGCAGCCCTCGCTCGGGGCTCAGGGGCTCTCAACTTTCATCAACTGAAAAAAGAGCTCACACCAAAATCACTCAAGCAACTAGTGACTTGATGATTTGGAAAAGTTCTTGGCCACCTCAACCCACGGAACAAGCGGATCGAAGAACAAACACCCGAACTCAGAATCACCATGCAGAGGCCTCCTGCCTAGGCAAACCCGACCTCCCTAGGAGAAAACCTGGCTTAGCCTGGATGCTAGGTCGGCCTAACCTAGATGCTAGGTTGGCCTAGCCTAGATGCTAGTTCGGCCTGGCCTATTTTGGCAATTTTAGCAGTCCGAAACAAAATTTTGAAAAGGTGAAATCCATTCAAATGAAGTTCAATTTGGCCCAAATTTTGTAGAGATGTTCCCGGGGATGTTTATTTAGAATCTATCCCCAAAAGATCAGGGAACTCCACGGATCGAGAAAACTCTGGACTGGATTGGATTTTTCCAAACATTCCTCAAAATCCTCCAGTCTTGTGCTCATGAGGAATTTGGTCAAATCGAGTAACAGTCATGTGTTATAGCATGTATCCAACCATCCAATCGGTCCCAAGTACCCCGAAAAAAGAAATCACTCAAAAGCAAGTGAAGGGGTTTCAGGAGAGGAAAAACCAATGCAAATCAGAACTCAGATCTACCATGAATCATTGCTTTATTTCTTCACCAATAAGTTCTGATTCTTATAGAGGAATGATTAGGAATGATTAACACAGTAGAGGTTTGATTCTCTACACCATGGATCTCTACTAGTACAAACTTAGGCTAGAATAGGAAAACTAACACCTAAGGACTCTAGAATCAAACTACTGGAGAGATGGCTAGTCGGGGCCACCTCCTATCTTATTTGTAGAGCTATTACACATTCCCAACACGCATTAGATATTTTGGTTACACCACTTAACCCGGGGGCAAATGGTCCAACTCAACATATGTGCATTCGATGGTCATGAGCTCTTGATGACTTTGTTTCGCCTCGACGCAAGCTTCCACGTGCCGCCTCCTATTCCCATCGGAACTCCAACCAAGTTTTGAGGCGTGTCATCATCGTCCTCGACCGCACGATCACCAAGTCATCCTACGCCTCCACTTGACTTGATCAACCACTGTCTTGACTTGGTCAACATGGTCTACTCCTCTCATGTGCTCTTGCTTGTTGATGTCCCCAAGTATCATCCATCACGGTTAGTCTTCTGGCCATCTTGGTCCCTCGATCCAAGCCTCACGCTTGTCCTTCACCGATCTCAGTCCATTGACACACGACATGCCTCTACTTGACTTTCTCCATGTCCGTCGACCATCTTTGTGCTCCACACCCGCATACCAACACAGCCAAGAGAAATGTTGCCCACACACTCATGCTAGGGTTAGTCTCAAACTCAACCGAAGCCTGATCATCTCCTAACAATAACCTCATCACAACTCGATACATATGGGCACATATCAACCTTGTGTTCCTAAATACAATCTCCCTACTACTTTCAACAAAAAGGGAAATCTTCTAACAATCATATCCAAATCAACTCTGGCCACCATTTGCCCCTTGCTCGAATTCAGTTGCAACACGGGCATATCCGCATCAACTTTGGTCAACATTTCCCCCTTCTTGAATTTAGTTGCAACACAAGTTGTGGACATTGCTGGATCTCCTCTTTTCTTGAAGATAGGTTGGTAACTGGCCGGCAAATAGCCTCCATCCATCAGCATCTGCTCGTAATCATCTTCCAATACCAAAAGTCGCATATCTAGATCCATCACATTACAAATAATTTGGTCAAAATCACCAAATTCCACACTCATGCCGCCTAGGCCAAAAACAACAACTCAATGTTATACTCACCTTCATGCTTGGGCAGATGTAGAAGTAGTGTCCATCATATTCTTAGTCTTCCACGCATCAGATCCTTCACCTTTTGTATGTTGCAGTAGAAGCAAGGAGCACCACCTTTTCTTTCTGTTAAGCCGGCCTTGAAGACCTCAAGGAACCATCCATGGGCACTACCCAATTGTCGATGGGATAGGCCGAATGGTAATAAAAAGATTGAGAAACAAATAAGAGGGTGAGAGAGATTCGGCCAAGAGGGGAGACGACAATGACTATATGAGAATCGGAGGCTAGGGTTCTATGGCTGTGATTTGGAGGGGACAGATGTGGATTTTTTATGCCCAAGAGCTAAAACAAGATGGGGCAAAGAAATATTAACAAAAGAGTCAGGAGTTCCTCTGCAAAATGTGTTAATAAAGCGACGGCAAATCTGCAGCCCTATCCAGCGGCGATGCTTCTAGGCATGCCAGCTAGAAGATTGGGTATACAACCGTTTGGACCTGTACAATTGTACTGGCACCCGATAGGAGTTGATGTACTCAGAAATCAAAAAATCAAAATTCAGGACCTAAGTAACACCTTCCTACCAAGATCGTCATTATATTTTACTCTTCTTGAAACATAACCCTATTTCTTGTTTGGTGGAAACATATATATCCATCCACCTTGAACTGATAATTAATGAGTTTGTCTACAAGGCACGCGAGTGTTTTGGAGGCCGAAACACTCGATTTTTTCTTCACGACTTCTTCCTGAAGCCTGATGCGCCGCCATCGGCCACCGCCGTGGCCGGTGAGACCCTACCGCCCCGTGGCAGCCTCCTTCTCCTCCCTCCCCCTCGCCGCCATCATGGACATGTGGGCCCTCCATGCTGACCTAGTTCGGCTGCCTCCACCGCCGCCAGAACCCTAACACCGTCCTCTCGCCGTCCCCACCGTCTGGCCGGTCTGCCTCCCCTGAGCCCCTTCTGAGCCCGCCGGAGTTGGGGAAGAAGAAAGGGAGAGGCTGGAGAAGAATGAGGGAGAGGAATCGAGAGGGAGAGTAACACTTGAGTGTCATTTAGCATTACTCAATTTCATGTTTTAGAACGTACAACACAGATTGAGAACACAGGAATGTCAGCATAAACCACCCATGGCCCACACTACTACACCTTATATATCGTCATCCAATGTGGCTTCTTGCATTCTTGGATCATGTCTGTAGACGTACCTCCACGAGCAGAGCAAGTAGAGAAAGAAGGATACGAGCCCAAACACGGCGAGGAGCCAGTAGAACAGATCCAGGCGGCTGGCATTAAGGTTCGCGCCGTCGAGCCAGCCGTGGCCCCCACCACGGTGTGCGGTGGCGTGGTTGACCACCTGGATGAGGAAGCTCCCAAGCCACGACGAGACGCCAAGGATGCAGAAGACTATGGCGCCACCGATGGACTTCATGCCTGCAGAGGCCTCGCTGTAGAAGAACTCGAGCAGGCCGACGAAGGAGGTGACGTCCATGACGCCCAGGAGGAAGAACTGCGGGATCAGCCAGAACACTGACATCGGTGGGGCGCCCGTGGCGGCCATGCTCCTGCGGCGGCCCTCCACCACGGCGGCCACGGCGAGCGCCATGACGCTGAACACGAACCCGACGCCCACGCGCTGCAGGTGCGTGACGCCGCCGGCGTGCCCCGTCACGCGGCGCAGCCATGGCACGATGGCGCGGTCGTAGGCAACAAGGGTTAGCATCTGGAAGACGATCGGGACGACGAAGAGGCTCGCCGCCGGGATGCTGGTGGCGCCAAGGCGGGTGTCCATGGCCCCGCCCTGCTGCACGGTGAGGGAGAGGAGCAGCGGGACGGAGACGTTGCCGAGGATGGAGCTGAGGAAGATGGGCAGCATGCGGAGGATGATCTTGGCCTCTTCCACCTGCGTCACCGTGCACAGCGACCATGCCCGCTTGTCGCCGTCGTCCACCGCCGCCGTGTCCAGAAACCTTAAATAATGTATGTGATGATGAAAAGTTGGTCAAACTGTGCACCAACTGGGTATGTACACGACAAGGAGGGATATATGATTATAATCACGATACTGACACCAAAGTGGCAAAGTTTGACGAAATGATCCACAGACAGAAGCTGGAAACAAGTATCTAAATTAAAGAGTTTAATTTCCTTATAAAATTAACCAATGAGCACCTATATTGCAAAATTAGTTGTGTTTCCATTAATTCCTCCACATGTCTTATACTATTAATATGTATCCATATATTCAAATTGCTGACATATTCAATACCAATCTACAAATATGTTTTTTCTTTATAACTAAATATTTTAAAATTATAGTACTTGATAGCAAAATTTTTTAAAGCTTGATATAATGATCCAAGTGGGCCGGGCCAGCCCGTGAATCAACATATGTAGACTTAATTATTACACATGCTGTGAGTTGCCCACGTAATAATCAAGCTTATATACGTGGGTTTGTGGCTTCCTGCTTTCATCTCTATATATATATCTTGTTCAAAACGTCAAATATTTACTGTCAACGGAGGAAAATTGCTTTCAGACGTCTCTTTCTGACACCGTAGTTTCACTTTTACACTTTTCACGCCGTTCTGACCGAGAGTACTACTAGATCGAGTTACTTACTAACTTACAAATGAGAAGTGGACAAGGCACCAGCTTATCTTACTTGAAGTCTGGGGTTCTCTCCATAAATTCAACACTCTTGCCTGTGCTATCAGTGAGCTCATGCATCTCCATTGGATTCTCAGGTATTGATAGCTTCCTCTTCCGAAAGGCAGCTACGAAAACCTGTGATATATATACATCGATCGACACAAAATCCCTAACAAAATCACATCAAGTATTCACATGAAAATATTGATTTTTGTTTCACGAAAGATTTTATCAAGTTTCAGTTCAGTGTAGAAAGATATCATGATTTGTTTGTTTAATAACAATTTCATCAGGTTTAATTTGTCAGTCGGCGGATGAACTGTGTACCTGAAGGATTCTTGTGAGGGGGCTCCCCATGGGCTTCTGGTGCCGGTAGAACGGCAAGCCACAACCGACGACGACCATGCCGACGAACAACATAAGAGCAGCAAGCGCGAAGCTGAGTCCCCATCCCTCGTTATCCTGCACCCACACCAAGAAGACGAGACCCACGAACCCTCCCAGCGAGATGGAGAAGGCGAACCAGTTGAAGTAGCTGATCTTGGCGTGCAGTTCCGCCGGGTTCTCGCCGTCGAACTGATCGCCGCCCAGCGCTGCCGCACATGCGCGCATTGAGCCCTCGCCGACAGGGACCAGGTACAGGCCCAGGGTGAGCAAGCTCAAATTGCGGCCGCTTACCACAGTGCACTGGTTGGGGTGGTTGACCATGTCGCACGGCGGCGGGTGAAGCGACGGGAAGTGTGCTTGGCATGCTAGGAGCACGTAACCCTGCAACAGAAAAAAAAAACCTCTTCTCAGCTCACTGAGTCTGAGACCAATTCTCTCCGAATTTCTTTCTACGTTTTCAATCCATACATCTCAGCTCCCAATAGGATATTTGGCGAGATTTCAAAACTTTGACCAGAAGCTTGTCCAAAACTCTATGTGTTTGTGACTGATCGGTACATTTGCCACACATATATATATATATATATATATATATATATATATATATATATATATACCCTATAGCTGGCTACAGAATAACTTATTCTGTAGCCACATTGAGTTACGATAATTACTATGTTAATTTACGAGATTATAGTAACTCCTTACTAAGTGGTTTACTACAACGTTATGGTAAATATCCCCACGTGTTATAGTAATTCAACTATTGTAAATATGTATTGACATTGTCGTAAATTAGTATATAAAATTATCGTAAATGGAGGTGGCTACAGAATAACGTATTCTATAGCTGGCTATAGAGTATACTCTCCCTATATATATATATATATATATATATATATATATATATATATATATATATATATATATATATATATATATATTTGACAAAAATATGCAGGGACTAGGTACTCTATCTATTAGCAAATGATATATACTTACCATGATCTCAATGGGTGCGAAGATGAGGATGGTGCAGAAGCGCTTGATGTAGGAATCCGAGATGAAGGCGCCAAGTAAGGAGAAGAAACAGATTGCACCAAAAAAGTTGGTGGAAGTGGTTGATGCGTCCTTGACACCCATGTGCATCGTCCCATGTAAGTAGCTCACTAGGTTCAATATCAGCGGTATATTTGATATATTTGCCATCACAATGAGGACTGTAGTAGACACAGTGGAACATAGCATATATCAACTACTTATACATACACAGTAAAAGAGTACAAGGTATTGATGCTGTTTATTTTACTTACCGTGGATGAACACGCTGGCTCTCACTCCACCATGCCTCTTTCCAGTAACAGGTCGTCCCCTCCAGTCCACAAGGCCTTGCAAAGCCATAGGTTTACTTGAGCTCCTCCCAATCTTTGCAGCAAGCAACAAGTATGGCTTGAACTAGTGCTTTTTTATAGCTGTGGAAGATGTGCATCCCATCACATGATTTGTGGAAGCAAGCCGCCACACACCAAGTGGTCCAAGGGTGTGTGCCAGTTTTTCTCTTGCGACACTGACTCGTATTTACTAAAATATATCTTTGTCCACAATCATATCATCACATGATCAATTTAGATACCTGGAGTGATAACCATGCCGTGTGAGTTTGTAGTACCAAGATTATTATCACTCCATTTTTCCGATATAATATATTCCTGGGGCCGGCCTACTCACACAGAAGGGGCATGGTGAAGTTTCCCTGTCCCTTTTTCCCGCATTCATATGTATTGTTGGGCCACTTGCTGATTTGTCAAATTTGCCACACAACTAAATGAATCAAAATACTTACGCCAACGTACCAGATATTACCAGAACTTTTTGCTAAGAAAAAAAGATATTACCAGAACTTAAACATAAATATAAGTGTTCACAAAATAATTTGTGTTTATAATTCATCACAGCTCATCATTGTTTTGAATCACGGAATAGACACAAACGCTCACACCATATACAAATACTCACCTCTACAAATTAATGCATACACACCCTAGCTACCCTTATAAGCACCTCCAAAAATTAAAAGACTGACCCCAAAGACCTTGAGATTAATGAATTTATACCACATGTGTCATCATCATGTTCAATACATTTTTTCATATACCAGCCATGGCAATGAGTTGGCACAATTTTTTTCCACCTTCCATTTGAATAGAAAATCTTGTTAAATAAAAGGACAATAACACGGAAGATGGAACAAAAGTTGAACTCGATGGACAAAACAGACAACATAAATTTCTTTAAATTAGTTTGCGCTCGTTTTTCTATTGTGTGACCAACTACCCTGTACATTGTCATGACAATGAATCAATGATCGAGTGATATATAACAGGATTTTGTTTATGTTCAGAAGTGAAAATAAACATCATATTAGGTAAGCTGTCAATGCATTCACAGCTACCATAACGATGGCAGTGCATTATCATAAGATCGCTCCTGATTACAGGATGTGGTCTTTTAATTGAAGAGTCCTTCTTAATTTTGTTGATTATTGAACTTGTCCTATTGGAGAACCACCACTAGAGGATTTTTTTTCGTGTGATTTCGTGAAAGCCACGTCATCTGAGGTCCCCACAACCACAAGTTAGTGCCTGGTTACAGCCGAAGCGTCCCTTCCCATGCGCTGATCGGAATGTCAAGAGGCTGACCAAAGTCACTATAATTTCAGCCATGAGAACAGACGTTCGAATAACTTTCGCGAAACAGATGCAAGGATATCTGTTTCCTCTTCCTTCACCGTCATATTTCAATGGCATTGACTACCTAGGAGGTGACCAGCTGCAGCGAAACTGCATCCACTGGTTCTCAAAAGGCCCATCGCTTTGCCTTCCCTTCCATCTATGTCTTCTCCCGGTTCCACAAACTATACAAGGAGGCTTCTCCAATGGCACAAGACGGACGTATGTTTTCAAGTCGATTCATCGCAAATATACAAGGTGAATTTTTCTACCTTTTTTTAGAAAAGAGAATATATTAATATCCCAGCTTCTGCATCGACCAATGCATATGGCTGTTCCTTAGTACAGACTAAGACGAAACAGACCAAGGAATCTCAAACACAAAGTTTTGAGCCATGACGATAACAAACAAAGTTTTCAGAAAACACAAACTAGAATGCAAGCCTATTAGTAAAACACTAGTCGTGCCTTGCAAACACCTCCATCGCGTCTGGGTATCCCATCTTCATCCAATGGCGATCCTCCTCCTTCTGTAACATGGACCAGAACTTGGTCCAGTAAGTCCCCCTGAAAAGAACCTGCAAGTAGGATGGTACTAAGACTTTATCAAACACAACATCATTTCGGGTTAACCAAATTACCCAACAGATGGCACTTGCACCAACAAGAATCTGGGATTTCAGGTTCCTATTTATTCCTTCCAACCAGTCCGTAAACAAGTCATGTACACTAGTTGGGGGTAATAAATTAAAGAAAACTTGAACAACTCTCCATATAAATTTAGCAAAATGGCAGTCAAAGAGTAAATGTTGTATAGACTCGTTTGAAGAATAGAAGCAACATTTTTTATCTCCTTGCCACTGTCGTCTTGCTAAATTATCCTTTGTTAAGATTACTCCTTTGTACAAGTACCACATAAAAACTTTGACTTTGAGAGGTAGTTTGAGTTTCCAGATTAGCGTATTATAAGGCATAACTTATGATACTAATAAGGCTCTGTACATGGATTTGACTGAAAACACACCGTTCTGATGTAGCTTGCACACAAAATGGTCTCTTTGGTTTGTTAGATGTACATTTGCAACCATGGCCACTACATTGTGCCACGCTTGCAAATTAGCACCCACCAGGGATCTCCTGAAAGCTACATTAAGCGGTATCGAAGACAATACTGATCTTACAGAAGCACTTCTTTTCCTCACGATATTATATAGTGCTGGAAAAAACGATTTCAGTGGATACGGTCTGATCCACGCATCCTCCCAAAATCGCACTTGAGACCCATCACCTATATCATACTTGCCCAACGAGAGGAACTCCTCTTTGACTTTCATGAGGCCAGTCCAAAACTGAGAGTCCCCGGGCATGTGTTGAACCTGTGTCAAAGTTTTATCCCGTAGATATTTATTCCTAAGCAATTGTTGCCAGATTCCATCTCCATTTAACAACTTAAACAACCATTTGCTTAGGAGACACCTATTAGGAACATCTAAATTTAACACCCCTAACCCCCTGGTCCTTTGGTGTACAAACTACCTCCCATTTTGTTAGTCTATATTTTTTCTTATGTTGATCACTCTGCTAGAAAAAGCGAGATCTAAAATAATCCAATTTCTTCAGTACCCCTCTAGGTACTTCAAAAAAGGATAGCATGAACATGGAAAGGCTACTTAAAACAGAGTTAATTAGAACAAGCCTCCCTCCTACCGATAATAACTTACTCCTCCAACAGTTCAATCTCTTCTGGAACCTTTCTTCAACATGTTTCCAGTCCTTATTCATGAGCTTTCTATGGTGCATCGGAATTCCTAAGTATCTAAACGGGAATGACCCCACACTACAACCAAAAATTTGTGTATACTCAATTTGGTTAGCTTTGGCTGCTCCATAGCAAAATAGTTCACTTTTATTAAAATTGATCTTGAGCCCTGATAGCTGTTCAAAAGCACAAAGCAAGAGCTTCATGTTCTTTGCCCTCTCAAGATCATTGTCCATAAAAATAATAGTGTCATCCGCATACTGAAGGACTGAAAGTTCCTCATCAATCAGATGCGGGACAACCCCATGAATCTGTCCAACCTCTTTTGCTCGTGAGATAATGACAACCAACATGTCAACCACTATATTAAACATGATTGGAGATAACGGATCCCCTTGACGCACTCCTTTCCTTGTTTGAAAATAGTGGCCTAAGTTCTCATTAACCTTTACTGCAACACTCCCTCTAGACATGACTTTAGAAATCCATTCACACCAAGTTGGTGAGAATCCTTTCATTCTAATGACTTGTTGTATAAAGGGCCATTTTAATTTATCGTAAGCCTTTTCAAAGTCTAGCTTTAAAATGACACCATCTTGTTTCTTCCTATGTAACTCATGAATTATTTCATGTAGTACTACTACTCCTTCCATGATATAACGTCCCGGAATAAAGGCCGTTTGAGATGGTCCTATAAGCTTATCTGCAACTTTTAAAATTCTATTATTCAGTACTTTCGTGAAGACCTTAAAGCTCACATTTCAAAGACATATAGGCCTATATTGCTATATCCGTACCGCATCAGCAATCTTTGGTAATAAAGTGATTATCCCAAAGTTCAAGCTGTGAATAGGCAGCCTCCCAGCATGGAATTCATGAAAAAGACTAATCAAATCCGTCTTCACAATATCCCAAAATAATTGGTAAAATTCTGCTGGGAATCCATCCGGACCAGGTGCCTTATTATGTTCCATATCGAAGACAGCCATTTTAATTTCTTCCTCGCTGAATGGAGCTGTCAATGCTGCATTCTCCTCCTCCGACACTTGAGGTATGTCATGCCTCAAAGTCTCATCCATTGAGAAAGAATTCTGCATGTGTGGTCCGAACAGTCCTTTATAGTATTCGGTTATATAATTCTTTAAGTTCACATCCCCCACAATAATCCCTTCTTCTTGTTGTTCTAGTTGGACGATTTTTGTTTTCCTATGTCTTCCATTTGCCACCATATGAAAATATTTGGTATTATCATCTCCTTGCAATAACTTTGTTGCTTTCGATCGTTGGAGCCAGTAAATCTCCTCTTCTCTTAGCAACTTAGTTAATTGCCCTTTAAGATGACGTCTTATTTCCTCCTCTTGCGGTAACAACAAGCTTGTCTCTGCCTTTCTATCAAAACATCTATCTGAGCCAATATATTTGATTTTTGACTCCTCTTTTGCGAAACGAGATTCCTAGCCCAACCTCTAAGGAAACGTCTCACCCTCCTAATTTTATTTTGCCACCGTTCCATCAGTGATCGACCCCTATTTTCAGATTCCCAAACCTCTTTCACCATCTCAAAGAAACCATCTCTTATCAGCCACCCTAGTTCAAAATTAAAATTCCTAGTATTACCTCTATGAGACGGTTCTCCTCCATCTAGTAAAAGCGGTGTGTGGTCTGAGATCTCTCGTGTAAGGGCCTGAACAGAAGCTAGAGGAAATTTCTGTTCCCAATCTGTTGTTACCAAAATACGGTCCAACTTTTCATATGTTGGTACCTCTGCATAATTAGCCCAGGTGTATTTCCTACCCATCAGCTCAAGTTCTCTTAGGTTCAAAGTTTCAAAAATCGCATTAAACAATAGTGGCCACTTATTATTATATCTAGAGTTGTTCTTCTCCGACGGATTCCTAATTATATTGAAGTCTCCCCCTACTAAGAATGGTAAATCCCCACAGCTAGTACACGCTCGTACTAACTCTGATAGAAAGTGCTCTTTGTGCTATTCTTGTGCTGCACCATAAACAGACAGAAGGGTCCATCGAAAACCATCTACTTTATTTTTAACAACAAATTTAATGTGGTAATCCCCAACGACAATACTTTCTACTTCAAAAAATTGTTGATTTATCCCCATTAGCATCCCCCCGGACATACCCCGAGGACACCGCCAATGCTAGACAAAATCAGCCCCCGCACTAAAATTTTCCAGACACTGAGCCGAGAAACTATTTTTGTTAGTTTCTGATAGTGCCATAAAGTCGAGTTTATTATCCTCCGATACATCATGTAAGAACGTATGCTTGGCTAGGTCACGCAGACCTCTACAATTCCAAAAAACCCCTTTCATTAGAACAATATTTTTTCCTTGTCGTTGTATTTTTATTGAGGAGTTTCTTTTTCTTTTTATTCTTTGCCACCTTGATAGGTACATCTACAAGTACTCCATCAAGGTCCGCAATATTATCGTCCATTACCTCCTCTGTTAAGTCGCCACAGAGTCGACTAACAGTGGAGGTGTCAGGATCGATCTCATCCTCCTCAAACTCCGAATCAAAGTCTAAGTTATTTCGGACATCAACTTTGTTGAACACATGAGAATGTTTGACTCTCTCTTTCTCAACATCTTTAATTAAAGCAACAGAAGTAGCCACTAAATTTTTCGTGTTACCCAAAGTAATACCCACTCTCCCTAAGTTTTCCTCGAGACGATTATTAGAAAAAGAGCAAACTGTAAATGTAAATTTGTTACCTTGGGTAATTTCGAGGTTCTGGACAGCAGCTCTTTTTTCTGCCTTCTCGAGAGAATGTACATCAGCCATCTCCGCATTCCATTTGCTTCGCCGCACGGGTGTAAGCTCTCCCTCTGATAACACTGCCATCTTCGTGACACTCCCCAACTCATACTCTGATCCCCCATCAGCTGACACTCCTGCACCTATCATTGCGTCGAGAGAGGCACCAATGAGATGTTCCCTGTGAATAGCTGCTGCATCATCAGTCCTCTCAAACCGTGCCGCAAGCACCTGTACTTGCTCCTCACTGTTTGAAAAAACTGTAGCAGCAGTGATGTTAGCCGCCAACCCCTTTTCTGTGTTATGTAAAACTTGGTCAGTGGAGCCTCTCAACGTTGATCCCTGCGATGTTGTCTTCGGCTGGGCCAAGCCCGACGGATTGCCCTCCAAAGAGGCCTCCAAAGCCAAGCCCAGTGGCTTGCTGGCTGATAATGACCCAAGCGAAACAGGCGGTGCAAGTGATGATGCATTCCTCACATTTACGGCATCCCCTTTCTTAATTCCTACAAAATTACGAGCTGCCTCGCTGAGCTCATTCTCTTCTCCTAGCAAGTCATCTTCCGAAAGATCCATGTCCATCTGCGTTTCTTTAGTTTTAGCCTCTTTTCCAGTCATGTTGTTCTTCTCAGCAATCCCTGCACTCGCATCTGGAATATTATTTTCCAGATTATTTTGTGCCTCTCTCATCTCATCGTCCTTTGCTGCACCATTACCATGATCTTCACTGCCATTAATTTGAGTACCCCAAATGTTCTGCAACCCAATATTGGGCAAAAAGGGTTCAACCTCAAAAAACAATTGAAAGTATCTATTACCAATAATGACATCCAACTTGGTTGGAATTGCTTTAGGTTCTAAAACCGCCACTGCAAATCTTCCAAAATTATTCACTCTGGTGGTGACCATATCCACTTCCTGAGTGACACCAAAAAGAGTTCCAAGCGCCCACAAGATGACATACTCTCTTAGGATTGTTGGGAGATTCTTTACTCGCATCCAAACCACTGGTAGCGCATGACCAAAATACTCCTCATCCTCCTTGAACTCCTGAAACTTGAGAGTCACTCCTTCCTTCATCTCAGCGTTGAATCTTGTCATCTTTGTAAGGTCTCCTTTTGTGGGAAAGAGCACCTTAAAATCAGAGCCACTATGCCATATCACTTCCCACGCAAAAGAATCAGACACCAAAACCCTAAAAAATGCAGCAACATCTTCCTCTGTCAAGTTCTTGCCTGAGGTCGAAACTAGAGCCATTCTCGAATCTTTTTTTGTCGGTTGGATAGGACCAAACGGGATATGAAAACTGGCAAGTACATCGGCAGCTTGTCCCACTAGCTGTGCTACTGGTTTCGGTTGTTTGGGAATTGGACATCTACACATAGCATGATCTGTGCTCTTACAAATATGACAATAAACTATTACCGTGCATTCATTCATCAAATGGCCCTTCACTCCACATCGCCTGCAAATCTTGGACGTGGCAGTCTTCTGGACCACCTCAACAGCCCCAACACTACCTGCCTCAATCACCAAAATCTCAACCTGCTGACCACTAGCTCCAGCCGTCGACGAGCAACCCTGCAAGACTTGTGAACTTTGCATCTTGACTGTCTTCACTTGCTCAGTACATGCTGCACCCTTCCCTGCTGTCATCTGTTGCTCCACACCCTTCACCTGTTGCGCCTCCAGTGTCGGCCTTGTATGAGCCGCGGACACGACCGGGGGTTCTCGAGAAGTGTGCTGCTGTGCATTCTGTGGTTGTGACTGAATTTGCATCTGCTGCTGCGGTTGGTGCTGCTGATTAAGAAGCTGCAGCTGCGGCTGTTGGTTCGGCACATACTGAGTTCCTTGCTGTTGCTGTAGACCAAATGACGATGTTCACTGCTGATCCCGATGTGGAGCTTGCCGCTGGTAGTTGCGCCCCTGTCGGAACCCGCCGTTCCAACCGCGGCCACCATTGCCACCGAAGCGACCTCTTCGTCCCCGTTCGTAATCCTACCCGGGGCCAAAGTTCGGTGGATGAGCCCCGAGGTTAGGGTTGAACCGAGGACCATTGTAGCGTGCGCCGTCATCGATCTCCTGGTTGTAGTCGTACCCATGTCCAGCGCCGTAACCATGGCGGCCACCACGCGCCGCACTGCCTCCACCGCCAGTGCGCCCTCCGCCTCGACCACTTCCGTATCCCCTTCCTCCAGCGCCAGCCCCATCATTTCCCCCGCCGCCTGCACCTGGTGTCACCATGCCTGCACGCACAACTTGCACGTACGAAGGATGAACTGAGGAGGGAGTGGCAGCTAGGGTTAGCTTGTTGATGGTGTCGAGGTCGCAGGAGGCGAGTAGGAAACACGATGCTAGCTTTCCTGTGCAGCTCCTTCTGCGACTGCGTGTATTGAGAACATAAAGCCCACGTTGGGTCTCAGAAGTGTTAGGACTGATCTCCCTCCATTAGGCCCAACGGCCTTTGGGCCTTGTTCTCGCGCCCTGATCGGGGGCGCCCAACCCGATATGGTTGGTGGGACCCCGTCGCACAGCGCTATAAAAGGAAGGTGGAGGCCGAGGCTCGAGGTACGAGGTTTAACGCGCCGCCAGTCACCCCACCAACATCCTAACCCTAACTCGATCAAGAGAGGGGCGCTGCCAGTGACAAAAAGCTCCACCGACGCCAGCAACGCCACCTCGACCTCTGCTATGCCGCCAAGGACGTCACCACCTTCATCACCGAATCAATGGCGCCGGTGAACGACCCCAACACCGGCGCCTCCTCCGGATCGGCTACTCCCGCTCCGTCGGATGGTTTGCGACCTCTACCGTTTACCCCCTCTGTTTCTCTAGTAGGAGATGTGTTAGGGTTTGTTACATCCACTGCAAATCGAGATCTCATTTTTTCTTACTGTGAAACTACCCGATCTAATGAACCTATGAACTTAGAACCCTAATGTAACACCCCAGGTGTTATAATGCTAATTAATCTGCCATGTCATCATAATGCATTGCTAAGCATCCCTGTTAGGTTAACCTTGTTATGCATCAACTAAAACAAGTTTACTTATCTAGGTTGAATGTGTTTCTCTATGGTGTGCTCCGAAACCAAAAACCCTAATTTCGAATACCACCGCAAATACTTAGTCCATGCCCTGCGTAATTTGAGGCGCGCGACTGTGTTGCACACTAGTGTCAAGTGTAGGGTATGAGCTCAAGTACAACATCTAAAATGAAGCTCCAAATTTGAGTTTGAATTGGAGTCCCAAAACTTGTCACGAGTTTTCCGATTCGAATTCGAATTCAAATCTGGGGAGAAATGTAAAAGAATTTCAAAAGCTAATTGGTCAACCAAGAGTGGCATTTGGTCAACCATGTCATGTTGGTCCAAATGATGCCCTTGGGTGAGGTTTTGATCACTAAGTAATCACAAATCAAAGTAGCAACAAATTCCAATTTAAAATCCCTCCGAAAACCCTAAATTTCAAAACCCTATTTTACCCCTTTTGAAATAATTCAAAATTTAAGCAAAATTTGGGAAAAAGTTCAAAACCAAGTTTGTAGAACTTTTCAAGGGCTACAACTTTGGTGTTTTGAGTTTTTAAAGTTTTAGTGTAAAATGTGGAGCAATTTTGAAAATAAACAAATTTCAGTTTTAATTCATTTTTGTCCCCAAACTAAGATTTCAAAATGGAGGCAGAATTTGAAAAAAGTTTTGAACAGCAAAGTTGTAGGTCTGGTCAAGATATACAACTTTGATGTTTGGAGATTTTGAAGTTTCGATATAAAATCAAAAGTAATTTCTAAATTACCAAATCTGAAAAATGTGTCCCTTTTTGAATTTAAACTCAAATTTCAAAATCCAGTTAGAATTTGAAAATGTGTTCAATACAAAACTTGTAGAGCTTGAAATTCTGAAGATTTCATACATTGGAAGTTTTTCAAGTTGTTATACAAATTTGAAAGTAATTTGAAAAAGCAGTTTGAATTTCAGAGTTTGGGGGGGGAAGCTACAGTGCTACGCCAATCACCGTCGGCCACCGGCCGGTATGGGCGCCGGCCGATCGCCGCCGTGGCCACTTCCACAGCCTTCTCGCGCACGCTAGGATCGCCAGCACAACGACGCAGCAGTGCTGCTCTGTAGCCGCGGTCGCCTGCTATAAATACCGACGTTCACCATGACCTTCTCCGTTTTCGCCACCGTCGCCACCGCAGCTCCGCCGCTCGCCGCTGCCGCCACCAAGCCGTCTCCGGCCACACCAACCGCACCACTAGCTCCGCCTCGGCCTCGCGCATCTTGTGGACCGCTTGCGTTCACTGTTTTCGCACCCGAGCTCCCGCACCGCCTGTTCCCGTGCTCGCCTCCGGCGACTGCCCGCCAACCTCGCCTTCCCGTGGCCAGGCCACTCCAGCCGCTCCCCGTCGCCACCGAGAGCTTCACTGCAACCGCGGTGAGCCGCTGATGCTTCCCGACCTTTCAATTTAGCCTCTACCGCTTTGTAGTCGCCGGTGTGTTGTTCCCGTGCCCACCGTGCCGCCATCGCCGTCGCTCGTTAGTCGCTAGAGCTCGAGCGAGGACGTTTAGTGGCAAAACGGAGTCGTGAGGTGGTGTAGAAGGTGTTGGTAAGCTCGGTTTGTCGACCGGGGCACCGGTCGTCGGCCGGCCACCGTGGGAGAGAGCGCGGGCACGCGGGAGAGAACGGGCGAGCGGGAGGAAGGAGATGACGAGTGGGACCGCGCTGTCAGCGAGAGAGAGAGAGGGAGGCAGACGCGCGCGGGCGGAGGCAGGCCGGTGCTGGGCTGGGCCGCTTGCTGGGCCGAGCGCGCGTGCACGCGCGGGCCGTCTGGCTGGGCCGGACCGCGGGAGAAAAAAAGAGAATCGGCCCATTTTCATTTTTGTTTTTCTTTTGCAAATAAATGAATAGTGTTATTATTTGTTTAATTTATTAAAAATTTTGTAGAGTTCCAAAATTCATGAAAATTTTTGTGTAAGCTTCTCAATGTATAAACTATCTAGGAAAAATGTTAAATCATGAATTTGAATACTTTGGGCAGTAGAATTAATTGATTCCATTAAAGATTAAATGCAACTTCCAGTAATTTTAATAATTAATTTATTTATCCAAAAATTATGAAATTTATTATGACACTATTATAAATCATTCTTAACCCATAGAAAAAGTTTGAGCTTGTTTAGTTAAAGTTTGATCAACTTTTAATTATGCCCTAATTATTTAAATAATAAATAAATGTTAATTTGAGAACTTTAAGTGTTGTGTGCCTTTTTATTGAGTGATGTCCTTAGGTCACTACCCTTTGGTGATCTCTGGCACCTTAATTTCATGATTGAGCTCATTAGTAACTTGTTAGGTTAAAAGCTGGTATCGCTGGAAATCGTCGCTACTAGTTAGTAGGTTTTCAGTTTGCGACTGTACCGTGAAGGGAAGTTGTACTCAAATCGTAACCGTGGCATGTTATCATCAAGCATCATGTTTATCATCGAGCATCATGTTAAAGCATGTTATGTATTCGTGTAGTCTCCGCTTTCGAGGAAGCCAAAGTCGTCGAGCAAGCTTCCGGAGAAGAGCGATCGTCGGTGGGTTCCGAACCAGGCGGTGGAGTTCTCGAGTCTGAGTCAGTCGTTATGTCAGAGCAAGGCAAGCTCCGGTGCATTTAAACCCTACCTTGAATTTTACAAATGTTTTATTATTTATATTATGGTTTATTGCATTAAGTAATTAGGAGTTGAGTGATAACCTAATTGCTGCATTATCATCCTTGATTATTGCGATATCAACCTTGATACCTATTTTACAGAAAATGCGTAGTATGCTTCGCTATGCTTAGAAGTTAAGCTTTTAAATGAATGTTTACTTGGCCATGACGACATCCTTAATGAATATTGAAATATGCGAATGAACTTGTAAGATCGGGCGGGTGGTTTGGCCACTGCTAACGTGCATTGGGAGAGGAGTCCCAATGTATTGTTTCCGCCTTATCAGTTAAGGACCGTACGTTGTTGGCCCTCGCGTCATGGAGTTTTTATTAGTATTAGCCATGTGCCCATGTCGGGTAAGCCTTACTTTGGTTAGTCCATTACGAGAACGTCTAACCTCGCACTGAGAGTGGAGAGATGGCGAGAGTAGTGTGTACCCTCGGGGCTAGAATTGGGCCGGGTTCGAGGAGTACTGTGCTCTCGGGTGGCGATGGACACGTTCTGGTTTTGGGTTATTCGGGTAAGAGTTGATATATGCTAGATTCGGTTCTACATATGTCGTGTGGTTAGGAATCCCCAACTGGGTAAATGAAGCGGTTCGAATCGTCGTTGCTCCACGAGAAAGGAGTCTTGGCCTTGCAGCACCATCGTAGTTAAGAACTGGAATTGAAAGAAAGAATAAGAAAGGTTTTGATGATAATTTCTTTGATCTAGATTAGGATCACCTAGATTTGGTTAATGAACCATCAATGGTAAAAGTAAAATATTGAAGATAAGGACTGACCTTAGTAAGCTTTTCTGCAAAAGAAAATTTGATTCTTGATTACCCGTACCTTGATTCCCTAAAGCTAGCATGCCCTTGGAGTCTTTGTCTTAGTCGGGTAAGTCTTGTTGAGTACTCTCGTACTCAGGGTTTGTTGAACCCCTTGTTGCAGGTGCGGTTCATGAACAAGTCTGCTTCGAGCCTTGTTGCATGACCGTCGTGGTTGAAGAAAGCGACGACGAGTAGACTGTGTGGCCTTTGGGCAAGGCATCTCGCTTGTGTGATGTAATAAAGTTACTACGATACTTCTCTACTACTGGTTTGTAATAATGTTGCATAAGGTTTGAGATTTGAAAAACTGGTTTGTAACTTAAGTTATTGTAAGACTTCCGCTACTTTACTCTGTTGAATATTTTGAATAAACTGTTGTAATATTGCAATACTCCTGTGATTGGATCCTTTTCGGAGGAAAGCAGGCCTTTTAAGTTATGGTGAACATAAGTACGACTGTCAGAGGTCATTATGGCAATGACGTGTATTTATGGGCCATCAAAATTTGGAGGTTCTGTGACACCTAACAATGGTACCGGAGCCAGGTTGTATTGACAAGAAACCTAGATCGGGTAAACCGATTCCAAATCGGGGAAAGAAATAAAGAAATAAAAACAACCCGATTTCAGATCAGGCAAAGAAAGGTTCATTTGAACCCTAACCCTAACCGGGTAACAAGAAAGAGCAACCGAAGGATAAGTCTTACCCGGACCCGTCGTTCTCACCGCCGGCGGCCTCCGCGCGTGAACATGAACTGGACCACTGTCCAAACCGCTCGACGGCGGCGAGCTCAGCCTAGGGCGAGCTCGCACACCGCCGAGGGGTTAGGCAGTGGCGCTGTCGCTTCCCTCCGCCACCCACCATGGATGGCAGCTACTCTACCGAGCGGCGCTAGAGAGGGAGGAAGAAGAAATTGTGGAAGAAGAAGTGCCGCGGTGGCCGGATTTACTCCGGCGGGTGCTCTCCTCCTTGCCGGTGGTGGCCGGTCGCCATGGGCGCCGCCACCGTTGTGCCACAGAGAGACCAGGGGAGAGAATGAAATGGCGTCTAGGGTTTGAAGGGGAGTCGGCCTCGTCGGGTTTTGATGGCTCGATCTTCACTCCTGGCCGTTGGATGAAAACCGGACGGCTCAGATCTCGTCGGAACTTAGCAGGCTGAAATCGGCCCAGGCGGGGCGAGCGCCGGGGGTGAATTGCCGGCCCAGGCCCAGGTTGCGGCCTGGGCGTGGCGTCCCCTCCGATCCAGCCTGACCGCGGGCCAATTTGGCAAATGGACCGTGCGCATGCAGCTGCTTCTGGGCCACGGTTTTTGCTGGGCGCGGGAGGGCGCAAGGCGCGCAGCTGGGCCGAAGTAGGCCGAGCGAGATGGGCCTTCGGGCCAAAATCTGAAGAAAATGATTTTTTTTTCAGAAGCAATTCATTTGACATGTATTTGATGAATATTTGAATGAATTTGAATAGAATTTTGATATGAATTTTCGTGCAATTTTGTCCAACGACAATTTTCTCAGAAAATAGTGAAATTTTTTTATTGCTTCTGGAAAATAATAATATGAGAATTTTATTATTTCCGCTGCGTACTTGATATTATTATTTTCATTATTAAATTCGAACCAACGGGAGAATTTGATTTTGAAAATTGAATAATTATTGAAGATGAATTGTAGTATTGTTATTTTTTGACCAACGTTGTTAATAACAATATTATAATTTTGATCCATGAAAATTGTGCATTAATTTTATTTCTGCCCAACGGTGATGTAAAATTATTACATGGATGAATTATATGTTTTAATTTGACCAACGTTGAGTTAAAGCATATGACTTTATGTATAAATGTTTCTCACTTACTCTGATGTGGTTTCAGGAGGCAAATGCATTGTGAACATCGTGAACATCTCGACACTCAACGGGACCAATTACTGTGTGTGGCGAGAGAAATATAAACTAGAACTTGCGTTGGGAGAGGTCGATTTTGCCATCATCTCACCGTGTCCCACTGAACCAGTGGATCCGGTGAGAGATGAAAATGAATCTGACGCTGATTTCGCTGCTCGAAAGCGTGATCATGCTGAGATAAGAATGAAATATGACCTCGAACATAGGCAATGGACCCTCTCCAACCGCAACTGCTTATTGGTAGCTAAGGCCACCATAGAAGAATAGATAAGGGGCTCAATCCCTGAATGTGCTACTGCCACAGAATATTTTTGAAAAGCTAATTCAATGCTTAAGGTCATGTTTGGATGGACTAAACTTTTGGGTGCCAATTAGAAGGCCTAAACATTAACAAATCATGGTCTAACAAAAACTAACAAATGCTAATTAATGAGAGTAGAACTCATTTGAAAAAAATAAAATTTTATAGTCCATATTTAGCCTATTATCCAATCATGGACTAAACTTTAGTTCGTTGATCCAAACATGCCCCAAGTGATGGTGTTCAAGTTGGAACACATGGAGTCATTATATCTTAAAAGCATTTGAGAGATGGACTTGGTGCGATTTTTCTACACTCAATGGAAATATCTGGTTCCCTAGCTAGGAGTCTCACTGGAGAATAGGATAGGCCTTTAACCCTATTTGTGCCAACTGTTGTCTATTGTCGAGAAGTCAGCGAAATCTCTAGTGGTAGGGGCTCAACAGCACTGATAGGTTGAGATGGCAGATTAGAGGGGGTGAATAGTCCTTTCTAAAAATAATCGTGCCGGTTAGCCAATATAAATATAGAATTGAACTACTCGGTCTAGCCAAGACTACACCTCTCTATCTAAGTTCTCAAGCACCTTATAAAGATCCTAGTTGAGCAACTAAGGTGTCAGGCTAGGTAGAGCTCACCTAAACAATTCCAGTTTGCAAGGTCACACAAACCTATGCAATTAGTACTCAAACAACCTAGGGAACTCCAACACATGCTAGTATGCAAAACGCACAAAGCCTAAGCTCCCTAGCACTACTCAATAGCAACGCTACACAAGCCAAACTATAGAGCTCAACAATTACTTAGCTACACAAACTAAGCAATGTAACTAGCAAGGCTACACAAGCCAACTAGTTATGCAAAGGAGTTAGTTCTAAGCTACACATGCAAAGAGAGCAACTAGCAAGCAACTCAAGCTAAGTAGTTACGCAAGAGCAACAACACAAGCACAATATACGAAGAGTAAAAACAAGCTTGTGTTGGGAGTAAGCAAACCAACGGGATGAACAATGTTGACACAATGATTTCACTACTAGAAATGTGTTCATCAATGACAATTCACTCATGACGATTAAAATTTCCGTCACAGAACTAGCTCTTTCTATGACGAAAATGGCAGCTTCGTCATGAGTGACAAGTGATGGAGCTTTGGCACGAAGAACAATGACAAAAACAAAACGAACGTCATTGAACAACAAAACTTAATCATCATAGAATATTTGGCCAGTATACTATTGACGGTTCTTAAGTATCAATTATAACCATCAAATAAATAAAGAAAAGGACCTATATGCAAGCAACACCTAGAATTAGGGTTTGATCTAACAGAATTCCACGAGTTTTGCTGTTTATCTATTTCTGCAGGGGGTTATCAGGAAATACAGAAGAAAGGCCCACATGTCGGATTAATGACGGGATATTAACCGAACACGTAATTATCTTACATCTAGAAGATTCCAGAAGCCACGGGAACGAACGGGAGCCGTAACGGGCCAGGACACAGGGCGCCCGCCCTGTGCCCTAGGGCACCCGCCCTGCCCCCGGGACCAATCAGGTCGAGTCTCGCGGATTATGCTCCACCGCCTTTGAGGATCAAGGAAAACCGTAGGATGAAGGTCGGTTTGATCCGACGGTCCAGATTCATCCAAAAGGGCTATATAAGCAAGGCCCCTGACCCCTGGTGGAGAAGACCCCAATTCATTATTCAGTTGCATATCTCTAGTTAGGGTTTAGAGAGAGAGGTTCCCTCTAGGGTTTCCACCTCTTAGGGCTTAGCATCCAATGTGAAAGTAGAATTAGTTCTACTAGATTGAGAGAGATAGAGTGGAGGTGTAGATCGGAGGAAGCCGGCCTGTCGGTGTCTACTCCGAGGTTGTACCTGTGGGAGCAAGTTCTTCTAACCCGAGGCTTGTTCTTAGGATTCTTCAGTATTTCGACTTCTAAATTCTAGTAAGTTCTTTGTTTTATTGTTCTTTGGTTTATGAGTTTACTTTGATCTCTTCGCGTAGAGTTTAGAGTAATCATCTCTAGCGTAAACGTGGTGTTTAAGCTAGGATACTCATGATATCCCCTCGTCTAGCCGGACCGTGGTAGTAGTGAGGAACGTGACAATTCCGAGTTACCTTTGTATTCCATATCCCGTTAGCAGGATCGATAGGGTTTATAGGTGCGGGTTGAACATCCTTTGTGGTGTCTAGATTCCGTAAACCTCCCCAATAGAACAGTAGATCATCCTTACCAAGGTTAGAAGAAGAGTGCGTGGTTGTAGCCTAAAGGTTAGTAGTAATAGATTTGGTTAGTCAGATGCACTCTTTCTCCTAAAGGTAAAAATATAAATACGATACCCAGGATAACATCTCGGGTGAAGTGCTCACCGATATCCGTGCGCTTGCGGATCCTATTTCCTAATTGCGTTACCAAATATCAACAAGCATTTCTGGCGCCGTTGCCGGGAAGAAAGACGGTTTGCTGAGATAACCTTGAGTCTTACTACTAGCTTGTATTCATACTTTTTATTTTCTTATCTTTTTCATTCTTTCTTTTTCTTTTTACCAAAAATGGAAAACCAAGGTTCTATATCTATCTTTGATGCCGCAACACCTTCAGCAACTGACCTTTTACCATGGGAGTCATCACAGCCTATCCAAACATCCCAGTATAAGTTAAGTTCAAGGTTGATTGCGATGATTCAAAATTTATCTTTTTCGGGAAAGGAAGACGAAAATCCTTACCTTCATATTAGAGAATTTGAGCAAACATGCGATTGTCTTCGCATTGAAGGCATTTCTGATAAGACTTTACGTTGGAAGCTTTTTCCTTTTTCCTTAAGAGGAGAAGCTAGAGGATGGTATAGTCAGAAGGTAAGTCAACAACGAGGTGAATGGGGAGTCTTACGAGCCAACTTCTGTTTAGATTTTTATTCCCTCGATCGTATCGCCGACCTTAGACTCGAAGTTCTATCTTTTAAACAAAAAGAAAATGAAACTTTAGGAAAATCCTGGAAACGTTTTTCTGATCTTTTAGAATCTGGTCCAAAACTCAATATTGAAGACCCTATTCTCCTTTTTCATTTCTTTCGAGGTCTTCAGAAAGATCATAAACAAATGCTACATACAATGTCTAGAGGTTCTTTCTTTCGTATCCCTACTGATGAAGCTAAGGGGATCTTGAATAGAATCCTAGAAGCTGAGATGGATAATGCCCTCCATGATAAAACCTACGAAGCCGAAGTAGACACTCTGCCAAATTTTTCATCTACTTTAGCTATCCCAGGTTCTGAGCCACAAAAGGAAGAAATTCTACCATCTGATTTCATGCTAGACATAGAATCCGATCTCTTTGCCGATTTTGGAAACATTTCAAACTACCATTCTATAGACCGACCCCAAAACGGCCAATTTAGCATTTGTTTACCAAGTGAACGTCAATTGAGAGAGCTTATCTCGGTTATGAGTAGCGAATGGTTAGAGGAGTCAGAGCTTTCCTCTGAAGTAATCCGAGTGGACACACCCTCTATAACTATACGCTGTGCTTATAATTCTGATCAATTTAACGCTCTCTATAATCCTGTTGTGGGGATCAATATTATGTTTGAAGCTTTTGCACTTAAATTATTTGGAAAATTAATTTTAACCCCCACAACAAAGTTCATGAAGGAATCTTCGGGACGATTGGTCCCCAGTCTTGGAATTGTGAATGTCCTACCCTTTATGGTAGAAGGCTCCATGATTCATTTGAACTTTTATATCTTTGATACATGGGACTTCGACCTGTTGATAGGACAACCATTTAGAAGACTCCTTTATGAAGGTCAAACTAGAAAGCTACACATTTCTTTTGGAAAGGATTTTAAATTCCCTATGACAATTTCTCACTCCTTGAATAATAATATCGAGTCATCTCTTTTGCCTCCTCCTATGGAAGAGGTAAAAGCTGTGTCTCTAGAGCTTTTAAATGAATCAGACTTAGAAGAAGAAGCCCCTTTCTTCATAGAAGAGGAAGCTGAACCTTCTGAACCTGAACCTTTAGATGAGTTTGCAGAAACACCCAGACCTCCTATAGAGCTTAAAACTTTATCACCCGGTCTTATCTATGCTTTCCTAAACAATAATCTAGAGTTTCCTGTGATCATTAGTAATAAACTCACTCAGGAACAAACTCTGCGATTAATGACCATTTTAGAAAAATATCACTCAGTCTTTGGCTACTCACTCCAAGATCTTACAGGAATCAGTCCTATGATTTGCACCCATCGCATTCCGACAGATCCTTCTGTTTCACCTTCTCGAGAGCCTCAACGTAGACTTAACAACGCGATGAGAGAGGTAGTTAAAAAAGAAGTTATAAAGTTGCTGCATGCAGGGATTATATATCCTGTGCCGCATAGTGAGTGGGTAAGCCCTGTTCAAGTTGTGCCTAAAAAGGGAGGCATGACTGTTGTTACTAATGATAAGAATGAGCTAATTCCGCAACGCACCGTCACTGGGTGGCGGATGTGCATAGACTATAGAAAACTTAATAAAGCCACAAAAAAGGACCATTTTTCTTTGCCTTTTATAGATGAGATGCTTGAGCGGTTAGCAAAACACTCGTTTTTCTGTTTTCTAGATGGATATTCAGGGTATCACCAGATCCCTATCCATCCTGATGATCAAAGCAAAACCACTTTTACATGCCCATATGGAACGTATGCTTATCGTAGAATGTCTTTTAGGTTATGTAATGCACCAGCTTCTTTTCAAAGATGTATGATGTCTATATTTTCTGATATGATTGAAGAGATTATGGAAGTTTTCATGGATGATTTTTCTGTTTATGGAAAAACTTTTGATAATTGTCTTGAAAACTTAGAAAAGGTTTTGCAAAGATGCAAAGAAAAGCACTTAGTCCTTAACTAGGAAAAATGTCATTTTATGGTTAGGGAAGGAATAGTGCTAGGACACCTAGTGTCTGAAAGAGGTATTGAGGTAGATAGAGCTAAAATTGAAGTAATTGAACAACTACCGCCACCTGTGAATATAAAAAGGAATTCGAAGTTTTCTTGGCCATGCTGGTTTTTATCGCAGATTTATAAAAGACTTTTCATTTATTGTGAGACCACTTACTCTTTTGCTAGCCAAGGATGCTCCTTTCGAATTTGATGATGCATGTCTAAATTCTTTCAATTTATTAAAGCAAGCACTCATCTCTGCACCAATCATTCAACCCCCTGATTGGTCGTTGCCTTTTGAAATTATGTGTGATGCTAGTGATTATGCTGTGGGGGCAGTTTTGGGACAAACTAAAGATAAAAAGCATCATGCAATTGCTTATGCAAGTAAAACTTTGACAGGAGCTCAACTTAATTATGCAACCACTGAAAAAGAGCTTCCGGCTGTTGTTTTTGCCATTGATAAATTTAGATCTTATTTAGTTGGAGCTAAGATAATTGTTTACACTGATCATGCTGCACTAAAATATTTGCTCACTAAGAAAGATGCTAAACCTCGCTTAATCAGATGGATTTTATTACTCCAAGAATTTGACTTAGAAATAAAAGATAAAAAGGGAGTAGAAAATTCTGTTGCTGATCACTTGTCTAGAATGCACTTTAAGGATCCATAGGAAACACCCATTAATGATTCACTCCGGGACGACATGCTCTATGGAATCAACAGGTCTGACCCCTGGTATGCAGATATTGTTAATTTTATGGTTTCAGGGTATGTACCACCAGGAGCGAACAAGAAGAAGCTTATTCAAGAAAGTCGTTCACACATATGGGATGAGCCATATCTCTTCCGAGTATGCGCTGATGGCTTACTCAGAAGGTGTGTGACCACTGAGGAAGGGTGGAAGATCATCGACAGATGCCATTCATCACCATACGGAGGTCATTATGGAGCATTCCATACACATTCAAAGATCTGGCAATGTGGATTCTATTGGCCTACAATGTATGAAGACACAAGGCAATATATCAGAAGATGTGGGCCATGTCAAAGGCACGAAAACATAAATACAAGAGATGCTATGCCACTCACCAACAACCTTCAGATTGAGCTCTTTGATGTTTGGGGAATAGACTACATGGGTCCATTTCCTCCATCAAAGAAGTGTGAATTCATCTTGGTGGCAGTTGACTACGTCTCCAAGTGGGTAGAGGCACTACCTTGCAAACATGCCGACAATATCAGTTCGAAGAGGATGTTTGAGGAAATCATATTTCCAAGATTTGGAGTCCCCAGGATAGTGATAAGTGATGGAGGATCACACTTCATTGACAAGCGCTTCGAGCACTATCTATCAAGACATGGAATCCGTCATAACGTCGCTACTCCCTATCATCCTCAGACAAGTGGCCAAGCAGAGACTTCTAACAAGCAAATCAAGAACATTCTTCAGAAGACGGTGAACGAGATGGGAACGGCATGGAAGGACAAGTTACCCGATGCACTCTGGGCTTACCGGACAGCATACAAGACCCCAATTGGAATGTCTCCATACCAATTGGTATACGGAAAGACCTGTCACCTACCTGTTGAACTTGAGTTCAAGGCACACTGGGCCATAAAAAGATGGAATATGGACCTAGATATCGCCGGAAAACATAGAAGAATGCAATTATCGGAGTTAGAAGAGTGGCGGGAGAAAGCATATCACAATTCAAAGATCTACAAAGAAAGAGTCAAGAGATGGCATGACAAGAGGATCAAGAAGAAGGAGTTCTCACCCGGAGATAAGGTATTACTTTTTAATTCCAGGGTGAAGCTTTTCGGGCATGGAAAGCTCCGGAGCAAATGGGAAGGACCATTCAAGGTAATTCATTCATCATCCCACGGAGCTATCACACTTCAAAATGACGAAGGTACGTTATTCAAGGTAAATGGTCAACATCTTAAATTATTTTTAGAGCCCAATAAAGAATTAGAAGAAATAGACGTGATCAATTTTTACCTTCCAATTAAAAATTAAAGCCCGATGCTTTTAATTTGACGTTTTTGGGCCAAGTATATATTTTTCGGGATAAAAACACGGTGAGAAAGACGCTCGAAAAAGCAGGCTTGTAGAGGAGCTGGACATAGGGCGGGCGCCCTGCCCCTGTCTCCCCTCGGCCCCAGACTTCTCCCACGCGATAACCTCGCCTGTTGCTATCTGGAAAATTCCGTCCTCGGTTTGTTTCGCAAACATGACGGCGGGAAGAGTCCCGACCATGCACGAGAGCAGTTTTTACCCCCTATATAAACAGACCCCCAACGTCAGCTTTTAGCACCAATTCATTCAAGCCTTCTCTCCTTCCTCAAATTAGATCTTGCTTAATTCCTAGCTGCTCCAATGGCCGAGAAGTTCCACGTCGATTGGGAAGTCGTCCCCTACGACCTCAACAAGAAGCCCAAGGAGGATCCCGACGCCTACGCTCTCGTCCCGGCCAACACAGAGCGACAGCTAGAAGCCATGCCACCACGTCAGCGCAGCTCTGCCCAATCCTACTTTGCTCGCCTAGTTCTTACCGCACCTACGCAGCTCCTATTGCTCGAAGGCTCGCCATCATCGTCGAAGGGGAAGGAGATCATCAAGGTACCAGCCGGAACAAAGATCCTGCCGCCAAAACCCAATGAGCGGATCATCGGAGTGAAGACTAACCGGAGCGGCGAGATCTCTAGTGTCCGCTATACCACGGAGGAGAGACCTTACTTCGAGGGTGTTAGGGCAGCTAAGGTCCGCTTCGTTCCTCCGAAGGAAGCACCCAAGCATGCTCTTAATGCTTTCGAGAAACCTCCCAAGCGCCGCAGGACCATTGCAGATGTGGATGAGGAGCTACGGGTGATCAAGAACAGCATTATAGAAATTCAGAACTCCAATATCTCTATGGATCGGAGGACCTTCAACCATAACACTACGATCCTAAAGCTACGGGATGACCTTGCCGACGCCAACAAGAGGATCGATGAGTTAGAGCATAGTCTTAGGAGGCGTGAGCGTCGCTGAGCTATCTAGATTAGATCTTGGGGCTATATATGTCTTAGTTATTATTAGATTCGATTAGGTTCGCTTATAATCAGTTTAGATCTATTATATTCGGTTATTATTATTATTCGGTTGTAATAAATGCCTCAAGATTAATAAAGATTATTATTAGTATCTCTTGTGTGTCTCTACTTTACTTTTGTGCAAGAAAGCAGAAAACAAGTATGGGGGAGATTCCCTGACATGTCACACACACTTCGATCGCACCACTCCATGAACCAGGTACACACTCTGCACACTTTTATTACACACTTACACACTCACCTTAGTTTGTGCAGAATTTTATCTCTCTAAACATGATAAATTAAAAGGATAAAAATGCTTATAATCATGATCAATCTCACTCTGTGATATTTCCTGGAAACCTGCAATTATTAAAATTATTTCAAAACCCTGTGTTGCTAAAAGTCATTGTGGAATAAGAGATGGTAAGGGTATGAGTACCTTATTCTTAGTATCTTTATTGCTTGGAGAATTTGTTTTAAAAATCTCAAAATTATAGCTACCATCCTCAAGTTTTATATACCTACTAAACATGAAAATATTAATTAAAGCTATCTGCTTTGTATTGAGTTTGTTCAAAACAAGTTAGACCCTTGTTGAGAGATTTATCATACTCCTAAGATCAAGACATTTTTATTCAGAAAGATTCACTCTTCCGAAGTATTATTGCGTTAGAGGCATGGGCTATGCAAAATTATGAATATATCGAGGAAATAAAAAGGAGCAAGTGCTCGATAACCTCGTGGAAAAAAATGGACAAGTGTCCGGCAGTAGAATTAGGGGTACCTCGGTATCCACCCAAAATGAAAAAAAATAAGATATGATAAAAAATATGATGGAAAGAAAATGATAGCCCATGGTCCCTCTAATAAGCAATATACCAGTAAGAGTGACAAGTTTTTAATTTTCAAAATCTTTGATCTAAGAGTATGGCATTCTTCTCCTCGGATCCGGTTTTGACCATACAATAAATGCAAGGTATGTATGCTTAAAGAATTATTTTTGCAAAATCAAAACAACCTCAGAGAGAAATATAAAAGATAATGAGTGACTCTGAGAGCACCTATGAGGATAAAGGTATGCTAAGTTTTTCTTTTCAAAAATATGTAAAAACTCCAAGTGATAGGGATTAAGAAGAAGAAAGGCTCTTTACTCTGACCATATATTTCCCTGACTATAAGTGCACAGTGGATTTTTACAACACCCTGCAGGTATGAAAGAATGTTTCAACCCCAGATGTTTTATTAACCAACCTTTTCTCGAGGACGAGTAAAAGCCTAAGTATGGGGGTGTTTGTTGACGGTTCTTAAGTATCAATTATAACCATCAAATAAATAAAGAAAAGGACCTATATGCAAGCAACACCTAGAATTAGGGTTTGATCTAACAGAATTCCACGAGTTTTGCTGTTTATCTATTTCTGCAGGGGGTTATCAGGAAATACGGAAGAAAGGCCCACATGTCGGATTAATGACGGGATATTAACCGAACACGTAATTATCTTACATCTAGAAGATTCCAGAAGCCACGGGAACGAACGGGAGCCATAACGGGCCAGGACACAGGGCGCCCGCCCTGTGCCCTAGGGCGCCCGCCCTGCCCCCGGGACCAATCAGGTCGAGTCTCGCGGATTATGCTCCACCGCCTTTGAGGATCAAGGAAAACCGTAGGATGAAGGTCGGTTTGATCCGATGGTCCAGATTCATCCAAAAGGGCTATATAAGCAAGGCCCCTGACTCCTGGTGGAGAAGACCCCAATTCATTATTCAGTTGCATATCTCTAGTTAGGGTTTAGAGAGAGAGGTTCCCTCTAGGGTTCCCACCTCTTAGGGCTTAGCATCCAATGTGAAAGTAGAATTAGTTCTACTAGATTGAGAGAGATAGAGTGGAGGTGTAGATCGGAGGAAGCCGGCCTGTCGGTGTCTACTCCGAGGTTGTACCTACGGGAGCAAGTTCTTCTAACCCGAGGCTTGTTCTCAGGATTCTTCAGTATTTCGACTTCTAAATTCTAGTAAGTTCTTTGTTTTATTGTTCTTTGGTTTATGAGTTTACTTTGATCTCTTCGCGTAGAGTTTAGAGTAATCATCTCTAGCGTAAACGTGGTGTTTAAGCTAGGATACTCATAGATATCCCCTCGTCTAGCCGGACCGTGGTAGTAGCGAGGAACGTGACAATTCCGAGTTACCTTTGTATTCCATATCCCGTTAGCAGGATCGATAGGGTTTATAGGTGCGGGTTGAACATCCTTTGTGGTGTCTAGATTCCGTAAACCTCCCCAATAGAACAGTAGATCATCCTTACCAAGGTTAGAAGAAGAGTGCGGTTGTAGTCTTCTCTATACATCACTCACATCGAATCATAGTGGTTGTAGCCTAAAGGTTAGTAGTAATAGATTTGGTTAGTCATATGCACTCTTTCTCCTAAAGGTAAAAATATAAATACGATACCCAGGATAACATCTCGGGTGAAGTGCTCACCGATATCAGTGCGCTTACGGATCCTATTTCCTAATTGCGTTACCAAATATCAACATATACCACCTCGAGGATGTGGGGCCGTGGTCCCACCCACCAGTGGGTCCCGACCTCGGTGATGTGGACATGCGGTCCCACCAGCGGGTCCCAGCATCGATGACGTGGCGCCATGGTCCCACCAGCGGGTCCCACTTGGATGACGTGGCCATGCGGGTCCACCAGTGGGTTCCCTCCTCATGACGTGGCGGCGTGGTCCCACCAGCGGGTCCCACATCAATGGCCACGGCCATGCGGGTCCCAAGTGGTCACAAGCGCACAGCAGACTTTCCCCTCTTTTTTTATTTGGCAAAAATATTTGCTCCAAGGGAGCTTCGAACCCGCGACCTTCTGCTTGGGAGTGAGGTGCCTTACCACTAGACCACTCAACCGTTCGTGATATAGTTACGAATGTTTTCTTATTTGTTCACTTAGAATATGAAATTGAATCGATCAGACTTTATGGGCCGTATTGCCCATGATCACGTGGAGGCCTACACAAGGCGTTGATGGCCTGGTCGCCTGCTGCCGCTGTGCATACCCTTGATCACGTGGAGGTCGATCTCTGCCGCCGTGCATACCCAGATTTCCCTAATCTATCTATCCCTAATCTAATCTCGATCCTAGGCGATGGAGCAAGAGGCACGCGGCCTGATGCCATGCTGCCTGAAAGGTTGCACTAATTAGATTATCAGATAATCACAGGCTCACGGAGGTTCGTCATCTACTCGTCTTGATTCTTGATTCATTGTTTTGTTTAGATAAAATCCAAAAAAAAATTATTCGTTCAATTTTTTTCGGTCAATATTTGAACTATTTATAATATTTAGTGGATGATTTCAGCTGCGCCAACGAGCGTGGGGTGTGCAAAGCAGCGTGTGGCGCGCGAGCAGTGCAGGGCGTGCGAGCAGAGTAGTGCCGTGTAGCGGTGTTGCGCGTGGACTGAGCAGCGGTAGCGCGAGTAGCGCGAGCAGAGTACAAGGTTTGATTTGTTTTTTTACATATATGCATGTGTTTGATGTGTTTTTGAATATTGTTGAATGAACTGTAATTTGTTTTTTAATTTTTTACATATATGCATGTGTTTCATGTGTTTTTGAATTTTGTTGAATGAACTGTAATTTGTTTTTTAATTTTTTTTACATATATGCATGTGTTTCATGTGTTTTCGAATTTTGTTGAATTTACTCTAATTTGTTTTTTTTCATATTGTATTGTGAAAACAGATGGATAGAAGGTGGATTTTTGGGAGAAAATTCTCACCTGCATATGTGAAAGGAGTTGAAGAATTTATGAAATTTGTTCGTGAAAGAAACCCCAAAGACAGCCACATACTTTGTTCGTGCCGCGAATGTCTTAATCAAAGTTTGCGGCCTCAGACGGATGTACATGATCATACACTCATTTTTGGAATGTCAGCTACATACACTAGGTGGACTGATCATGGGGAGTCGGAAGATACTGTAGTAATTGAGAATTTGGAGCATGAGGGCGAAGGAAGTGATCATGACTTCGGGATACATGTGGATGTGGCCGATGATGATTATGATGAGGATTACGGAGTACCAGAGATGATAGGAGATCTATATGCTGCGGCAGAGGCTAATGGAGAACAACCAAGGTTTGCAAAAGTCCTTGAAGATGCGAAGAAGTCACTTAGTCCGGGATCTAGCCATTCAAAATTCTCTTTTCTGGTGCGGATGTTGTATATCAAGTCTCATTATCGAATCGGCAATACAACATTTTCCACAATAATGAAGTTGTTGTCATCAGGATACCCTCAGAGTGAGTTGCCAAAATCATATGATGAGGCCAAGAAATATCTTGGAGAACTGGGCCTTGGATACGAAAACATCCATGTGTGCAAGAACAATTGTGTGTTGTTTCGAAAAAGGTATGAAAAAGATAATATATGCCCAGTATGCAAGACATCTAGATGGCAAGATGAAACTGGGAGCAAGAAGGTTCCACACAAGGTATTGAGGCATTTTCCACTTTTGCCAAGGTTGAAAAGAATTTATGCTTCCAAGCGAACTTCTGAGGAAACACAATGGCACAAGGAAATGAGGAAGCCGGTCAAAAATGTAATGAGCCACCTAGCTGATGGGGAAGCATGGAAGGAGTTCGACTGGAGGGAAACCAACCTTTGCAGCTGATCCGAGGAACCTCAGGCTTGCCTTAGCTACCGATGGATTCAATCCATTTGGCAACATGAGTACCCTGTACAGTATGTGGCCAGTGCTTCTGACACCGCTGAATCTCCCTCCATGGGAATGCGTGAATCCAGCAAACTGCTTTATGTCTTTACTCATCCCAGGTCCAAAATCTCCAGGAAAGGATTTTGATTTGTTCCTTGAGCCACTAATTGAAGAACTGCTCGATCTATGGAAGGGTGTCAGTACGTACGATGCATGTACTGGTCGGAAATTTGACCTTCGTGCTGCCGTGCTTTGGTGTATACATGATTTTCCAGCGTTGAGCACGTTATCGGGGCGAACAACAAAAGGGTATTATGCATGTATTCATTACGACAAGCATCTGTTGTCTCGGGCAATAAGGAGTAAGATATGTTATATTGGACATCGTCGTTACCTTCCTAGTACACATGCATGGCGGAGAAGCTTGGCTTTTGATGGTAAGTGTGAAAACAAAGATCAGCCAGGCAAGTTCAGTGTGGAGGAGGTCCTAGAGGAGCTAGAAAAGGTGAAAGATGTCAGGCCAGGGAAGCATCCTCAAATTATTGGAAATAAAAGAAAGCGCAATGAGGGTCCAAGGATTTATAGCCGCAAAGTTGGGCTGTGGAGATTGTCATATTGGAAAGATTTGAAGCTTCCACATAATCTCGATGTGATGCACATAGAGAAAAACATATGTGACAACATTCTTGGCACATTACTCAATGTACAGGGCAAGACCAAGGACACAACCAATGCTAGGCTAGATTTGCATGATATGGGCATAAGACCTGAATTGCACTTACAACAGGATGGCAAATCAGTCATTGCTCCACCTGCTCCGTATGTCTTGGGGAAGGATTAGAAAATAGAATTTTGCAAGTTTGTCAAAGGTATAAAGTTTCCTGATGGATATGCAACTAACCTAGCAAGATACATAAGTGAAGATGGTTCGAATGTGCAGGGAAAGCTGAAAACACATTCGTGCCACATACTCCTGCAAAGAATCATACTTGCTGGCCTTAGAGGACTAGTGAGGAAGGATGCGTATGAAGCAGTTGCAGAGCTCGGGACCTTCTTCAGGGAACTGTGCAGTAGAAATTTAAGGATAGATGTTGTGGAACGACTGAAAAAAGAAATTCCATTGATCCTATGCAAGCTTGAGAAAATCTTTCCACCTGCCTTCTTTGATGTCATGGTGCACTTGGCTATTGTAAGGTCCAAAAAGGCTAGAGGGGGGGAATAGCCTAATAAAAACTTCTACACAAAATACTTAATCACAAGTTAGTACGAAAGGTGGCGAAGCACAAAGCACTAGCTCTAACTAATTAAGCAAGCCACTTACACAAATCTAGTACAAGGCTATCCACTAAACACAACAACAACAACAAGCTAGAAACGAGAAGTAATACGAGATAAGAGCTTCGAGTGATTATACCGCCGTGTAGAGATGAGAAGTACCAATCAATCAATCACACAAGAGAAATCCTCGGGAAGAGAATGACACAAAAATTTATCCCGAGGTTCACTTGCTTCCCGGCAAGCTACTCCTCGTTGTGGCGATGCACCCACTTGTCGGTTCGCGAGCTAATCAACTATCAAGAGTTGAGCCCTCGGCGGGCACCGCACAACCGCACACAAGATGGGGATCCTCCAAGCCACGAGCTCCACTAGAGTATCCAATTTGCGAACTCCCGCGGGGAAGGATCAAGAACCCCTTACAACACTTGGTGAAGGCTCCAACAATCTTCAATTGCGAGCTCAATCACCTCCGCTGCTCCAAGCCGTCTACCGTGTCGGGAAACACGGAAGAGTAACAAGAAATCCGCAGCAACTCGAAGATCAAGTGCCTCTAGAATGCAACTCTCAAGCAATGCACTTGAATCTCACTCAATCTCACTCAAGATGTGCAATCAATCAAAGAGATGAGTGGAGGGGTTGTTCTCTAGCTCAAAGGATGTCTCTATGTCTCAAAATGTGCAAGAGTTGCCCTCAAACCCCGGCCACCATCTATTTATAACGAAGGGGTACGCAGCTAGCCGTTACAACCGACGCGGCAGAAATCGCGCTGACCGGACGCTCCGGTCAGGGTGACCGGACGCGTCCGGTCACTACGCGACAGACGTGAACAGTGCGCGTCAGAACTAGCCGTTACCGTTGACCGGACGCCCTCGACCGAGCGACCGGACGCGCTGGTCACGACCGGACGCGCCGGTCCCGTGACCCACCGGACGCGCCGGTCAACACCGAGCCGCGCACCGCGAAACAACGACCGGACGCGCTGAAGAACTGACCGGACGCCACAGTGCCCGCGTCCGGTGGGAGTCCAGTAAGCTCCCTGGAAGACCGGACGCGTCCGGTCACCTATGACCGGACGCGCACCGCGTCCGGTGGTCCTCGTGAACCGCTGTTCGCCTGACCGGACGCGCCGGCCGCACAGTAACCGCGTCCGGTGCAGCGTCCGGTGCACGCAGTGACCTCCGTTCGCCTCCGTTTCTTTTCCAACTTTCGGCGCAATAGAAAATAGGCATTTCACTTCTCCAAAAAGCGTCAAATCCCGCCTCGCAAGCTCGGCGGGAGGGAGAGAGGAACCCAAACCCTTCTCTTCTGCTTAAACTTCACCGCCTTCGCAAAAAGTGCCAACACCAACAAGTGATCACCACCTTGTGCTCGTGTGATAGCATTTTCACAAACATTTTCTAAGGCGTTATGTTAGCTCTTTACTAGATCCTAAATGCATATGCTCAAGACATTGATCTAGTGGCACTTGATTTCCGAGCTAACCGTGATTGCCCCTCTTGATAGTCGGCTATGTATCCTAAACCCGGTCAATCACTTCTCTACTCATCTTAGACCGGCAAAAGGAAAACCCTATGATTATACCTTTGCCTTGCGCTCTTAGATCCTTCTCCTTCACTTGATCATCATGTCCATTATTTCATGTGCATCTCCACCATGATCATCATTTCACGTCCATGCACCATTTCTTTGTGATCTTGTGGCCACAACTCCTTGCCACATCCACCTCCATCACATGTTGCTTATGCCTAGCTTAATCACACTTGATACAATAGCATTAGCAACTTGGTGTCATTAATTACCAAAACCAAACTTGGGCTTTCAATCTCCCCCTTTTTGGTAATTGATGACAACCATCACAAAGATATGAAATGAAATCAAATTTCAATTTTGATAGTATTAGCTCCCCCTACATATGTGCTTCCATGAGTTTGGTTCAATTGTGCACATATGTATGGATTTGAATTTTGGGAGAGTTACTACTATCAAATTGATGCTAAGGTATATAGAATGGACCTTTGAAGCGTGATACCAATCGGAGTTGCCTTTATATACCATCCTTAGCATCGATGTAGCTAGACACCACTTGTAATTCATCACTTGTAAAGATCATAAACACTAAAGTACCCCGTGAGATCAACATTATAAGCAAAGGTGTCTAGATACCACTTAAAAAACTACTCTTAACAAATCATCATTCAAGTTCTAATTCTAGCAATCACCAAACAAACATGAATAAGAATTTAAGCTTTGCAATGCAACAATTCATCATGTTAATGCGCATACAAATGCAACAAATAGTTCATGAGCTTGCTCCCCCTACTTGTGTGCTCAAATTTAATTGATTCCTTTTTGTGACTTTTCTCTCCCCTCTTATTATATCTTTCTCCCCCTTTGTGACTTCTCTTATTATATCTTTCTCCCCCCTTTGTGACTTTTCTAACTTTGTGACTTGTCTCTCCCCCTTTGTCAACAATCACCAAAAAGGTGCCAATTTTCGTGAGAGTTAAGTTAATCAAAATGAGGGAGTCCAAATTATGGTTCAATCTAGATTACTTGCCTAGAATATGTAATTCGGTTTGAACCAAGGACAAGCTTCTTCACACCTCATAAAGTATAAGGGTTATCTTGACCATGTTGAATTACACATCATGAGCTCATTTTCTAGATTCAACACTAGGGTTGCAAGCCCACAAACATGTCATATGCTACCACTAGATCAATCAAACATAGAAGCAATAGTGGTACCATATATACATTAAACTCATTTGATTTTCATGAATGAGCCTATTTGTCATGCAAATATGTCTATATGTTCTAAACATGTCCTTAGCAAAGTATGGATGATATGTCAAACAACTTTACCTTGCTATGTCGGAGGAGAGGCATGTCATATAATAATGTGGGGTTGCACTCATCTCAAGTTGGAGAAGTCAAGTATGTTCAATTCATTTTTCAACTTGTAAAATCTTTTCTCATCAAGTGGCTTTGTGAATATGTCGGCTAGTTGATCTTCGGTGCCAATGCTCTCAATGCAAATATCACCCTTTTGTTGATGGTCTCTTATGAAGTGATGCCTTATGTCAATGTGCTTTGTTCTTGAATGTTGAACCGGATTTTGAGTCATCTTGATGGCACTTTCATTGTCACAAAACAATGCCACATTCTTGAACTTGATTCCAAAGTCATTCAAGGTGGCCTTCATCCAAAGCAATTGTGCACAACAACTACCGGCACTAATGTATTCGGCCTCGGCGGTAGATAGTGCAACACTATTTTGTTTCTTTGATGACCATGAAACAAGAGACCTTCCAAGCAATTGACAAGTGCCACTTGTGCTCATTCTATCAATCTTGCATCCACCATAGTCGGAGTCCGAATATCCAATCAATTCAAAATTAGACCCCTTTGGAAACCATAATCCAACATCATGAGTGCCCTTAAGATATCTCAATATCCTCTTGGTTGCTTTCAAGTGACTTTCTCTAGGTGAAGCTTGATATCTTGCACACTTGCACACACTAAACATCACATCTGGCCTAGAAGCGGTGACATAGAGCAAACTTCCAATCATAGACCGGTATTGCTTTTGATCTACCATGTTACCACTATCATCAATATCCAATTGATCATTTGTGCCCATTGGTGTACTCATTGACTTAGCATCTTGCAATCCAAACTTCTTGATCATGTCCTTGATGTACTTGCCTTGACTTACAAAAGTGCCATTCTTCATTTGCTTGATTTGAAGTCCAAGGAAGTAACTAAGCTCTCCAATCATAGACATCTCAAACTCATTTGCCATCATATTTCCAAATTCTTCACAAAAATCTTGATTGGTTGATCCAAAGATAATGTCATCCACATAGATTTGCAACACAAACAAGTCATTTCCAATTATCTTGGTGAAGAGAGTGGTGTCAACCTTTCCCATCTTGAACCCTTTAGAGAGAAGAAAGTCCCTCAATCTCTCATACCATGCTCTAGGTGCTTGTTTCAAACCATACAATGCCTTCTTGAGCTTGTAAACATGGTTGGGCTTCTTGTCATCTTCAAAGCCGGGAGGTTGCTCAACATAAACTTCTTCATTGATGTAACCATTAAGAAATGCACTCTTGACGTCCATTTGATAGAGCTTGATGTTGTGTGCACAAGCATATGCTAATAAGATTCTAATAGCCTCCAATCTTGCAACCGGTGCATATGTTTCTCCAAAGTCAAGACCCTCAACTTGAGTGTATCCTTGTGCTACTAATCTTGCTTTGTTCCTCACAACCATTCCATCTTGATCTTGCTTATTTTTAAAGACCCACTTGGTGCCAATTACATTGTATTTCTTTGGTCTTTCCACAAGTTCCCAAACTTGATTTCTAGCAAAGTTGTTTAGTTCTTCATGCATGGCATTTACCCAATCGGAATCCTTCAAAGCATCTTCTATTTTCTTAGGTTCTTCAAGTGACACGAATGAGTAGTGCTCACAAAAAGATGCTAATCTTGATCTAGTTTGAACACCACTTTGAATTCCACCAATGATTTGATCCAATGGATGATCTCTTGCAATACTAGTAGGTTGGAGTATTGGGAGTTGATTGCTTCCACTAGCTTGACCTTGATCTTGCACTTCATCATGAGAACCACCAGAGCTTGCTTGATTTGCATCAATTTGCACACTTTGGTTGATCATATGAATATCATCATCATCAACTTGCCTTGGTCTAACATCACCAATGTCCATGTTCTTCATTGCATTTGACAATTGATCTCCTCTCACATCATCAAGGTTTTGAGCTTCATTTTGAGACCCTTGGGTTTCATCAAACTCAACATCATGAACTTCTTCCAAGGTGCCATTTGTGAGATTCCAAACTCTATATGCTTTGCTTGTGGTAGAATAACCAAGTAAGAACCCTTCATCACATTTCTTTTCAAACTTGCTCAATCTAGTGCCTTTCTTGAGAATATAGCATTTGCAACCAAACACTCTAAAGTATGCAATGTTGGGCTTTCTTCCATTCAATAGCTCATATGGTGTCTTTCCAAGCTTTCCATGGCAATAGAGACGGTTGCTACAATAGCAAGCCGTGTTAATGGCTTCACTCCAAAATGAATGACTCACATTGTATTCACTAAGCATTGATCTAGCCATGTCAATCAAAGTTTTATTCTTTCTTTCAACTACACCATTAGATTGAGGAGTGTATGTTGGTGAGAATTGATGTCCAATACCAAGATCATCACATAAATCTTTAATTCTTGTGTTCTTGAACTCACTACCATTGTCACTTCTAATCTTCTTGATGGTAGTCTCAAACTCATTTTGCACTCTCTTGACAAAAGACTTGAATAGATCATAAACATCACTCTTGTCATAGAGAAAGAACACCCAAGTGTATCTAGTATAGTCATCAACAATCACAAAACCATACTTGTTTCCACCAATACTAGTGTATGTTGTTGGCCCAAACAAGTCCATGTGCAATAGCTCAAATGCCTTTGATGTACTCATTTCACTCTTACTAGGATGTTTATTTCCAACTTGTTTGCCGGCTTGACAAGCACTACAAGGTTTATCCTTCTCAAAGGTGACATCCTTCAAGCCTCTAACTAAGTCATGCCTTAAAAGTTTGTTCAATTGTTTCATTCCAACATGACCAAGCCTTCTATGCCATAACCAACCCATACTAGATTTGCTAAGCAAGCATGATGTCAATTGTGTCTCACTATCATTGAAGTCAACCAAGTATAAGCTACCATGTCTAAATCCTTTGAATATCAAGTTTGATCCATCCACACTTATGACTTCAACATCATCACTACCAAATATGCACTTGAAGCCAAGATCACAAAGTTGTGCCACCGACAAAAGATTGAAATCCAAGCTCTCAACTAGCAATACATTTGATATGCTCATGTCATTTGAGATAGCAATTTTACCAAGCCCCTTGACCTTGCCTTTCTTGTTGTTACCGAAAGTGATAGCATCAAAACCACCATTTTGACTAGTATCAATTGATTTGAACATACAAGAATCCCCGGTCATATGTTGAGTGCACCCACTATCAAGCACCCAATGCCTTCCTCCGGCTTTGTAATTGACCTACAAGACAAGATCAATTCCTTTTAGGTACCCAAACTTGTTTGGGTCCTCCAAGGTTAGTGACCAAGCTCTTTGGTACCCAAATGGCTTTCTTCTTTGAGCCCATCCATGGTGCACCAATGAACTTAGCATGAACACTATTTGTACCCTTGGTAAGTATATAGAAGGAATCAAACTTAATTGAGGATACATTAGCATTTGATTTCTTGTTCATGCAATGTTGCTCTATGTGACCAACTTGCTTGCAACTTTTGCAATAGCTACCATTGTTCTTCACAAAACGAGTTTTGTGAGGAGCAAAAGCGGCCTTGCCTTTCTTGGGGTTATAGCCCAATCCCTCTTTGTAGAGAGAAGCTCTTTGGCTACCCAAGCACATAAGCAAGCGGTCCTCACCACCATAAGCTTTAGCTAAAGTGTGATTGAGCTCTTTTACCTCCATCTTGAGATTTTCATTCTCAACTATAAGTGTGGAGTCACAAGTGAAACCATCACTACTAGATGAGGATGATGTAGATGAGCTACATGAAGGGTTAGTGGGAGCAACAACAATAGGCTTATGACAAGATTCATCAATTATATCACAAGATATGCCTATGTTGCAAGTTTTAGCTTTCTCAACATTAGTTGGCATGTTTTCACATTTTTCAACTAGTGAGGAATGAGCTTCTTCAAGCTTAGTGTGAGACTTTTGAAGTTTCTTATGGTCTACCTTTAGACTCTCATAAGATGCTCTAAGCTCATCAAGTTCTTGCATAAGGTTTTTCTTTTCCTTAAGCAAGCCCTTGCATTCCTTTCTAGATTCTTTATAATGTTGAGTGCAATCTTCTAGCATAGTGATTAGTTCATCTTTAGTGAATTCTTCTTCATCACTATCACTATCACTATCACTAGCATTATCATGATCACTCTCATTATCGGATGATACCTTAGTGGCCTTAGCCATGAAGCACGATGGAGTGTCGAAGAGGGAGACCTTCTCTTGGATAGCAATGCTAGCATGTCCCTTCTTCTTGCTCTTGTAGTCATCCTCATCATCACTTGAGGAATCATCACTATCCCATGTAGCAACATGAGAATCATTCTTCTTCTTATGAGAACTCTCCTTCTTTTCTTGCTTCTTCTTTTGCTTCTTCCTTTCCTTCTTGATAGCATCTTCATCATCACTATCATAAGGACACTTTGCAATGAGATGGTCCTTGCTATGGCATCTAAAGCATCTCATGGTATGCTCATTCTTCTTAGATGTGTTCTTCCTCCTCCTTGCACGATAGCCCTTCTTCTTCATGAATTTGCCAAATTGCTTGACAAAGAGAGCCATCTTCTCATCAATGTCATCACTATCACAAGAGCTTGAGTCTTCTTCACTTGATGATTCAATCTTGGATTTGCCCTTGGATGTGGTGGCTTTGAATGCCACACTCTTCTTCTTTTCATCATCTTTCTTCTCATTCTCCTTCTTCTTCTTCTTGACCAACTCATCCTTCTCATCATCTTCTCTATATGAATCATCGGTCATCACTTCTTGAAATATTTGTTGAGGAGTTGAATCCTTCAATGTAGTCCTCACTAGCACGGTGATCAATGTGTCAAATCTCTTAGGTAGGCTTCTTAGGAACTTCATAGAGAATTGATTGTCCTTCACTTCTTCTCCAAGTGCCTTGAGCTCATTTACAATGACTTGCAACCTATGAAACATTTCCGGTACACTCTCATCTTCTTGCATCTTGAAGCTAGAAAACTTTTCTTGCAAGATATATGCCTTAGCGGTCTTTGTGCCTTTGGTGCCCTCAAATGTTTCTTCTAGCTTGGCCCAAGCATCATGTGCAACTTCTATGTTCTTTACTTGCTCAAATGTCTTGTCATCTAATGCCTCATGAAGAGCACTAATGGCAATATCATTGCATTGGAGCTTCTTCTCTTCCACCGGTGTAGGTGCCTCCGGATTAGCAACCTCAAATTTTGTTTCGGTGACCTTCCACACTTCTCTATTGATTGACTTGAGGTGTGCGGTCATCTTAACCTTCCAATATGCATAATTTGTGCCATCAAAGTGAGGTGCCTACTTTGTGTTGTTGATGTGCAAACTTATTTGAGCCATTTCTTCTTCACCGTAGGTTGTTAAGCCTCAAATAAACGGTGCCTCTGCTCCGATACCACTTGTAAGGTCCAAAAAGGCTAGAGGGGGGGAATAGCCTAATAAAAACTTCTACACAAAATACTTAATCACAAGTTAGTACGAAAGGTGGCGAAGCACAAAGCACTAGCTCTAACTAATTAAGCAAGCCACTTACACAAATCTAGTACAAGGCTATCCACTAAACACAACAACAACAACAAGCTAGAAACGAGAAGTAATACGAGATAAGAGCTTCGAGTGATTATACCGCCGTGTAGAGATGAGAAGTACCAATCAATCAATCACACAAGAGAAATCCTCGGGAAGAGAATGACACAAGAATTTATCCCGAGGTTCACTTGCTTCCCGGCAAGCTACTCCTCGTTGTGGCGATGCACCCACTTGTCGGTTCGCGAGCTAATCAACTATCAAGAGTTGAGCCCTCGGCGGGCACCGCACAACCGCACACAAGATGGGGATCCTCCAAGCCACGAGCTCCACTAGAGTATCCAATTTGCGAACTCCCGCGGGGAAGGATCAAGAACCCCTTACAACACTTGGTGAAGGCTCCAACAATCTTCAATTGCGAGCTCAATCACCTCCGCTGCTCCAAGCCGTCTACCGTGTCGGGAAACACGGAAGAGTAACAAGAAATCCGCAGCAACTCGAAGATCAAGTGCCTCTAGAATGCAACTCTCAAGCAATGCACTTGAATCTCACTCAATCTCACTCAAGATGTGCAATCAATCAAAGAGATGAGTGGAGGGGTTGTTCTCTAGCTCAAAGGATGTCTCTATGTCTCAAAATGTGCAAGAGTTGCCCTCAAACCCCGGCCACCATCTATTTATAACGAAGGGGTACGCAGCTAGCTGTTACAACCGACGCGGCAGAAATCGCGCTGACCGGACGCGTCCGGTCACTACGCGACAGACGTGAACAGTGCGCGTCAGAACTAGCCATTACCGTTGACCGGACGCCCTCGACCGAGCGACCGGATGCGCTGGTCACGACCGGACGCGCCGGTCCCGTGACCCACCGGACGCGCCGGTCAACACCGAGCCGCGCACCGCGAAACAACGACCGGACGCGCTGAAGAACTGACCGGACGCCACAGTGCTCGCGTCCGGTGGGAGTCCAGTAAGCTCCCTGGAAGACCGGACGCGTCCGGTCACCTATGACCAGACGCGCACCGCGTCCGGTGGTCCTCGTGAACCGCTGTTCGCCTGACCGGACGCGCCGGCCGCACAGTAACCGCGTCCGGTGCAGCGTCCGGTGCACGCAGTGACCTCCGTTCGCCTCCGTTTCTTTTCCAACTTTCGGCGTAATAGAAAATAGGCATTTCACTTCTCCAAAAAGCGCCGAATCCCGCCTCGCAAGCTCGGCGGGAGGGAGAGAGGAACCCAAACCCTTCTCTTCTGCTTAAACTTCACCGCCTTCGCAAAAGTGCCAACACCAACAAGTGATCACCACCTTGTGCTCGTGTGATAGCATTTTCACAAACATTTTCTAAGGCGTTATGTTAGCTCTTTACTAGATCCTAAATGCATATGCTCAAGACATTGATCTAGTGGCACTTGATTTCCGAGCTAACCGTGATTGCCCCTCTTGATAGTCGGCTATGTATCCTAAACCCGGTCAATCACTTCTCTACTCATCTTAGACCGGCAAAAGGAAAACCCTATGATTATACCTTTGCCTTGCGCTCTTAGATCCTTCTCCTTCACTTGATCATCATGTCCATTATTTCATGTGCATCTCCACCATGATCATCATTTCACGTCCATGCACCATTTCTTTGTGATCTTGTGGCCACAACTCCTTGCCACATCCACCTCCATCACATGTTGCTTATGCCTAGCTTAATCACACTTGATACAATAGCATTAGCAACTTGGTGTCATTAATTACCAAAACCAAACTTGGGCTTTCAGCTATCCATCTTCCTGATGAGGCACTGCTTAGAGGACCTGTTCAGTACGGATGGATGTACCCAATAGAAAGGCGGCTAGGCACTTTGAAGAATTTTGTAAGGAACAGGGCTAGGCCAGAAGGATCAATTGCTGAGGCATATATGGCAAGTGACAGCTTGACCTTTTGTTCTAGGTACATGGAGGATATTGACAATAGATTTAATCATGATGATGGTAGTGGTCGAGATATGCCATTGCCTGATGACATCTCTATTTTTAAGCATGGTGTTACTCTTGTTGGATCTCATAGGAGCCAGTATATTGATGATGATGTCCTAAATAAGTTAATTTGGTATGTGCTAAATAACTGTGATGAAGTTGAGAAATATTTGGAGTAAGTATCGTTTAGATGTTTGAGATTTAATTTTTGTTTTATTCTATATTTTCAAATAATTCTTATGCCTAAACTTTGCCCTGCAGCTTGTACAGGGAGGAACTAGTGCAGCAAGGTGCACATGAACATGATGTTGATAGAATGGTTGAACAAGGATTTGCAAAGTGGTTTAGGTGCCATGTAAGTCACTACACATTGTGTTTCTCAGTTTACCAAATGCATTAGTATCCATATGTAACTGGTGAACTGAGTTCTTTTGTTTCAACAGATTGAGAACAAACGCAAGGAGAATCCAGAATCGGTTAGCGAAGGACCGTGGGCACTGTCATGTGGCCCAGATCTACGGGTTAAGACTTGTGCAGCTTGCAAGGTTAATGGAGTGCGGTATAACACTGTGGATCGTGAGAAGTTCCTGCTGACACAAAATAGTGGTGTAATGACTGAAGGTTCACATAATGGGAAGGACATAGATTTTTATGGTGTCCTTAAAGAGGTAATTGAGTTGGAATATAACTCGTATCTTTAAGTCCGTCGGACGGTGGTTCTATTTCGATGTGATTGGTTCAACCAAGAAGGCAAGACGAGAGGACCCCGAGATGACGGACATTTCAAAGCCATCAATGTGCAGTCATTATGGTACAAGACTGATCCTTTCATCTTAGCAACTCAATCAAAAAAGATATTTTACCTGCAAGACACATCTTTAGGTAAAGATTGGCGAGTTGTCCAGAAATTTGAACATAGGAATATTTATGATGTTGCTGAAAAAGATGAGGGCAGTCATGATGTCCATCAGGATGATTATTGTTCTGATACTGAGCATGTTGTGCAAGAAGATGCTGATACTGAGCATGTAGTGCAAGCAGGTGCTGATAATGAGGTTAGACACAATATTCAAGGTGGAGAAGCCACTATAATTAAAGAAAATTTACAAGACCTTATAAGAAGCAAGAAGCAACCTATTATTCATGAAGATAGTGAGGATGAGGAGGAAGAGGTGACAGCAAAGCAGTACTTTAGTGATTGTGGCAATGATCACATTGATGACATGTCCCTAGACAATGAAGATGATGATTTCTAGTATGGACCTTGACGTACTGTTTTGATTTCTAGTATGGACCGGTGACATGTCCCTAGACTGCACTATTGTTTTGGTTTTCCCAACATTTTTGTATTTATTCTTTTTTTGGTATCTCTATATTCATTTAGACATGCCTGTGATGGCATTGAATTGTGCTTCCTATAACAATTTTTAGATCAAGGTTTAAGTAATTTTTCATTTATCTTCAGTTCTGTTCACAGAGAAAGATTGTTTAGCTGGACAGGACAGGGCATTTCATTCACATTGATGACATTTTTCATTCACATCGATGACATATTTAACTTAGGTGGACAGGACATGGCATTTGCAAACTGAATTGGACATATTTCATTCACATTGGTGACATATTTCAGTCACATTGTTGACATATTACATTTAGCTGGACATGACATGGCATTTCCAAATAGGACATGACATATTTCATTCACATGGCATTCCTCATACATCAGCTATGCAACAACAAAGGTAACAGAATGATCTTTGGAACTTGCAACATCTACACACACTGCTACAATAGTTCTTCAGGATAGTTCTTGCAACTTGCTACATCTACACACACTGATACAATAACAACATAGTTCTTCTGGATCTGTTCTTGCAACTTTTGCAGTCGACGTAGCCATGTTCGCCTTCTTCATACTGCAGCTCGTTCATGATGATTCCACAAGTGCCTGCAGATGCACGGTGGGCATGGTTCCCTGTCAGGTTGGAGAAGCCGTATGGCTGCCAGGTTCCTGCCAGGTTCATTTGGCAAGCTCTCTGCCAAGCCCGCATCTCCTGCTCACATATCCAAACAAGAACAAAATGCAGTCAATAAACTATATATTTTGGCTTCAAAACTTGAGTATAGGTAACACACTTGGAGTTGATCCAAGCAATAATATACCAAACCGCTCGAAACTTAACGAACACACTTGAATAGCGCAATGGTAACGCACTTGGAGTTGGTCCATGAGCTCCCGGATTTGAACCCAACAGGAGCCAATTTTTTTTGTTTTCCCAACAGTTTTTGTGTTTATAATTTTTTATTTCTCTATGTTCACTTATTTGCTAGATTTTTAATTGGTATATTATTGCTTAATAAACTCATTCAATTTCAAATATCTTATTACATTTGTTTTCCTATTATTGTACTTATTTGTCGAATGACTAAATCAGAATTGTTAAAAATACTCAGTTAAACATAATTGGTAAAATACCCTAAGCTACCTAAAAAATTCTAAAAACTTGCAAGGACACCTCACTTTGGTGTATAATGTTGATAAAAAAGTTTCAACTAATTCTGAGAATGTGGTCATGCACATCCTCGCAAAGGCATACATGTCTAACATATATCCTAATAACTAAGTGAGAGTTGTTCATGCTTGTACAAGATGTATAGTACCATCTTGTCAAAATCATTTGAATTTTTTATGGGATGTTTAAGGAGCCAAACTATAATGTTGTGTGCATTTGTTCGATTTTCTGACCAATTTTTCCTATTACTGTAATTTTTTGTTGGATTTGTGAAGCATAATTGTTAAAATACCCTAAGCTAGCTAAAAATTCTAAAAACTTGCATAGACACCTCACTTTGGTGTATAATGATGAGGAAAAAGTTTCAACTAATTCTGAGAAAGTGGTCAGGCACATCGTCGCAAAGTCATACATGTCTAACATATATCCCTCTAACTAAGTGAGAGATGTTCATGCTTGTACGGGATGTATAGTACCACTTTGTCAAAATCCTTTGAAATTTTTATGTCATGATCATACACAAAAATAAGGTGTCCTTGCAAGTTTTTAGATTTTTCTACCTAACCTAAGGTATTGTAGCTTTTATCCTTTAGTTATTGAACAAATAACTAAGATAATAGATACAAAATGTAATAAGAAGTTTCAAAATAAATGAGATAAATATAAACATTGGCTTCGAATCTGGGAATAAATGAGATAATATACTAATTAAAATTCTGGGAAAAAAATGAACATAGAGAAAAAAAATTATGAACAAAAAAAATCTGAGAAAACCAAAAAAATTGGCTCCATTGGGTTCGAACCCGGGAGCTCAAGAAGATACTTAGAGTGTCTTACCATCACGCTACTCAAGTGTTTTCGTCAGCTCTCGAGCGCCATTTGAGTTAAAATGTTAACATAAGCGTGACCGAAAACCATTACATCGGGGCATGCTAAAAAAGACGGGAGGGAGCGCCAAAAAAGTCATTTTCCCAGGTCACCCCGAAAAAAGAAGCCGCCAAAAATCACCGCTACTATACCCATTTTCCCCACTCCCTCCTCATCCCCTCGCCCACTCGTCTTCTTTCGCCCATTTCTCAAACCGTAGCAGTGACCGCCGAAACAAATCCGCCGTCGCCGAGCTGCTTCGCCACCCACGAGCTCGGTCAACGCCGACAACCGCCGCACCCCCTCTCTCGCCCCATGCACCTCTCTCGCCCCATCCACCTCTCTCTCGTGTAAACCTAGCCCTAATCACCGCCTGATTTTGGGCCGCCGCCACCGTGGGTCTGCTTCCCCATCGACTATGGGTCATCGCGCCAGGTCTTCTTCCCCTTTGACGACCACAACCCCAATGGTGGCAACGAGGGGTCAAGGTAGGAAGCGACCTGCACAACAAGATCAAGGTGAGCTAGTCTATATTTGCTGGATTGATGTATTCTGATTTTTGTTGAAGTGTTAGTACAATTTTGTTGCTAGTACCTAGTGCTCTGTGATCAATTCTGTAGATCAGTTGTAATGGTTTCTAATCGAGGTTGGATTTTTAAAAACTGAATTTTCATGCAAAATTGGATTAGGGAATGAGTTCAAGTGGTGCTCTTGTGCCTTGCCTTTGTTTTGTTTTGTTGGATCTGCTATTTAATGAAAAGATGCATAGCTCTCCTGCGTAGTTGAAGAAAATAATTTAGTGTGTCTCCATTCGAGTTAGTACAGGTATGACCCTTTCCTTGTTGTGAAAATTCATTGAATCATATATGTATCACAATCATTTTTTTGATCCATGATTACCTGAAATTTTGTGAATAACAATTGTAGTTTGCCTGAAACTTTGCTAATATGTACTGTAGTAGTATGCTGAAAGCCTGAAACTTTATATCCGGTGTGAAGTATGTTCGCTGAAAGCCTTTAACTTCTGAATATGTAGTTTGCTGAACAAATATGTGTAATTAGGTGTACTTATGTGTAATTAGGTGTACTTGGTTGGGAATTTTCTTCTGACCTGAAGCACTGAAATTTGATTGCACTCCAAATCAAACCCTGCATTTCATCCTATGTGTTAGTTGAATACGGACTTGATCCTATCATGTTGCTCTTATTTATCGTTAATACATTTTCTATCAAATAGCCACACAATAGGTGGTTGTTTTTTCTTTGTAGTAATTGAATCTACTTTTGCTCTGAACATGCTGTTCATATTCCCATAATGGTGTCGTGTTCTAATAACTGGACTCAGCACTCTGATGCTCTTGATCTATGTACTTCATTATTTCTGAGTAAAAAACAAGTCTTGATCTCTATGCTATCAGCTGATGGTGTTAACATATGCATTCTACTGCTTATATATATATTATGCAACTTTGTGTTTCACCGGGATTTTAGTCTCCATTGTATGGCATATATACTTGGTTCCTATTATTGTTTCAGTTAGCCTAACTAGAACTTTATGGTATTCAGAATGGCGGTACCTAGCATCTTGCCTATAACCTATCACCTCTTATCCCTTAGCTCTTCAGCAGCCACTAATAGCTCCTACCTCTTTTCTAATTAGCATCTACTATTACTAACTCTTAGCTCTTAGTTCTCTCCTTTTTATTCTCTAATAGACACAATTTGCTTGTTCTTTTAAGAACATCCAAAAACTGATTATGAGATAAGGCGGGATGCATGCGTGGCAGAGAATGATAAGGTGTTTGAAGCGATTGGATTGAAAAAACTATGTGCTGAATTATTAAATTCTTTTCCACAATCTGCAAATCAAAAGGGAAAAAACTCAGCAAACAAGAAAACAAGTAGTGAAGATTCGGATACATCGGAGTATCTCCTTGAAAATGATGATCAAGGAGATAGTGATGATGATGAAACTGAATCTGATGCGCATCCACAACCCACTAAGGTGCTTCTTCTATCTTCAAAGTACTAGATGGGGAATATTTGCATTGCTACTCAAGTGTTTTTAATCTGTTCTTTAATATATGCCCTTGCTTTTTAGATACATATTCTTTCTTTCATACCTGTTCTTTAATATATGCTCTTGCTTATTAATGCACATGACTTGCTTGATTTTTTTCCATAGTCTCCTCCAAAGTATAGGCGGAAAGTCATCTCTTCAAAGAAGAAGAAGAAGAAGACAGGTCCCAACATGCCGCCAGGAGTTAGGACTGGTAAGAGAGTGAGGGCACCTGAAGGTTCACAGGTGCAACCTCCTAGGGCCCAATTAAGATCATCAAAAAGGCTTCAACTATCAGTGAGAGATGGGCAGAATGTAGAGGAAGGCAATGGAGCTGGTGCAGAGCAAGGCAATGGAGCTGGTGCAGAGGAAGCCAATGTAGCTAGTGCTCAGGACATTACATCCGCAGAGGAAGCCAATGGAGCTGGTGGCCAGGACATGACACGTGCTGATGAAGACAACGTAGCTGCAGAGGAAGACACTGTTGGCAAGTTATAGTTTCTTTTTCATTCCAATATGTCATCTCTTTGGCTGATTTGCATGAAACTAAAGCATTTAAATGCAAATTCTATTTTTTAGCGCCTGCACAGCGAGCCCCAAGGAAACCCAGGCCACCCACTAAGGGAGCACAGCTGGAGAGGATGACAAAAGCTATGGGTCACAGACTGCCCATATCTGTTGCTCAAGGCAAAAGAAGGCCTCATGAACCTGTTCAAGCAACCAAGTTTGCATCTGAGTCTGGTGTCATCATTCGGGATAAGGTTTCTATCCTACCTCATTGGAAGTTGTACAAGAATGACAAGAAATATTACGACGAATTTGTGGGAAAGCTCTCTGTAAGTGCCTTACTGTTTTTCTATGGTTGACTTGTATATCTTCTTAACCTGAATTGACCAACTAAATGTGGAATTGTCAAATGACTAGGTGCGCTTGGCCATTAACGATAGGCACAAGCCAATAGAGGAAGCTTGCACCGATATGCTACGCTCTGGGGTGCGACAAATGCGCTATCGGCTGAAGAAGAAGTACTTCAATGGTGTACCTGCAAATGAGATTCCGACAACTTCTCCAATTTCATACATGTCTGATGTAGAGTGGCAGTCACTGACTGCAAAGTGGACTAATCCAAAGAACATGGTATGAGTATCTTGTCTTCTTTCTCATTCAGTTTCCAATGGATCTTCTCATTTTTAACCTATGATCTCATCTCACATTTCATTATATTTTAGGAAATAAGTGAAAAGAACAAGACTAATCACAGTAAAGTCAAGTACCATCAGACTACCGGCTCTCGCAGCTATGTGGCACACTTGCATGCATATGTAAGGAATTTATTCAGTACATAAGACTGACTTTGTTTCATAAGACTGATAAAACTTTGCTATAATTGATTATCTATGAAACAGAAGCTGCTGATGAACAATGCAGAACCCAGCACAGAGCAAGATGAAAAACTTGATGTGGTGGAGGCCTTCAAGACCTACCATACTAGCTCCAAACAAGGTCTGAGTGAACCAGCAAGAGACGCAGTGGTAAGTCTTGACATCTGTTTCGGTGTGCCATTTTGTCTATTAGTTGGATAATTTGTGCAGTTGTGCTTCTTCAACCTCCCACTGAAACTGTCATTGAACTAAGAAATAAATGAATAATGGTAATTACATTAGTAAAGACAATCCACATTTGTAGACATTTCAGGAGCTCTACATCTAAAAAATTTTACAGTTAACATATGCCACTGAAATTCTAGACGACTCTCCAACTTGCACTTGACACCAAGCTTTATAGGTCCAAGTAAAGCCATTGCTAATTGCCTGTATATATACATAATAACTGAACTTGCTACTCCTACTCCTTCAGACCTCACTCAAGTGGTAAGCTTGATACTTGCTAATTACTGAAAGCTGAATTGCAGAGTGAATTGGTAACTATACTCTGCTACCTAGTAGATTTAGAAGTCTGACTATTTGAGACCAAGGGAAGTAGCTTTTCGAGTTTATTTGGTTCATCATCGAATGCTAAATGATACAAGTGCAGTTCCATCCTACAAGATAAAACCTACAATTGTTATACTGAAAACTGTAGTTTATCTCTCCTAGATGTAGTAGTTTCACCGTTTTAGTAGGTGAAATTTGTAGCTGCTGGCCTGCCCGGTTTCTATTGTGTTAATATGGTGGGACTAAAACCTGTACTCCTAAAATGCTTCATTTCTGAAGAAAGTCTACATTATTGAACAAGAGAAGGTTCCAAAAGAATAATCAAGCAAAAGTTCAGAAATATATATAAACAAACTTTCCATTTTTTCAAGGAGACATAATATTTCTCAGTGCCATAGTTGAATGTTTAGCATGGGCATAATCCATTGCTTTGAAAGAAAGATCTATGGGTAAGAATAGTGGGGCCTCATAATTGTTGATGGTATAGGAAGCAAAAGCTGTTTGTTGGCCTTAGTATCAGTTCTGATGTGGTACTTTGGTAGCAACATTTTCATTTTGGTTCATTTGTGATTTGGGTAAATGCTCTAGCTTGTTCTGAATATTTTTTTCATGCTAAATGGAAACAGGGTTGCCTGATTTGTAACAGAATGCAATTGAATCATTGATACACATATTGATACACCTATAGAGACAAAAGATTGATATAACCTTAGTATCAGTTCTGTTGTTGTAATTTAGAACATAATGCAATTGATACAGCCTTAGTATCAGTTCTGATTTGTTACACTAAGAATATCTCATTTTCTCATTAAAAAATAACTGCCCACCTTATAATTATAGATTGGTTGACTTTATCTGAAAAGGAATAGAACACTTAGTTAGGCACAAATTTAGCTAGACAACCAAGATTCTTGCATCAACATTTGTGGTCTGACCTCTTTTCATTTCCCGAAGTGCTGCATCTGCTATTGCATAAACATGTGGACTGTCCATTGATTTATTTCTATATGCATCAATGTACTCACTACCATACAGTGAAACTTTCTTGAAAGGATTGACAGCAACCAAAACTGGACCTGCTTTAGTCTACAGTATGATAAATATCAATAATAAAGCCATCAATTGAACTCCATGAAAAAAGAAAAAGTTTACATCAGTTCTTACATAAATCATGTCCTGGGAATATCTGTACTGCAGATTGTACAATACTGATGCTTCACTTAGATAAATTAGCTACATAAGATCATCCACTCCATCAAGGATTTCAAGATTTGCAGGTTGAAGACTCTATTTTCAATCTCAGTACCTTAAAAGGGGAAGACACAATCTTGCTGTTTATATTTTTAAAAATACATCTTGTGTGATATTTGCACCTCACTTTAATGCAATAAGTATGAACTAATGATGGTTCATTGCCGTTTCAGGCCAACATGGAAGCTTTGAGGGCAGCACCTGTTGCTGAAGGTGAGACAGGAGTATCTAGTGTGTAGGTTGTGTCCCAGGCGCTCTCCAAGAACAGCTCAAACATTTTCCTAAAGAATGTTGGCATGAAACCAGTGGCATCCTCCAACTCAGCAGCACCAAATGAAAGCGAGCTTCGAGAACAACTAGCAGCTGAAGCTAAGGCTGATGTACAAGGTGAAATCGAGGAGCTCAAGAAGAGAAGTGAAGAAGCTGAGGAAAAGTTGGAGAGGACACAAAGGGAGATGGAGGAGATGAAGAAGCTGACAGAGGTAAACCAAAAGCCAATGGAGGAGAACAATGCGCTGCTCAAGCGTATCTTGTCCCTCAACAACGCTTCTTCGACATGAACTGAGTTGCTGCTGGTCTGTGGTAGCAAGGGGTCTGTGTTGCTGGTGCTGGTGCTCGGCAAGGGGTCTATGTTGCTGGCTGATTTTGTTTAGGCTAAAACCTATGTTGTTGGTGCTTGGCAACTTTATATTATTAGTTGTGATCTTAATGTGAACTGAGATGAAACTAGAACCTGGAATGTGATGTCAAGTTAGTTATATATGAACTGAGTTTAGTAGTGTTGAGTCAGTTGTATGGTGACTGGAATATTGGATCTGTTAAGTTATGGAAGCATTTGGTCATTTTAATATTATTTGCATTTTGTAAAAAAATTAGCATGTGCACCTATGATGAAAATTCTGGGTTCTGTGATGTTATTGTAATGTGATCAGTGACGAAAATTCTGGGTTTTGTGACTTTATCGTAATTTGATCTGTGACGAAAATTCTAGGTTCTGTGATGAAAATGGCAACCAATCAAAGCAAGCCACGTGGACTAATCATAGCGTGCCACGTGGCCCATAAAAAAAGCGACACGACGACCCTCCACGTCACCGGCCACGTCAGCTGCCACATGTCAAGCCACGTCAACTTGCCACGTGGACGTGCCATGTGTGCAAAACACGTCAGCTGCCAGCGTGGCAAACGCCGTTTGGCAGCCTGACAGAACAACATGTTATGACAAAAACCGGGGCACATCGGTGACGAATACAGTTTGTCATTGAATGATCTCGTTTCTATGACAATGGTCATTTCGTCACCGAACGAATTCACATCTATGACAAAAATAGTCGTTTCGTCACCGTTGACAATCAATGACGCTCATTCCACGACGAAACCCATTTCGTCACAAGTTCGTCACAGAAGATCCTCGGTGACGATTTTAGAGTCTTCCGTGACAAAAGTGTAGCGTCATTGATGAGAACTTCTCTAGTAGTGTTTTTATCCCGAGGTTCGGTGGCTTTCCAACCACCTACTCCCCATTGAGGTAAGCTCAAGGTTGCCACTGATCCTCTTGCTAGTGGTGACCCTCAAGTCACACTCTCCCACATGGAGTGCTCACCACAAGATCTAGCACTTGACATGGCTAGACCACTTGACGCTCTTCACACATCGCTCTACTAGAGTTGCTTTTCGCGTCTCCCGCGGGACAAGGACAACACCCCTCACAGATCCTTCTCCAGAGCCACGCACAATCACCACACGGGCTTCACAATGGAGACCTCAATCCACCAAGCCATCTTGGTGATGGCAATCACCAAGAGTAACAAGAAATCACCAAATGCAATCCTCAAATACACACACTAGGTCTCTCAATCCCTCATTCAAATTAGCACCAAGCTTGAGAGGCAGAGGAAGGAAAGGAGGTGGATCCTCAATCCCTCAACATCACCCGCACATGGCACTCAATCCCTCACAAGATTTGGCACATAGAAATAGAGAGAGAGGAGAGGGGGGAGCTCTCAAATGCAACAACGGAGGGAGCTCCTTGGAAAAGAGAGGGGAAAGCACCCAACCAGTCTTATCCCCTCCAGCCGGCAGGCCTCCTCCCCATGCAGCCCCCTACATTGGAATTTTCGATCAGCGCATCCTAGATATTCTAGGACGAGAGCAGGCCAAACACCCCCAATGGCTCCTTCAGTCCAACGATTGAATGGGCCAAAACCCAGCGGTCAAAACCTCGCCAGACGCACTCTTGCATTGGAAATTCTAGTTTAGCCCGGATAAACCTCTAGGAAACAAGCGCCACTCGCCAAAGTGGGTCTGCCTAGAAATTGGGACGGGGTGAGGTGGAAATTTTAACATCAGGGCCATCCAAGCAATATATGCTTCCCCTTTTAACCCCTATTTGAGTGCTAACTTTTCCCACAAATACCAAACCATTTTAGCATTTCTCAAGCACATTTTCTAGGGTTTTCTCGTGCATCTCACCACGTCAATAAGTGCAAAGCATATGAAAATGAGACTCACACTTAGCGGCACTAGATTACGGTTGCAACTAAAAGATTTTTCCTCTTTATAGTACGGCTATCTATCCTAAACCCGATCTATTTCTTCTCTACTCAACTTAGACTAGTGAAATGAAATGCCCTACAAATATACCTTTACCTTGCACATTCCTTTCCATCTCCTCCAATGTTGATGCCACACAAGCACCAATCCTTCATCAAGAATTTTGATCATCATCATGAGTTAACACTTGGCTTGATCTTCCTTGAATGATATGATGCACATCATATAATTATGTGACCTTATTGGTTCATTGATCATAACACTGCTTGCTCTTCACCATTGCCTTGTCCATCGATGCTAAATCTTTGCTCAAGCTTCTCCGCCACGTGCGGTGCGTCACTCCAAAGCCTCCAACTTGCTCTTCACACTTGCAACCGGTCCATCAACGCCAAGCCTTGTCTAGATCTTCTCCACCTAGCCACATGACTCCATGTCATATGTCTCATATGCAATGAGCACCTTCATTGACACATAGGTGAGCATTAAAACATATCCAAGCCATCGCCACCTCCATGGCTCAGGTTGCTCACACTAGTGTACTTGTGGACTAATCACCTATGTATCTCAATATAAACACATATTAGTCTACCTTGGTTGTCACTTAATTACCAAAAATAAACAAGGACTTTTCAAGAACTACAGAACAGGGTTGAAGGTTCAGTAGCTAGGTTTGCTACCAGTCCCTTCAGCCATGTGCCAGAGAAAGTGACACAAAGGAGGATATGTGGTAATCACCTATGCGCGGGGGAGATTTCAAACTGGCGCGCCGCACTCTCCGGTGGCAGGCACCAGACTTATGTGGTGACCCCCTAGATCTCTCAAGTGATTCAAGATACCACTGGATGTATCAGGTGGTGCCCACCAAAGTAGCACCGAAGCATGTGGTTTACTAGTTGTTAGCTGTTCAAAGACTACTTTCTGGGACAGAGGCTCTAGAGAGGCACATGATTTCTCTTATGATCATTCCATCTATTGCATTGGAGAAATTCTTCTCTTCTGCAGCAGAGTCATTAAAAAGTGTGTTGACGCCGATTTGAATCACATGCTAACAAGGGCTAGGACTCTCGAGGTTGCACACGACCTAGATCGCAACAAGAATGCAGTAAATCAGCAAAACTGACCAGCAAATGGGTTAGGCCTATCTGACGCTTGTTCTTCGCCTGGTAGACTCCTGAACACCTCCTGGAAAAGATTCGATGGGAGGGCACAGCGAGGCTGTCCTAGGGTCGGCAAGGCTACCGAGAACACTGCCAAATCTCGTCAAGAGATGTAACGAATAGGAAGCATAGAGAAATTTAGGACAAAAATGTAGTAGATGTGTTTTTTGACGATTGGAAGTTGGATCTCGCAATATGTTGAGAACCTCGTTTATATAAAGAGGGCCGGTCTTATCCCAATAGAAATTAACTCCAGGACACGTCCCACATGTTTCCTATGCGAAAACATGTTCCATAACTGAGTTGGAGTCCAACCAGTCTTAGAACAGCACTGGCAGGTTCTTAAATTGGCTTGGTCGGTTTTTGTGGTGCCACTCTTGGGCCGAGCCATTGGTTATAGATCTAGTTAGTTTGGGCAGAGTTGAGCCTAATTTGTTTTGCTTGGGCTCTGATCCTTTCTGTGCTAAATATTTTATTTCTCCATTATCTTGACATCAAGAACTTATTATTGAAGTCCATTGTCCTTGTTTAGCACACTCTGACCGTCTAACAAATGGCTCATGCAAGATAAAATAAAAACCTAAGCATGGGCATCTTGAAGAGCGCAAATAATTTCTTGTCTCCATATGGGACCTAGCTTCACCTCTTAATTGTAAATCTCAAATCCATCCATAAATCCAAAAAAAGAGAAATCATTTTCAAATAGTATAACCTAAGACAACCACTATGCACGATCCGAGATGATTTTTTTTTGCTTAGACCATCTCCATGAGTTCCCAATAATTTTTTCCCAAAATCATACAGTTCTCCAACTCGCTAAAAATTATTGGAAGGAATAAATAAGACCATCTCCAACAGTTTTCAATAATTCACTCCTAAAATATAGAGGATAATTTTTTAAGGAATTATATGCTATTTCTAAATTATCCTAAATACTTTTATATATTCTTTCTCTCTTGTACATTTGAATCAGGAACCCTTTTTTACTCTTTATTCTTTCTCATGTCCTTCCATCTTTATATCGGTTAAACGCGCGTCTACCACGCACGGATATATCCGCGTGATCAGTCTATTTTTTCTAGCACAGAAAGATTGGGAGGTGTGGGATTGGAACTATTGGAGATGGGTTTTTCCCATTCTTGCCAAAAAAACCTAGATTGGGATGCTTTATTGAGAACTCTTGGAGATGGCCATAGGCTTCAAAAGTTGCCTTTGTTTGAAGGGGATTCATTAAAACTAAGGCGAGCTTGTGCAATTGCCTTGGAATTGTAGAGGAGCCACCCTTGGGGTGGGGTGGGGCGGCCGCCCCACCAACCGGTGAGCTCGCCGCAGACCCCAAACCCTTCTTCCCTAACACCGGCGTCCAACGGTGAGGAACGGTGAGTACGAGCAGACAACCTGCGGCATGGAGGAAGAAACCAGTGGATGGTCCTTTTATTCACTTTGTTCAACCTAGGCGCCCACTCCTCCTTCCCTTAACCCAATTGGTGAGAGGCCCATTGAAGGGCAAGAAGCAAGTTGAATCAAGCTCAAGCTCAAGTTAATCAAGTAAAGATGAAGATGAGGATGAGGATGATGATAATGATGATGATAATGAAAGTGATGATAAATCCTCCACCTTCTCCTCTGATATTGATGAAAAACAATCAAGCTAATAGAGAAGTTGGTGAAGAACATTATCAAGTTGAATGTCCAGGGTGTGTCCATTGAAATTGAAGATTGCTTAACAACCAAAAAAGAGAACAAAGAAAGAAGGGATGTCTTGGTTGTGGTAAGAAAGGGAACTTTCACACCCAAGGACAAGAAGAAGGCGGCATGCAAGGCCAAAGCCCTCACAACAATCAATACGGGATGATTCTTCAAATGAAGATGAAGCTTAACACAAGAGGTGCGGCTGTAAGCATTCATTATCAAGCTCTTCTCACGTGTGCCTTATGACATGAGGTAACATCGGAAGCTCAAGCTCTAGTAAGGATAGTGATGATGATGAAAAACCTTCTTATGGAGAACTTGCTCAATCCGTCCAATTCTTTATATGCACTAAGCAAAAAGCTCAACTAATAAGTGAACTTAAAACATAAACTTAAAATCAAAGACAAAGAATTGTGACAACTTTACTGATCCACAACCACAAGTGACTTATATTGAGTTTTCTCTCTTGGGCTATTAAATCCTAAGAATTACTTATTCGATAATGATACCCTTAGGGTGTCCGTCCTTTTTCGGACGGGACCAACCCGCCTGTACCCACGCATCGCGCACCCTCACCCTGCCTCGCGCCGTGTGCTATCCGTGCCTCGCGTCGCGCGCCGCCCACGCTTCGCGTTGCTGCTCCCCCATGCCTCGCGCCGTGCCGTGATCCATATGCCTATCGATCGTGGGCGACCACGAGCTCCATGTTAACGAGCCTGCATTGGGGGGCAACAAGTAGATGAGAATATGTTGTAACCGTTTGTTTCATGCGTTTTAGATGTATGTTGCATATGTTCTATCTGGATGTTGCAAAACTAGATTTAGTGTTGCATATGTTGTAATGGCTATACATGTATGTTCCAAGTGTATGTTTCAGCTGTTTCAAACGTATGTTGCAAGTATTTTATCTGGATGTTACATATGTTGCACTGGCTATACACGTATGTTGTAAGTGTATGTTTCATATGTTTTAAACGTATGCTGGAAGTGTTTTATCTGGTTGTTACATATCTTGCAGTGGTCATACATATATGTTACAAGTGTTTGATGTAAATGTTTCATTTGTTCCGAATATAGTTGGAATAAATGTTTTATGTTTCAAGTGTTGTATGACCAGGCATAGAAAATGGGCGTAGGAGGAGGTGGTCCCCTCGGACGCAGCAATCCCACATGCGCGCGAGAAGTGAAGCGGGCGTGGCGGCCCCCACGTGCAGGCCCAGGCACATGCGTACCGCAGGCGGGGCTAGGCCGCAGCAACAGTGCGCGGCGACAACAGCACCAGAGCGCGGCAGGCGTGACATCAGCAGCGCACAGCAGGTGCGACATCAGCAGAGCGCAGCGCAGTGTGCGGGTGGGCGGGCAGAAGCGGCAGGAGCTGTGGGCATACGTGTGGACAGGCAGCAGGACGGATGCCACGTCCGGACGTAGATCCGGGCGCTAGTCTTTTCCTTGGGTGAAAATAGCATACCAGACCCGTATAATAACGGGCGCAAAATCCATATTTTTATGACATGTTTAGAACACAGTGAACTAATAATTAATAGCGACGTCATCGTCAAAGCGCCGCATCTAGCTTCTTGGATGCTGGAGACACCCTGTGATCCTCCATCGCCGACTGCATCCTCGACGGATGATGCCTGTAGGTGTACCTCCACGCGCACAACAGGTAGAGAAGCAAGGCGACGAGTCCGAAGAGCGCAAGGAGCCAGTAGAACAAATCGAGGCGGCCGGCGCTGAGGCTGGCGCCGTCGAGCCACCCGGTACCCCTGCCGTGGCGCGCGGTGACGCGGTTGACCACCCGGATGAGGAAGCTCCCGAGCCACGATGCGATGCCGAGGATGCAGAAGAAGACGGCGCCCCCGATGGACTTCATGCTGGCGGAGGCCTCGCTGTAGAAGAACTCGAGCAGGCCGACGAAGGAGGTGACGTCCATGACGCCGAGCAGGAAGAACTGCGGGGTCAGCCAGAACACCGACATCTCGGCGGCCGCGGCGCCGCCATGGCGCCTGCGGCGCGCCTCCACGGCCGCGGCCGCGGCGAGCGCCACGACGTTGGACGCGAACCCGACCCCGATCCGCTGCAGGTGCGTGATGCCGCCGGCGTACCCCGTCGCGCGGCGCAGCCACGGCACGACGGCGCGGTCGTAGACCACCAGGATGAGCATCTGGAACACGATCGGGATGACGAACAGGCTCGCCGGCGGCACCTGGGTGCCGCCCAGCCGGGTGTCCATGGTCCCGCCCTGCTGCACCGTGAACGTCAGGAGCAGCGGGATCGGGAGGTAGCCCAGGACGGAGCTCACGAAGACCGGCAGCATCCGGAGGATGATCTTGGCTTCCTCCACTTGCGTCACCGTGCACTGCGACCACCGCCGCGCGTCGCCGTCGTCCACCGCCGCTTTGTCGAGGAACCTTTTTTTTTTGTTGTTGTAAGAATTAATTACGAGAGGCAGAGGGGTTAGTCAAAGCCTGTCCTCCAACTTGTTCAAAGAAAGGAAAGAAAATAAATCATAGACATCCTATTGTGACGGTGAAAGATCCTAGCTCGTGACGCGGGAATTTCGTCAGAAGACAGAAAGTTTATAACATTTTTTTTTGTTTTTATAGTACAATGTCACATCTATTGGACTATGGTGAGAGTAAAACCAAAGCTAGTCCATCCGCAAAAACGTTGACAATGTCTCCGCTGCTAAGATGGATTGGAGAGTGGAGACCCTGTGATTGCATTTATATAAATGTACTTTTTTGTATCTCGAAATATCACTTCTTCTATATTTTAGGTGTCTGAATTTTAAAATGATTTTAGGGACACTCATGTACAACCAACTAGTACAAGTAAATTGTTACTTTTGTGATTTGTTATTTGTCCTTGTATCATAACGTATCAAATTTTTTATCCTTGTCTAACTATAGAAATAATTGTTAATTGTCTTTGTGCCATCACAAATCAGATTTTGTCGGGTTTAGAGTTTTGTCTGACGAGTTTTTTATTCTCAAAAGCGAAAATTACATGTTATGCCTACATAAATTGCAACTAACTAAAACTATAATTTTAGTATAAACAATATGTAATAACCGTTACCTGAAAGGAAGCTAACCTGAATTTTAGCAAGTCCCTGAAAATATTTATTTATATTGTGAAATAGAAGGGGAGTACTCTTCTACGTGGGGTTCTGGCAGACATGGATGGAGATAAGCCCACTTACTTGAAACCTGAAGTTCTCTCCAGCGCTTCGATGCTGGTGGTCTCGTGCATCCCAACCAAATCCTCAGGCACTGAAAGATTCCTCTTCCTAAAAGCTGCCACAAAAACCTGTGGTTCACACAAAAATTGATCAGCAAGATATCAGAATATATTTTCAGAAAAAAATAGAACAAT